>VXBJ01000617.1:583591-868343 GCA_013400055.1 Nycticryphes semicollaris
AGTTGGACTAGATGACCCTAGAGGTCCCTTCTGGCCTGGACCATTGTATGATTCTATAATTCTATGATTTGCTGCAGGCTTGTTTGAAGTGCAAGATAGCCTTGGAGGGGCTCGTACTCCCCCGTCCTCTTCTTCCTCTCCCTCTCCCTATACTCCTTCCCTGAATCCATTTGCTTCTTCCTTCGCTTCATCTCTTGCCTTGCCTTGCAATCTGCAAAGTGTGAATCACTCCAAGACAGGGTCCAGTCAGCGTAGTCACAATATCAGACATTTACAGTTGATTCCTTGTCATTTGGAATATATGTTACAGTTTAGATGTCTTTAGTACTCAGATATGTTTGCGTGCGGTTGTAAATGGAGTAAACAGTATTTCTTTATGTGAAAGTACAGAAGTGCTTCAGACGCCATGATTTTTTCCCTTTATATTATCTGTGTGTATTAAATTCAGGTTTTTAAGAAAATACAGTCTACACAGTGAACTACAGAGACTTTTGGAAACAATTCAGAAACTATGTATTTGATGATTTTATTTTTAATCTTAGGTTCAGAGCAAATACGGAAGACTTTAGCCATACTGAATATTGATCTGGAACCAAATCTAGTAGACCCCCAACTCAGAGCAGCGCTCCAGTGGCTGGTGGCTTCTGAAACAGAGGTGGCTGATCTTCACTTCCATGACACTGCTGCAAGAGAATTTGTCTTTGTAAGTACTTGGGTTTCATAAGTGGTGGGGAACGGAAAGGATTTGCTTGATTACCGTTTCCTGTGATGCACCAGCTGTTACTGCTTTATTTGCCGCTCCATAACAACAAGGTATTTGCTGTTGAGGAAAATCATTGTTTAAATCCTGAGAGGTCAAAGTGGAACAGCCGTTAAGCCTGTGCATGTACCATAAATAAAATAGTATTAATCAAAGCTGAGTTAACTGGTTACAGAAGTTGTTTTCCCTGTTTTACTCCAAAGAGGATATTTTTCAAGCATTTTTTTTTTTTTACTTAATTTTTAATTATCTATAAATTGAATCATGCAAATTAATTTCTTACTTAATATTTCGGTGTTCTACCTCAGGTTTTTCTGCTGGCAAATGCACTTTTTCTTATCAGAAAGAAGTCTAGGTTCTAATTAAATATTAAATATGTTTTTATTCTGTAAGCATCTGCAACCAAAACTATTAAGAGAGAAGGCTCAGTTTAATTTTTAGGTGCTTTTAGTTTGGTTTTATAGATTGAGTTTAATATGTGAGCAGAGAGAAAGTGGAAGTTTAAAGAATTAGGCTTCAGCAAGTAGCATCTCTTAGGAAATGTGTAAAAATTTTGGTATCTGCACTGATCTGAGTTTTTCCATCACAAACATATAAGAG
Source organism: Nycticryphes semicollaris (assembly GCA_013400055.1). NCBI lineage: Eukaryota > Metazoa > Chordata > Aves > Charadriiformes > Rostratulidae > Nycticryphes > Nycticryphes semicollaris. The sequence continues at coordinate 584,952 of VXBJ01000617.1, forward strand.
AAAATTCTTAAATTCCTGTAATTCCTATCAAATCATAAAAGTTATGCCTTTGTGGCTACATACCAAATTGCACATGATAATCTGGCATTATGTATGACCTATTTTTTTTTTTAATCTTCTACTAAGAAATTGTTTTAACATTACCTGGCTACTAAAAGGCTAACTAAACAGATATATAGGCATTATCTCTAATTATAAGGTTGGTACGAATGATAAATTACCGAAGATTTTTATGTTGTGACCTGGTAATGTGAAAAAGTGTTGATATGATGTTATCAGTATGTTTTTATTAATTAAGATCTTGGCAAAAACAATTTAACACGTGTATCAGTATATTAAGGAAGGAAAAGCTTGCTCTCAGTTCCCAAATCCAGTACTGAGTCTTCAGCTTGGTGCTTTCCAAAGCTTAAATCATCATTTCAGGAGACAAGGGGAGTGCCCAGGAAGTAGAAGTCAGTATGACTAAATAGACGCCCACACTTAGGTCAATGTGGGTGTCTACGGTGCTTAGTTCCTTGAATTGATGTTAAGAATGTGAAAGGTACCTAAAGGTCAGTCCAGATTGTACCTGGCCTGGTTTTAGCAAGAGTGACTTTTCCCTTTCTAGCCAGAAAAAAAAAATAATGCTAGTTGTGTTTTTCTTTTTGCCTGTGCAATGGTGTGGTGTATGTATTCAATCTCAAGAGCAGAAGGTCTTGCATTCTTATTTAAAATAACCAAGATGATTGGTAATACTTTTTTGGCAAGTAGGAATATATCCCCCATGCTGCTTTTCTGGACCTTGATATGTTTGATATAGAAATATGAAATATTATTTCAGAAATATGTTTTGCTGACGACACCAAGCTGTGTGGCGCAGTCGACGCACTGGAGGGAAGGGATGTCATCCAGGGGGACCTGGACAGGCTTGAAAAGTGGGCCCGTGCAAACCTCGTGAAGTCCAACAAGGCCAAGTACAAGACCTTGTACATGGGTCTGGGCCATCCCAAACACAAATGCAGGCTGGGTGGAGAATGGATTGAGAGCAGCCCTGGGGAGAAGGGCTTCAGGGTGTTGATTGATGAGAAGCTCAACATGAGCCAGCAGTGCGCACTGGCAGCCCAGAAAGCCAACAGCATCCTGGGCTGCATCAAAAGAAGTGTGGCCAGCAGGTTGAGGGAGGTTACTCTACCCCTCTACTCTGCTTTTATTGAGACCCCACCTGGAGTATTGTGTCCAGCTCTGGAGTCCTCAGTACAGGAAGGACATGGACCTGTTGGAAGAGATCCAGCGGAGGGCCATGAAGATGATCACAGGGCTGGAGCACCTCTCCTCTGAAGACAGGCTGAGAGAGTTGGGGTTGTTCAGCCTGGAGAAGAGAAGGCTCTGGGGAGACCTTATTGTGGCCTTTAGTACTTAAAGGAAGCCTACAGGAAAGATGGGAAGTGTAGCGATAGGATGTGAGATAACAGGTTTAAACTGAAAGATTTAGGTTAGATATTAAGAAGAAATTCTTTACTGTGAGCATGAGGAGACACTGGAAAAAGGTTGCCTGGAGAAGTTGTGGATGCCCCATCCCTGGGAGTGTTCAAGGCCAGGCTGGATGGGGCTTTGAGTAACATGCTCTAGTGGGAGGTGTCCCTGCCCACTGCAGGGGGCTTGGAACTAGGTGATCTCTAAGGTGCCCTCCAAACCAAACCATTCTGTGATTCTATTGTATGTTAGTTTCGACAGCGTGGACTTCGTGCTTTCATAAGCTGGAAGGCAGTTTAAAAGTACTTTACTCCATTCCTGTTTTTATTTCAAACGGGTGGATTTAATCCTCATATTCGTATGTTCCTTCCCTGTTACGGCTTGTGTCTTATCATGAAGAAGAAAATACTTCACTTTTTCCTGTTCTCGCATGCCTGTCCCAGCATTCTCTGAAGTTCTCTTGATGTGAATGAGGTGGGCTTAGTGACTACAATCTTTCTGACCTTGTGAGTAATTTTTGCCATCTTTTGAAAACCTATCCATCTATTTCATGCTGCTTGCATGTGAATTGCAGTGTTGCAAATAGTCAGGCAGACTATGGGTAAGACCCACAAGTATTAATAGTATTGTCCTTTGTGTGTGTGTGTGTGAGACACACCTGTATCTTACATGGCAACAAACCAAACAAAAAAAATAGATGTCAGGTGTGTTTTTTTCTTAATTTTTTCCTAGAGTCTCTCATTCTTCTGCCAGCTCTGACTTAGTAGATTTCAAAGTTGTGATGCTGCTATTTGAGGCAATGTCTGAAGACACATAGAATCATACAACAACATAGGAAAGACATTACTAGCTGACTGTGTATCTGAGCTTCACTAGAGATTATACTGAGAAGAGCACCTGGAAAATAGCAATGTCTATTACGTATGCATTCCTAAGAAACTGTAATATTGTTCTAATTAATACTACAGTCATAAATTGATACTGAGTTCACACCTTTTAAGCAGGCAGTAGTCACGCAGTCATGAGAAAGTTAAAATAACTGCTTGACTTAATTTTATAGATAAGTACATTTAGAGAACTAAAAATTTATGTTAAAACGAAGACCTGTTTCTCCTCCTGGGGGCAGGGAAGGATTACCTGTTTTTTATTCCGTCCCATTTCCCAATTGGGATGATCTCTGACCCGAACGGAGAGTCTTAAATTAGAAATAGTCCTTCTCAGTTCTGTTCCTCGTAAAGCTAGGCAAGCACCTCCAGATGGCACTGCAGCTCAGCAGAAAACTAAGCTGCCTCTTGCCAGCTCTGGGGTTTCGGTCATCTCATAGGTACTTTGGTGTGTTACCTCAGTTACGTGGGCTTTAGACGACGTTAAACAGTAATTTTCTCTATAAGCAGTTGGTGGGTTCTGGAAGGGAAGACAGGCTTGTGTTAGCTGATCGCAGCAGGGGTAATGAGCCACTGATGTGATGTGGCTGTAGAAAAGACAAAAATACTTGTAGCATGTATTACTTGCTGCAGCTGGGTATGAACTCTTACTTAAGGACACATGTTACACTTAGCAAGGAAGAAAAAAGTTAAATACCTGTCTAGGAAACAAAATACATTTGTTAGGAGCTAGAACAAGAAACCAGTAAATTAGAAGAGATAGTTCTTAACTTCTTTGAGAAGCCTGACAGTGTGGAGACACGAGTGCCTGGATTAAAACCTGATATATATGCAATTTTTAATCAGACCTTATCTAATTCTTTTAGGATTCCTCATGTCTATTTTGAGAAGACTCCAATATTTGTTCCTGCTCTGGCAGGGGGATTGGACTAGATGATCTTTCAAGGTCCCTTCCAATCCCTGATATTCTGTGATTCTGTGATTTCACTTGTCTGACAGGATCAAACAGATCAGTCTGCTAAAGAAATAGTGGGATTGAACTCTGAACTCTAAATTAAAATGGAAATATTAGTAAAGCCAGGGGTCAGCTCGATCATCTTACTATGGTGGTATCATCTTTGGACAGAAGTTTTATACTTTATTTGCTGAAGTAGGTCTTTGGCCATTAGCCAGACTTTCCTCTGGGATAAAAAAAAAAAATGACTACTCTCCTATAATCCAACAAACGCCATTTACAAAATTGTCTGCTGTAGACTGTAAAACTCTTGCACTCTGTGGTCTGTTTTAAAACTCACAGAAATAACAACAGATTTCAGTTCTTTTTATTGTAGAAAAGGCACAGGGGTTTTTTTTCACCGCAAAAAGTTTCAATGTGTAGGATATATTGTACTGAAAATTAGAGAGGAACTTTTTCGCTCGTTCAAGTTAATTGTTTGCTCAAGAAGTTAATTGTTTTATACAGGCTTTTGTGCCCATATTCTTTCTGTCAGTTCCATCACCTGCCTTGTTGCAGTTGGTACATTCCCTAGGTGAAGAACCAGAGGGAGGTTGTCTTCCGTTTCATTTTTTTTTAATAGAATTTCATATTGCAATCTGGCTGGTCTCATGGAAGAAACAGTATGAATTTTAAATTTTGTATCTGTGGAAGATTTTTCATTGAATGCTGTTTATGACTTTTTTTTAAAAAATTAACATATAGAATGTCATGGTAGGGGCCATGAAAGGCAATAAAATTCTACAGTTTCAAAGAATAAGTAGAGTGTCTAAATTGTGTTTATTACATGCAGCATTGGCAGTTGTCCAGAAAGCTAGAGAGAATAAAGTTGGGGGGTTTTGTGTCGGTTTGATGTTGGTGTTTTGGGTTTTTTTGCCATTATTTTTTTTTTTTAAACTCCTGGGCAAACTGGCAAATTCATCTTTGTCTTAGGGTGGGCCTTTTTCCATATATAGCTGAGCTTGACACATAAGCAAAGGAAGATATTTTTTTTAATTATTATTATTTTATTTTTTGCTTGGATCCTGTGTGAAAACCAAATGTTTTCAGCCACACTGATCTCTCCTCCCAAATAGTAGCTTAACTTAACCCTCACCTTTTCCTCTTCCCCAAGATGTTATAATTTCCCAGCTCTGAAGACACTGTTTTCATTGAGGGTAGCATCTGTGCCACCCAAACCACACTATATGTTGTGAAAGGAAAATCCACGTCCTTTTATTAAGACTGAGTTTTGTCTTTTTATATGTGCATTATTGGCATGGGAGGGGTGGCAAATGTCTTAATCCTGTGTTCAGAATTTCCTGTTTTCTGCAGTCTTGATGAACCACAGACCTCATACCTGTGGCACCACGTCATTTGAAAATGTTGCTCCCTCCAGAAGAAAATTTTGGGAAAAATGCCCTAAAGAAAAGTGCCTGATTCTTGTGGAAGTTTTTGTTTTTATAGATGTGGGAATAATGATTAACTCATTAAAACTGATCTCTTAGGAGCTAATGTTTCAAGAATAACTTCCGTAACTGCTAATCAGGATGCGCCGGTCAAAATATTTTGTTTTGTGTTCCCCTGTCTCCACTTTAGCTTTCCAGGAGACTGCGAGAAAGAAATTGGAAAGTTGGAGATCTCTTGCAAGCAGTGCTGAAATACTGTGAAATGACAGAGAAGGTGTCTGATGGGGAGCAAGCTCTAAATAAGTCTTTGGTTGGCTGGCTTCTGGAAAACGTCTGAAACATCCAAAGATGCAACACTCTTCACTTCATTCCTCTTTTGAAAGGAGATAGAAGGAACACAAATATGTAAAGTATAATCCAGCTAATGAATGTTCAAGTAATTGTCAGCATTTAAAAGGCTTTGAGGTGAAAGTCAAAATAGCTGTGCTGTGCTTTGTGATCCTGTGCACATGGTATGTTTATTCAGTCCATAATTGGTATTGTCCACCCACGTGTAATATGTATTTACTGCTATGTTCAGACCATTGAAATATTTATGACAAAAATCCCTTGTCTATGATAGTAGTTCCGAGCAGACAGTCTCAAACATCATATTCAGGATTCCCGCTGTGCCAGGATAGCTCTTTTACCCACTTGTATGTGTGCTATATTCTCTGTGGGACTAAGAGCACTGGTGTCCTGCAAAAATCTGTTCTGGAATACCTTGCTTCAGACAACGAAACAAAAATTAGTGATCGTGTGCCCAAGGGCACCCTTGCCAGGAAGAAAATGGTGACCTGCCCAAGCAGCCCCTTGGTGTAGTCTGGCTTCATAGCCACCTTTATCGAGTTGAACTTCATGTGGAGATGTGAGGAGCCTGCTCTGAAATTGCTGAGGTGCAAATACACGTTCCCTTTTGTTGACTAGTATAGAGCCGGTAGAAGGGCATAGCTGAGCATAGTTTCATACATCCTTCTTCAGCAAGGTTTCCTGATGCTTGCCAATCAACTTTAAATTGCTGAGTTTCTTACTGAAGCTTTTTTTATTATATATGCAAATACTTCTATGACATTAATTCTGTGTCAGAGAATTTGTATGTTGGTCTTGCACTAGATGTGTTAAAAATAGCAGATGAAAATTTCGTCCTCTGAGGATTTTGGCCATCTTTTTGATGAATCTAATTCTTTATTTCTTAGCCTCCATATATGAACTTTTCCTTTCCAGTAATAAAGAGAATTTTTTTTACTCAGTGAGCACTTAAGTGTATAACAAAGGAAGCTAATTAAAACATAAAGGGGAAATTTCTTGCAAATTGATTTTTCGTTTTTCTTAACTACCTTCACTGAATTTTTTTAAAAGCTCTTTTAATCAAGTCTTTTTAGCAGCCGAGTCAAGTTTCTCATCAGTGCTGCTGACTTGCCTTTCTGTTCGAAGGGAAAGCTGGACCTTTACATACCCTGTGGTTTGAAAGTGCTTTTTGGATTTTGGGTTTGTTTTTTTCGTTTTGTTTTGGTTTGGGTTTTTTTTTTTTTTTATACATCCTTTGAGAGCAAAAGACACATGCTGGTAATTACAAGGTTGCCACCTCAAAACTCGTATCACTTGCAGGAACATGATGAAGTCTTATTCTGGATGAACAAAAGAATCTTAGTAGTTCTTTCAAAGAAAACTGTGCTGTTGACAAGCTGCACAATTTCCTAATCCTAAAGTCTCTAAAACCTGTTAATGAATTTTACTGGAATGTGCTCAGTTGTCATTTCCCCTACTCCCTAAATCACTATGAGATGTCACACTGGTAAGCTCAAGAGCCCCCTCCTTGCAGCATCTTTGTATTTCAGGAAGGCATTCCACCGCTCTTTTTACAGAGACCTGGTTTTAGTCCTCATTTGTCATCTGGATTTCTGCTTTGGGTCTCACAAAATTCACCTTTCTCACAGAGTTAAAAGATTTTAAACGCTTTTGTATATGCATATAGGTGTGTTCACACATGTGCATACACACATAGATATGTATGTGTACCTCAATGTGTATGAGATCTCACCAATATGGACTTATAAATGTAAATTTGTACCAATAACTTAAAATTCTGTTATGCTCATAGTTTATTGCCTCACTTCATGTATTGTTTCACTGATGGAAAGATATATGTATGCCATGGTGACAAAAAGACCAGAAACTATGACAAGGTCTTTTGTCGTCTTGTAGGTTTGCTAGGCCTTGTTATAAGGCCAAGCACCAGGAATTGTTTTTCTCTAGAATCCAAAGCAGGAGGGGAAAGTTATCTTAATCCCTGTATTTGGAAGATGGGGCTAGTACCAAATATTTTTCAAGATTTGTACAAAAATTCTCTAGACTTGTTTTTTTTTCCCCCTTAACCTCCCATGCTACTTTCTATCTTTTTTAAGGTTGACTTTTGATGTTGTTTCAGGCCAATATTTGAAACAATTTTCTGGCTTTAACATGACAGTAATGTACAAATTTTATCTATAAAATTGGGAATGTCAGGAAAAGAAGATACTAAAACCAGTGCCTCAGCACTGAATTTTGCTCTGGGTTTTAGGCTCTTGCATTCTCGCCAAGAGAAATTTCTGGACGTGAGGATACAGTAGTGCTAGTACAGTATTTCTGTATGTGTCCAAACCCAAATTGATAAAGATATTGAAGGCATTGTGAAAGTGCAAAGCTGCACATTTGAAAAAGAAATAATTAAAAAACAAAAACAAAAACCCTGCAACAAAACACCACCACAGAAATAGCCAGTTTTTAATGCAATTTATTCAGTTTTCTGTATTTTATAAGGTTGGTGAAGTGGTTTTTTTTCAATGACTTCTCTGGAGAAAGGTGGGTGATTGTGCGATTCCCAAAGCGTATAATTGTTCAAAAAGTGAAGTAGACAATAGTTGAACTGAAAATTATTTTTGTAAGTGGAATCTTATTTTCAGACTGGATCAAATACGTTAGGTAACTATTGATTGGTGGTATATTAAGGAAGAAATTGATTTATTAGCCTCCGAGGAAAGTAGCACAGTCTCCAAATTTACACGAGAAAGATATTATAAAAGACTTCATTTTTAATTAAATGAAAAAACCGAACAGTTTTCTACACAAATTGTTTTAAATTTGTTCTGGACTTTTCTCCTTGGATATCAAAATTGGGAAAGCATTCAACTAGCCTGGCAACATTGTTATAATTTAACAATTTTAATAAGCTTTGGGGAACCTTACTCTGACTATATTTAACTGATGCTGTCTGTTGTATTAGCGAGAAAGCTGTCCTTTGCTAACGTGAGTCTGAGTCTTAAAGTACACTATTACTGAGTTTATTTCAAACTCCTGACCACAGATACAGAAGTGTAAGTGAAACTGTAAAAACATGAAGGGCCACGTTTTGGTCCATATAAACCAGACAACTCTGCTTTATAAACAAACATAGCAAGGTAGAGTTTGTTTCGTCTTGGTTTTTTTTCTGTATGGGAAACCTGACTTGGTAATTTAATTTCTAAGTCGAGGAAAATATATATACAATGGTGATATTGTTCCAGAAGACACCCAGACTCAAACGCTTCATAAATACATTTGATGTTTTGAAAAATGGAAGTGTTTGGATGTTGTGTAAGATCCTGTAGAAAAAGCACTTTGAAAACAGTCCCTCTATAAATTAACGATTAAAAGTGGCCCTATTGAAAACAAGTTTAAGCATTCAGAACATTCAGGGGTGTATAAATAATACAGAAGTACGCGTAAAGCCTTAAAATAAAATGAAAACCAAACCAAACTCAAACCCGTGTGTTAAAATTAACGAGCACTTGCTGTCTCAAAATGAGGATGTGAAAAAGTTGCTAAGACGATGTACTTGAATGCAATTTGTGTAGTATCGTTGTTCTGGAGTTTTAAAAAGACGGTGTATTTTTAAAAACCAAACAACCCCCCTCCCTCAAACCCAGCAACCCACATTCCGAGACTAATTAGGTCTCTCAAAAACGGTATCAGATTTTTCAACTTTAACGTTTGCTGGCATTAACTTTGCCTGGGACCTTTTGTATAAAGAGACACAGATTGTTGGAGATGGGAACACGGCGAGTAGTAAACACCGTCACCAGCGCGGAACCCTTTAGTTTTACACAGTCGACTTGCGATGAAAAATGCAAGATTCAGGAATGACTTTTGGTGTAAGGATTCTGGTTTTTGAGCAAGAGCCACTACTTTCGAGCATTTACTGTACTCGAGCTCTGAAGAGGCGAATACAGAGCCCAGCCACTGTAGTCACTTTATTTTGTACCATCTTTGTACATTCCTGTTGTATAGCTGGAGTTGTAGTTTTAGAGGGCCTTTGTTCTGTTGTCATGTCCGAATAGTATTTAATACTAAAATCTATTATAATTTTCTGGAACTGCTGCTTATTTGTGCAGTGTTACGGTAATTCACAGCCCAGTTAGTGATGCAATTGTATACCAAAAGCAGTTTGAATAACTATAAATGTTTCTGTAACCGTACTCCATGAATATGAAGGTCTTGTACTGTATAATGGTGACGAGTTTTGCCATTTTAGTAATTTAACTATATTCAGTTTTTCAGATTATGAACTCCAGGTTGCACTAAATCTGTCCTTGTTTTAGCAGTGGCTTAAAATAAAACACATTTCACTGGCTTTCGAGAGCGTCTGTCATTTCTTGTAAATTCATGGAATATTATTTTTCTTTTCAGCTAACACAGCACAGGTTGGTCTCAAGTCAGTGGGTTGTGTTGAAGGCCCTTGAAGAATGGTGTAGTAAGTAGTGCATCAGCAGATGGCATACTTCTTACAGAATTAAGTTGGCCTCCGGGAAGAATGCGAGAACGCTGTTTGACCGTCTTCGGGTTGGAAGGTAAACCCCTGGTTCCGCTGACACGAAGTAGAGCGTCGCACGGGGGCAGCGAAGGGAGAGTGGGCAAGAAATCCGCTCTTAATATCTCAGCACAAGTAGGATGTAATAACCGGCCTGCCTCAATCTCATCTTGCCTGGAAGCTGGGTTAGGCAGCGTGGCTATTTCCATGACATTTCCCCGGGGACTGTGGTTGGTCTTTGGCAGGTTGTGCACAATTTGGGGAATCGGCGTACGAGCCAGCTTTAGAATCTGCTGGGTAAACGCAAGGATACACTGGTTAATGAAAATGTTGTATGAACCATGGAGTTTTGTAGCCTTATTTAAAATCCTCAGGAGTATTGATATCTTTTGAAATCTACCACACAGCATATTGTCGAGTAGCCCGAAATAGTAATGCTGAGCAGAGATGTTATGCACAGACAGGGTTTCTAAGACTCAAAAGTACTGCCATTCTAAATAGCCGTCTTAATGTGTTTTGATGTGTAAGTTGTGAATCAAATAATCCAGCAGTGTTTAATTTCAAGAATTAAGAAGCTTTTGCTGAAGTTACTTTTAAACCAGGAAGCATGCACAACTTTCCTTGGCCCTTTATTTTTGCAATAGTTGTTTTAAGAAGGTTTCTATAGTATTTATGGGATTCTTTCCAAAAGGAGTGTTCTTTTGTTTCATTACCATATTTATTTCCAAGGGTTTTTGTTTGTTTCTTTGGGTAATGCCTCACGTTCAGTCACGTAGAAAATATATGCTAACTGAAGCAAGTAAACATTTAACTTACTCTTAAAATATTGTTCAGCCAAAAAAAGATTGGGTGACGGGTTTGGGAACGAAAAAAGAAATTTCTGTGAAGGGAAAGAAGAGGATATTCGTGTGGAAGACTAGTCTGAGCTTTTTTTCTTCCTGCCTGGACTTTATTTTTCTTTCTTTCAGCAGTCTGGTTCTGGCTGGCTTTATTCAACCACAGAACAGTATCCATGCACTTTGTTTAACCTCGGTGTATTAAATTGAGAGTTAAGTCTCCAGCTATTCCATAGTCTTCGCCCAACATGTGTGCTACGTACGCCGTCTCCCGCTGCCATTGCTGGGACCTTCCTCCCGCTCCCTAGCCCCAGCTTCTGGTGTGACTGAATTCCATGCTGGTTACTGCTCCGAGCCTCTGGTTGGAAGGTGGCTACGGAAAGTGAGTCACGCCAAGGCTGAAGAACTGTACCCAGAGCCCTAACCTTACTGGCTATCGAGCACCGTATTAATCAAATGCTGTCTCTTCCCCTGCTGTTAAAGCAAACCACAAAGCGTGTGACTGCTTGGGGCAAGGGAACTAACCATGACAAGCATGAGACCATGTCTGTGGTCAAGGTACTGGCTATCTAGTCCATGACCACACAACGCTTTTGCACAGGAATTGCGAGGACTGAAAGTGGGGCCTCTGCTTTCTCCAAATATATAGTCTGTCTTGCCTTTGCTCTTCCAAAAGTTGCTGCTGCTTCTAGGATTGTGAAGGAGCTTGATGTAGGTGTATGGTTTGGTTTTTGTTTTTAAGCAAGAACGGTCAGAACACCTGAACCAAATCCCTTGACTTGGTTTCCTGAAGTCCTTATTCCTGGTTTTGGCCAGGAATAAGCTGAATATTAAGAAAATAAATGGTCTGATAACATGGTATTTTTTTTCTGCCATCTGCCCCGGCAGACCACTTATTGCCCACCTCTTATTTTGTACAGTCTCCACCTCATGTAATTTCCAAGTCTCCTCCTACACTTTCCTTGTGGCTGTTGCTGGTTTCTACTTTTTTTTTTTTTTTCTGACTTTTCTCCAGCCTTGTAGTATGGCTGTCATCTGTTGCTTTCTTGACCCTGCTCTGTTGTCCTGATGTGACTTCTGGCCTTCTCATTCTTGGCCGGTGGAAGTGGTTAAAAACCAGCAAGGGGAGCCTTCTTAGCTGAGAGGCTACGGAATAAGGCTTGCCTACCAGAAATCATCAAGCAGTGAAGAAGAGCTAAACTTGCTTTTGGCTGAGTTTTTCACTCCTGTAGGAAAGTAATCTGTGGTTGCTCTGGTTTGGAACCCAACGTGCTGCTTGCAAAACCCTTAGATTTTATGCTGATCTGAAAGTAACTTTTAAGCTGATACTGGAATATAATGTAACTCTAACATACTACATTACTCATGTAGACGTATATCCATATGTGCTGCGTAACAGCAGCTTCCCGATGCAGACCAGGCAAAACTCATTCTTTTTGATGGCAAAATCTCAGTTGTCTCGCTTCCTCGCATCAGTCTTCATTCAGAGAGGTAGTAACCTTTAATAACAAGCAGTCAATGTCTCTGTTTGTGATTATTGCCCCAGAATACTGCACGCTGAGCAGATGTTGCGGCTGGAGGAGACGCATAATGTTTCTCTGGGAAAACTAGAACGGGATTCCAGAAAGCAAACTCTGAAAGACGTTCATCAGAATGTAGTTGTTTAGAGAAAAGATGCTGAGAGAATTGGCAATACTCGGTTGTCCCGTTGAACGGTGTTGAGCTGGTCTGTATCAGAGTTAGAGTTCACAACGAAATGTATTGGAATTAAGAGGCGTTGGGCACAAGAGAGGTCCCACGCCAAGTGTTTCAGGACTGTGAGATGTTTTGCTGATACTTCTATCCTGTTAGTTTAGGAGGTTTGGGACTTGGCCTGTGTCCTAATTTAATGCTGTGAACTACGCCGTGAAGATTGTATCTTCAGGGTGGTGGTGAGAGGCATCAAAGGGTTAAGCCTGAGACATGCTGACAAACCCAGTAGAGGCTGGCATCTTCAACAAAACCTCTTTTCCTGTGACTGCCTGAGAAAATAAAGAGGTGGGTGTTGGAAATTCCCCAAGGAGTCTGTAGGGCCCTCATCAGTATGATCGAAGTGCTTTAGAGAGGCTCCTAGAGACATGGTTTCGGAGAAGGAGTAATGGTAATTTCAGTTTAAAATTATTTTGTGAGTTTTATTTTCTTCTTCTCGAAGTGTTGGAATGTCACTGCTGAGGGCATATGCCCAGCTTGTAGTTTGTGTGTTTAAAAATTTGTCATCTTTTGTTTTCTCTGTGTATTGGCTTGCCAAAACTGTTAAAATTGAAGTACATCAAGAAGTCATCCTTGCTGCAGTCATCCAAATTACACTGGATGAGTGATTTAGATTAATTAGGGGAATAACCATTAATCTGAATGCACATCAGCAATGAGAAGGTTATTTGTTACCATTGTTCATCTTTAATTCTCTTTCTTAAAATGTGAAGCTTTTTTTCCATAATTAGACTGGGAGTGCACTAAAGCTAAAGCTCATGTAATTGTATCTAATTAACAAAGAGAAAAAGAAAGAGAATGAATTGTGGTTATAACACAGTTTTGACCCTGGCAGTTTATTTAATCTGGACATAAATTAATTTCCTACCAGCTGATTTATGTTTGCAAGTCCAGTGTTCAAACACACGTGTCACAAATTCAACGTGTGATATTTTGTTTGTAGTTCCACCAGTCTTGAGATGTTGAGAAGAGTCAAGGTTAATGACAATTTTAATTTCTTCCTGGTTGTGGTGTCCTTGCTGGGTGGGACTTTTTCTCCAGTCCACCTTCCCAGTCCAACCCGCCTTTCAGCAGGGGTTGTGGATTGCACTGGCCCCACAACGTGTGCTGGAACCTAGAATTTCTCTGCCTTTTGCTTCTCTAACTTGTCTTTGATGCTGCCCTCTGCTACGTCTAAAGGGTCTCCCAACCTCGAGTCCTGTACTCCAACCACTGCTCCCACCCTGAAGATGGACCGATACCCTCAAAGAAGGTGACATCACCTTTGGGAAGAGTCAGTCTGGACACAGGAGCATAGCAGCCAGGAGAGGGCAAACAGCCAGCCCTCCACTGCTCAGACTTTTCCCTTCTGTTGAAGTGTGCGCAGTGAACTGCCACCAAAGAAGAATTTGTCACACGGCTGACAAAAATCAGTGTATGTCACTGTGTCAGAGGAGAGACAGACAAGATATGTGACACGTGAAGGGCTTTCTTTTCAATTTGCCTGTGAACCTGAATTTGGTACCTACTGCTGCTGCTGCCTTGTTTTGACCAGAGGCAAACTTTGCCCTTCAAGGGCCCTTCTATGTCCCCCTCTGTAACATGGAACAGTGATCCCGGGCTCTTCTGAAGAGTTTTGGACTTTTGAAATAAGGAATAATCCTTGCATTTGCCAAATCTCCCAATAGTTAGTATTTTTCTTATGCTCCCAAGCATATTTGGACAAATATTTTACAATTTCAGATTCTTTCGTTTAATAAAGCTTGAAAATGGTGTGCCTCTTCAGGCAAATCTAGAAATCATTCAGAGACTGTCCCAAACTGGTTGAATGTAGGAAGGCCCTTGTAATTTGGAAGCCAATCACACTGTAAGGCAAGTGCCTGGTTTTGCAAACCTTTCTGTGGCAAGTTGTAAGGGTGAAACGCCCCTCTCCCGCTTCTAGATGATGGACTTTAAAGGTGGTAGCAAACCCATGGCTATGTGGCCAAAAAGTCTAGTCTAGGGGTTCCCAAAGACAATATGAGAAATGCAAGCATCTGACATTCCATATGATGTTATCCCACTTTGGATCATTTTCCTTAAGGGTATTACATTAGCATAAAATTAAGAGCAGTAAAGACTGTGCTAAGGTGCATGGTGTCTATTGACACTGCGCTTGGCTGGAATAAGGGAATTCCCTACCCAACTCTGACAGGAGGCACTTTTGGGTAAGTCTCTCATCTTGTGCTGCTTTGTTTCTCGTTTGGTGAAGCTGACTGGCACTTCCTGCCCTTTGTGCAGGGTGCTGGCGGGAATGGTGTCCCTTTCCTCACCGTGTGAATGAGTCATCTCCTGCCAACCTGAATTTGGTTGATGGGGCTCCAGGGAAACAGGTCAGGAGCAGAGGACGATGTGCAGCAGATGGATGTTAACAGGCGTGTTAAGAGCTGGTCATGGATTAATTGAGGTGCACAAAACTAATTCAACAGCTAGTTAACCACCTCTTGAGAAGACCTGAAGGTAACCATTTCAGGATTGCAGCCCTCTCCTGTTGAGAAAGTACTGGTTACGGATTGTCACAAAATCACAGCTTTATAAGGTAAATGTGTTATTTTATAGATTCATAGAATGACAGAATCACTCGGGTTGGAAGAGACCCTTGGGATCATCGAGTCCAACCACCAGCCCTACTCTACAAATTCCTCCCCTACACCATATCCCCCAACACTCCATCTAAACGACTCTTAAACACATTCAGGGATGGGGACTCAACCACCTCCCTGGGCAGCCTATTCCAGGGTCTGACCGCTCTTTCTGTGAAAAAAATCTTTCCTAATGTTCAGCCTAAACCTACTCTGTTGCAGCTTGAGGCCATTCCCTCTCCTTCTACTGCTAATCACCTGTGAGAAGAGACCAGCACCAACCTCTCTACAATGCCCTTTCAAGTAGTTGTAGAGAGTGATGAGGTCTCCCCTCAGCCTCCTCTTCCTCAAACTAAAAGACATTAAAAATATACTGTAAGTAGAGTTATATAAATGACTGGGTCCTATTTCCTGCTTGGTGTTTGGGAGTTCAAACTGAAAATGCTCCTTGTTAGCCTTAAAATTTGGCCTGCAGCCCCTCCACAGGATGGTTCTTCCTACACTCTCTATACAGGGGGACCTTTGGAGCGGTGTTGAAGCACACATAATAGCAATAAGGAGATAAACCATCCTGGCTGTGCTACTCACCTGACAAATACTGTGTTCTCAAGAAAGCCACAGAAATGTTTTGAAGAAAGCAACCTAACCACTCAGCTGCTGGTGGTTTGGTCAACCTCATGGGGCGGCCCGCAGTCGGATGTCAGCCATACTTTCCAAACGGCAGTAGGGCTGGTCAGTGGTTTGACATGAAATGCAGCCAGGCTTGTGCTTTGGCTCCAGGTAACGCCACCACAACCTGTTTATAAGGTTTGCTCTGTTTTTATGGTTAGTGATGGATATGTTGGCCCAACTCGGACCATCGTAAGCACCTTCACGACAAACTACTTTATACAAATTGCCCCGAGCTATCTTGGTCTTTCTGGCTGAACCTCACGTAAATGCTAAACACTGGCATTTTTATCCTCACTGAAACAAAGAGTTTTGATGCTACGGGCTTGAGTGGTGGCAAACTTTGCCAGGTTTTCAGAGAAGGCCAGTATGTTAAATTATAGTAAATGTAGTGCATGCTTCTTTCTGTAGCTCGATAGCTGTAATTTGTTAGCTAGAAATGCACTATTACATACATACTGAGGTTTTGTGGATTTCCTGGCTTCGTTGCTACAATGAGGACAAGTGATTAATCATGTAACATGTCTAGTGATGAGTGAGTACATCCGGTCCACTTTTTATTGTTGTTTTATATTACCCCATTTTTCTGTACCTCTCTAGCTTGGTTTTATACCAGTTCTTCTGCCTCAAGTTTAATCTCTGCACTAATCACTGGCAGTTCCAACAGCTATTTAAGGAGAAGAATGACAGAAAACTAAGACTTATTTTAAAGGATTGTCTATACTTAGATATTTTTTTTCTTTGGAGTTATAATTTCTTAGTGGGTAGGAAGTTTCAAATGCATGTGCTTCTTATATTAAGGGTGGACATACAGCTCTGGAAGTCTTAAGGTAAAGTCGTGCTCTTTGACACCTTATGAAGCAAACCTGTCTATCAAATCCTTATTCGTGATCAATGTTTGAGATGCATCTTTATTTTCAGTAGCCTTAAGTGATCTTCCATGTCTCCCACTTGCCTTTCAACCCTGTATTAAAGGATTTCACTTGACCTTGAAGAAAATTTTTTGCATCAAAACAGTATCAGAGAGACTCAGCAACAGCAACATCCCACGAGCAACATGCAGGGACCATATACCCCCTAAATATTAATCCATTTTTAGTTATTTACATCCTTCTGCACCTCCTTTTAAGCACTTTGCTCTAGAAACGCCAGTAAAACCTGGCTCGCAACTGAGTTTATTTTTGAAATCCTCACTTTGCTTTAAAACCCTGTTGCCTTTCTCCTCCAGTAAGAGCGGCAATTCCGGATTCTAGGAAACGGCTACAGATGTTATGATTCAGGTTGTGATTTCAAGTGCTAGATTTAAAAGAAAAAGCGCATTTGCCCAGCTGCAAGGATGACAGAGGTGGGGTGCTGCAAAGGGGATTTTCCAGTTTGGGTAGTGTTGCAAGGGAGTGAGAAGAGCAGTCGGCCGAGAGGTGGATGAGGTTATACCCACAAGCACCAGTGGTGCACCCAATACGGCTCGATTGCCGAATGGCGGGGATTTGGGTCAGCGAAATGGCAGAGATTACCGGAATAACGAAGAGGTGTTGGAAAGGGCAAAATCTAAGTGACAACAAAAAAAACAGGCAATATAATGGCCAGAGTTGTAATGCAAAAACGAAACCAGACACCTTTGCTGGAAGTTGAGTGCTCGATAGTGAACCTCCAGAGAAAGGTGTGGATCTTTTAACTTGTACATGCACGTCGCCAGCCAGTGTACAACTACAGAAGACAATGTCACCACTTGTGGAACCAGAGACAGAAGTCCAGAGAAAGGTTTTAAGTTAAAACTACAGGTTTAGTAAAACCCAATCGTAGTAATGGATTTTCAAAGATGAGCATGCTCATTTACATCATCAGTTTTGGCATCATCTCCTATACACCTGCCTGCTTGCTCTTCAAATTGACTATGAGCACAAGCTCATGTTTTAGTTGAACACCTGAATGGCTACGAATGTGCAAATACCCAGGTTTAATAAGCCCAGCTTAAAATGTGTGCATGGTATAAGCACAGCTCCGCATATCTCCCTGCAGGGTGTAGACTCGACAGCTGGAAGCTTGGTCATCCGCAACTTTTGGCTCTTTAGAGAGTGTGTGCAGGGTCACAACATCCAGCTTTTGGCAGGTTTTCTTAGAGACAGCAAGAAGATAAACAGAGTTCTCAAGTTCACAGTTTCACAGAGCTTTTGGGTTACTTGGAGAGACGTGCTTATTTAGGCACCACAGATGGTCACAGTCTACATATATCAAAACCAAAATGATGCTGAAAATTTTGGTACTGATTTGCAATTAGCAATCATTTAAACTGTGAGATTATTAGTTATTGGAAAATCTTTTAAGACTGATGGCATTGTGTAAATAAATTAAAATTTTTTGAAAGTACAAGAATCCCATGGGAAGATGACATCTTTCTTATTGACTGTTGCTAAGACCATATCAGAAAGAAGCTGACAAGGCTTGATTTTTCCAGTGGAAATTCTTATCTTGAGCTTTTTTTAAAAGCCAGTGCATCTGACAAATCAAGATGACTTATGGATGGCTGAGATGGAGACATCCAGTGTCCATACTACTTAATGCTGAGGTAATTTTCTACAGAAATTTCTGCATATCCTCCAATGCCTGGCCTCTGTAAAAGGGGTCAGTAAAATGCATTTGTCAAAATGAATGCCTGTTTGGAAAAAAAAGCCACTTTGATACATTAATGGGTAAGAATCCAGAGGAAAATAAATAGCTAAGACTCCTTACTGTGTTATTGGCTTTTTTGAGGTATAGAGTCACAAATACAGATACAGAGCTGTCATGAGATTTATTTTATGAATAACTGAAAAATTACTAGCAGAATTTAAACACAGTGTGTTTATGTAGACAATATCTGTTTCTTCTGCTAGGAGCTAATTTTATAGCACTTCACTTTTACTTTCCAGAAACGTGTGGGACAAGCACGTTTATAGTTTGTGTACAAATATCAGTATTTGACACTATGACAGCATGCACTGCTTCATGCTGAAGATGGCATTGTCAGCCCATTAGAGGAAAACAGACATATCCCAGCCCAAGACACGCTGCTGACTGACGATTGTTTCTTTGTCTTCAGTATGGAGGCAGCATGAGACCATTGATGGGCAGGCAGAGCATCTGTCATGAGTCCACTTCAGGCAGATATCCTTACTGAAAACTTCTGCAGTGAACTTCTGAAAAGCTGAGGGGCTGAAATACCTGTTCTGTTGCAGGATATATTAATTTTCTTATAACATCTCCTCTTCATTCATTTTGGTATGGCTGACAACAGTAAAGCCTCCAGCTGGATGAATAGTTGGGCCAAGATATTTTTGGTAAGAGGGACAGGGAAAGACATTTTCCAAAGAATTTAAGTCTTAGTTTCAAAAGTGGGCTAGAGACAGCCTTTTGGCAGCCCTATTATAACTCTTTATGCATTTTCACCAAAGCAGCTTAAATGGGAAGTATAAAATTGCATAAGCAATTTAAGGAAAGGCTGAGAGAGCTGGGACTCTTTAGCCTGGAGAAGAGAAGGCTGAGGGGAGACCTTACTAATGCTTATAAGTATCTGAAGGATGGGCTGAAGGAGGATGGAGACGGACTCTTTTCAGAGGTTCCCAGTGACAGGACAAGGGGCAATGGGCACAAGCTGGAACACAGGAAGTTTCTTTCAAATATGGAGAGAAACTTTTTTCCAGTGAGGGTGACAGAGCCCTGGAACAGGCTGCCCAAGGAGGTTGTGGAGTCCCCTTCTTTGGAGACCTTCAAGACCCTCCTGGATGCAGTCCTGAGTAATGTGCTGTAGGCCATCCTGCTTTAGCAGGGGAGTTGGACTAGATGATCTCTAGAAGTCCCTTCCAACTCTGACAATTCCATGATTCCATGATTTGGGGTAAAGCCGAGACCCTGATCATGAAACCTGCAATGTAATGAAAGACTTCTACTTCAAAAGCCAAGTCCTATCAGAGCTGAAATATTGTTTGTGAGAAATGTAGGCATGTAGGGGATGATTCATCCTGCTGGAGGACTGCAGCATATGTTGGAATCAGTTGCCATAAGTTCCCTGTAGTAGTCAGTGAAAACAAACGGAAAAGTCTTCTTCTAGGGCATGATTCATCTGCTTTTTGTGTAGACATGTGAAAACAGGTCAAGTGAATTGGACTCTATTTCTTTCAACCATAAAGGAGTCTGGATTGCTAGCTAATGTATTGATATGTATCATAGAATAGTCCAGGTTGTAAGGCACCTGAAAAGGTCATCTGGTCCAAACTTTCATGGGAAAGGGAGCTTCGGAGAGGCTTGTCCAGTTGCATCTTGAAAACCTCCAGTGATGAGAACTCTACTGTGTCCTTATGCAGGTTGTTCCAGTGAATGACTGTACTTATTGTAAAAATTTTCTTCCTTATATTGGGATGATTATGTAGTAGGTGTTTGATGTTAGTAGAGATGAATCCTGCTCTGGGCATCTGGTCCCTTTGGCTCAACTGCTCAGTCGCATAAGACATTTGCGCTAAATTTCTATCTATATGACCTGCTTGTAGGAGTATTTTGGGGGCCAGTATTGAGATGAGCATATTCCTGGAAGAAACTGGCAGGAGGGAATGGGTATCGTTTGTGTTCAGTGCTTGAAGTGGATGTGCTTGTTAGCGTAGAGATACTGTCAAGCAGAAAATGGTCTTTTCTTGTGGGAGCTTTTTCCTAGAATGGCTGCCAGAGAAAGACTCTGTGTTGCCTTCTCTGGGGCAGGTGGTATGTAAAGACAGCCTGAATCTGCCTGCAAGAAGCAATATAGAAAACGAAGTGACTAGTCTTGGAACTGCTCTAGCAGGGAGAGGGTAGAAAATGAAATCACGTTAGAAAATGCAACTTATACAGGCACTTCTGAAGAATATACTTCTGGTTACCAGACGACTCAATGTGACTGTCAGCTCATCCTGCATTACTTTTTCCCCAACCCTTATGACTCAGCTAAGTATTTTGATAGAAAAGCCCAACTGCTAAACTTTATTTCCACCAAGAGGACAATTCCAGAAGTCTCTAGCCATAGCAGAGAAAGTAATTAAAACCAAACAAACAGTGGACTGGATGTACTGGTGTTCTTTTCCATCCTGCTCAGTTATCAGTGGTCTTAAAGTATTGCAAAACTTCTGTGGCTACCAAAGTTAATCTTAAAAAAATATATATATAAAAATCATAATGTCTATCAAGGAAAAGACCTATTTATTTTACATTTGATGCTTTAAAAAAAGTAATAAAGTATTCCGATAATGCGGAAGAACAAGTCTTGGAGCTGGGAGAGGCTGTCTCAACAAGTAACCTCAGCCCCTAGCATCGGAGGCCTGGCATGAGACAGTAAACCACATGTTCCTTGGGATGAGTGATTATTAGTGACAAACAAAAGCAGTTTTGGCAACCCTAGATTTTTCAATGCTCATGAGTCAGGACCCCAACCAGTCACAACTGAGAGACGTACAAAGAATGCGTTTTGTATTTTTTATTTTATTTTTTTTTATTAGCTTGCTGGTGGTTAAGCATTCAGGGCTCACATTTTTGTGGGTTTTTTTTGTAAGATTTGGAGACAATGAATAAATTCATGCTGTTGGGTGTTAGGGGTGAAAAAAGGCTAGTTGTCATGATACCTATGATGAAACCGCACAGTGTTGCAAACCCACACTGTTTGTTTTGAACCTGAGATTTCTTTCCGTTTGCTAGCCAACGATTCACGATGATTATGGATGTGTTTGTTAGCCATACTTAAGAGTTGCTTGGAAATTCTACCTTAAAAATGGAAAATGTGGTTCTCATAAAAATCAAAATTTACCACAGGAAAATGTTTTAATTTTTTTTTTCCTGAAGTGTTTCCATCAACATGTAAGATTTGTTGCCTCAAGCTGGGAGGACCCAGGATGCTTGGTAAGTTGCTTGATACTGAAAAAACCAAAATTATTAATTTAGTATTAATGTTGATTCGTGTCCTCCAAAATGCTGAAAGGATTCTTTTTTGAGTCTTAGAGCCTCATTTTTTCCAATGGGCAGAGGTTTCCAGTTACCATTCAAGGCTCATGACATACTACAATTTGTGTTCTCAATGAGATGCATCACAGCGTGAAGGTACAATCTGACCTGATAGCCTAGATGGTTACCTGAGCCGTAACTTCCCTAAAATCCAGTTTTCAGCTTCTTCTCCTGTTTGCAAGTGTGAAAAGATTTGGACATATCCAGTTTTCTCACAAGTCAGAAATTTCTCTTTTTGCTCACCTGTGTTCATGAGTGCTATTGAAGTACCACATAAAGACATTTCTGCTTATAGATTTTGGAGAAACTGCTCATTTTGCCTACTCACAGTATGTGTTTGGTCATCAAAGTCATACCAAATGTTTATTTTTCTGATTAGCAACACTTAGAGACAGATAAAGATGAAAATGAATAATGTATTTCTGGTTGAAATTTCAGATAAGCTAATATGTTCCAAAATGCTTGAAAAGTTATTGACTTTTTAGCAACATAAATATGTGCTGGCTCTTCAAATCTTTGTCGAAAAAAAAAAATTAAAATCACACAGGAATCTTAGTTTGTTCCTTTCTTTTCTAAATGACTACATTTACAAGAGGATTTAGTCACCAAATTGCCTCAGCTCCCAGTACACACAATGGAGGGGCAGAGGCATCTCCAAGAGAAGACAAGGCACCTCCCCCGAAATTTGAAGCTAGCTTCTGGATGCATTTGTCCATTTCCACAGACAGTGGAAAGATTCTAGGGGAATGTCTACATTGCCAAATAAAAAAGAGCCAGGAAGTGAGCTTGAGCTCTGAGCCCCAGTCAGCCACAGAGCTGAAGAGCTGGCTTGCTCTCCAGTGCTGTTTTGGACATCCTGCCTCCAGGGCAAACCTGATATAAAGGGGGTTTAAATTTGTGCAGGCAAAGGCCCATCTGGACCTCAGATCTGAATTCAGGCACCTGGCCTTCCTTCATTTAGCTCTTTAGACATAAAATTGTCCAGAAAGAGGTGGCAATCTAACATCAAAATGTTGCAAAACTCAATGCTTTTTGGAAATGCAGCCCAAATGCCAGCAAATGCCCACTTGTGCTGTATAAACAATTAATCCTTTGTTTTCTGATCAAACTCTTTTGGCTGGTTTTTTTTTTTTTTTCATCACGTTGTGTAGTTCTGGGCTATTCATGAAAAACTCAACTGACAACAACGGCCTCTAATTTCCAGTGCCTCCAGTATTTGGAGCACGGACTAGAGACCAAGAATTTAAAGGAACCTGCAGTCAAAGTCAAGGGGAACCGCAAATAGTTATCACCTTTAAAAGCATTGCTCAGGATGTCACGTGTTAGGTGGACTTGAGAGGAAAAACATAGATATTTTAAATACCCACATTTTTAAAATCTTGGAAAACTTTGGCTACAAAAGCACATAAGCAAAGGAGGATAAGAATGGTGATTCAGAAATGCGTCTGCATCTTAGCAGTTCTGTTGGGAAGAGGCAAAAAGATACATAATCCTAGTCTTTAAAGTTTCTTATTGACTGGAAGAGGGGATGGTCATTGACAGTATTTGAGATCAGACTCTTCTTTCATCCTTTAGTCAATCGGATTAGTCACGGTTCTACTTCAACATAACGGAACAAAATTACTATGTGGTTTCAACTTGAATTGTTTCCAATTCAGTTTTTCTACTCCTTGGACTGGTCCCCCAAACCCTTCCCTCCACCTCTTTCTTCTTATTCCTCCTTCTCTCTTGTTGCCATGTGCAATCATGTTACAGCAATTAGGCGACGCTGGCCTGGCAGTCATTAAAAGTTGCAAATGCTTCTTACGCTTGGTGATTACACGCTGGTTGAGCCAGACCCTGCAGAACTGTGTGACAAACCCGTAACATCTGTGTCCTGCCCCGTCATATCATTAGAATGTATATATTCACAGAGTACGGTGCACTGTTGGCTGGGAGTCTGAACAACAAACCATAAATAGGATAATGACCTTCCTCAGTACATTATCATTATTCAAAAAACAAAACCTCAGTTGTTTTTGAGGACCTTTCTGGTTTCTCTAAATTTCTCCATGGATATGGCTTTCTACTAGGGACTGATGACAGAGGTGCGCATTTGTTGTCATCTTAACCACTAAAAACCCTGTGCCCTGTCTGCGGTACATGACATCCTCCCCATGTCTCCTGTTACGTTTTCCGCCCCGCGATGCACAGTCGGTCCTGGCACGCTGTCAGGAGGACAGGCGGCGGCTGGCAGCTCCTCTCCTCTCTGCTCAGGCAAGCTGTTCAAGCTATACAAGGACGCTCTGTAAATACAAACAAACCCTGTTACCTTGAGGCACGAGGAATGACTGTCAGTTATTTATTAGTGCGCTTTGACTCCAACAAATTAATTCTCTGATGCAACCAGGCATCTGATAATTCCAGGGCTAAATATAGCCTGGTTTTTAAACTCAATAAATGGGGAGTTGATGAAGTGGTTACTCACCTTGTTAAATGGAAGCCACGGGTCATGGATGTCTTGGTGCAGATGCATGCCTATGCTTCCCTTGCTATGAGGTATTTTAGACTTGGTATATACAGGAAGAGATGGGTGCATTGATCTCAACCAGGTGAGAGGGATTAAAACAGAACTGTGGAACTGCAGCTGGTATTTTTCTTCCTTTGTCCCCTCAAAGGAAGCACAACATCTTGCTTTTCCACACACTTAATACTCAAGCTGGCCAGTGCTTTTGTTTGCTCTGAAGGAAGCTGAAGAGAGAGATTGTTTTTTCTTTTCCCTGCAATGGGGTTACTGTAGCGATTGTGGAAGTGGGAGAGAGATCTCTGGGCTACAGCATTTCGAAACTATTTTCCCTTATTTCTTCTTATATTGCTTTTCCATTAATTTCCTAGGTTTTAGTGATATTAATGGCTAATAATATTCAGCTTATTTCATTTTCTAGAAAGTCACCCAGTGTATTATGGGGTCTACAAAATACTGATGGATTTTAACTGCTGCAAATAATTACAGCAGCCAAATACCTATGTTCTTACTATAGTCTGCAATTCAGCTCTACATCCTATATAGCACATGCAGCAGCAGCAGCTGAAAATCATAACGAAGCCTTTAACTATATTTAATATTTTTTTTTTAACTCTGGGAATCCAAGGGGAGATTCATAAATGTGTATTATACCACTAAAGTAAAATGATGATAGGCACACTCTGTGGTCCTTAGCAACCAGGTCACAACCTCTCCCTGCTATGAGCAAACATCACAGCATAAACTGCCCTGTCTTATCTCGCGCTGCACCGGCATAGGTAGCCGGACTCTTTATGTACACTGTATGCTATGAGGAAGCTTTGCTGTGCTCCTGCCTCCCTGTGCATGAGTGGAAGACCTTGTTTCAACCTCAGCTTCAGCCAGTGACTTCAAAGCCCATGAGCGAGTTCATGCAGTTAGCTGAGCCTTGATGCATTTGCCCTCCCTCCTCAGTGAATGCTTGGGAACCGAAAAATTTAGGCATTGAGCTTCACAACTTTACTGAGTGTAATAGTAATGATATTACAAAGTACACTGTCTGTGATTCCCACATGCAGTTAGTTACCGAAATTAAAAAAGAAAAAAACAATCACCTCACAGGGAAAGATCCACTTCTTTCTTTTGTGTGGGGCTTTCTGTACTGGTTCTTGAGCTTGGTTTTCATCACTAGCTACTGGCACTTTAGAATCAAAAGAAAAAACTTAAAAATATCATCTGGTCTTTCCTTACTAGCAGCACCTGTATCAGTTAGCACATACTGTCCAGGCAGTGCAGGGTGGTATGGCCAAGGGACTGTTCCTAAAAGACAATGTGGAAGAAGCAGTGCTGTTGGGGCTAGAAGAGATAATCTGTACAGAGATGAATTGTGGTGTGCCTCTTGTCTTTGGGCTGACAGAACTACCAGGGGTGTACCTGGGGCTACAGTAACGCAGAGAAATGGTCAGGAGGAAAGATTTCTTTAGTATCATGGGCAGATATGTTTCTTATCGCAGTCCTTACACAACATTTGGTTTTTGAATGAATATCCCATTGGGTTTTCCCTTCCTCAAAGACTGACAGGACAAGGGGTACAGCTTTAAATTGAAAGAGGGGAGATTTAAATTAGATGCCAGAAAGAAATTGTTTACTCTGAGGGTGGTGAGGTACTGGAACAGGTTGCCCAGGGAAGTTGTGGATGCCCCATCCCTGGAAGTGTTCAAGGCCAGGCTGGATGGGGCTTTGAGCAACCTGCCTGGTATAGTGGGAGGTGTCTCTGCCGATGGCAGGGGTGTTGGAACTCAATGATCTTTAAGGTCCCTTCCAACTCTAACCATTCCATGATTCTATGATATTATACAGTGCTTTAATCAGCCACTATGCTGAAAATGATCTTGCCTGTAAGAAAAAAACCCCAAACCTATTAAGGAACAGTTTAGACAACCCTATTCTAAGGATGCTGTTTAGAGAAGAAGAGACATAGTTCTTACCTGAAGTTTATCCATGTGCTTCTGTGGGAATTACATGTTTATATGCCCCACTGCTATCATTGTGTTTCAGTAACAACAGTTAAAACTGGTTCATCATTGAAAGCCCTAACCCTCACTCTTTCCTGCCCCTAATGATGGAGGTTCCTGATTGTAGGCAGACAACCCATTTGCTTGCTGATAAATATTGTGAGGAAGGATGAACTTACAGTGCCAGGTTGAAAAGAAAAAGCACATTTACCCATCTTCAATGATGAAAGACGTAAACTCTGACACAGGCAAAATGAATCATGCATAGGAATTATTATTTTATTTTAAACTGGGATCTTCCCCACTGCTCGATCCCACGGGAATGAATTAAAAAGCACTTGGATGAGATGCAGGAAAGGCTGTTCACTTACCATCAGCACACTGGGCCTGGCCTGGTGGCCATGAACTGAAGGGTTGTGGGTCATAGAAAAAGGCTGATACTGCCAGGACAAGAAGTGGGATGAGAGAAGGGGATTGAGGTACCCCCTGTGCAGAACACATGAGAGCAGTTCCCAGGCAGCAGCTGGAGCCAAAGTCTGGCTGAGGCAAAGGAAAGGGGGGGAAAGAGAGAAAGATGTTCTCAGCCCAAGAGAAGATTGATTGTATGTGGCTATGGTGGCAGCTGGCATCAAAGACAACAGATGAAGAAGGAGGAAGGGTAGAGAGGCCCTTCAGAGTGATCTGGATCAGCTGAATTGCTGGGCTGAGGCAAATGGGATAAGGTTCAACAAGGCTAAGTGCCAGGTCTCGCACTTTGGCCAAAATAACCCCATGCAATGCTATAGGCTTGGGGCAGAGTGGCTAGAAGACTGTGAAGAGGAAAAGAACCTGGGAGTGTTGGTTGATGCTCAGCTGAACATGAGCTGACAGTGTGCCCAGGTGGCCAAGAAGGCCAATGGCATCCTGGCCTGCATCAAGAATAATGTAGCCAGCAGGAGCAGGGAGGTGATCATGCCCCTGTACTCAGCTTTGGTGAGGCCACGTCTTGAGTACTCTGTTCAGTTTTGGGTCCCTCACTACAAGAAAGACATTGAGGCCCTGGAATGTGTTGAGAGAAGGGCAACAAAGCTGGTGAGGGGTCTGGAGCACGTCTTACGAGGAACTGCTGAGGAAGCTGGGATTGTTTAGTCTGGAGAAGAGGAAGCTCAGGGGAATGTCATCACACTCTACAACTTCCTGAAGGGAGGTTGTGCAGAGGAGGGGGTCGGCCCCTTCTCCTAGATAACTAATGATAGGACTCATAACTAATGATAGGGAATGGCCACAAGTTGCACCAGAGGAGATTTAGGTTAGATATCAGGAAAAACTTTTTCTCTCAAAGAGTTGTCAGGCACTGGAATGGCCTGCCCAGGGAGATGGTGGAGTCACTGTCCCTGGTGGCGTTCAAGAAGCATCTGGATGAGGTGCTATGAGATAGAATTTAGTAGCTTAGTGGGTAGTATTGGTAATAGGATGATGGCTGGAATAGATGATCTTGTAGGTCCTTTCCAACATTGTGTTTCTATGATTTCTATGATTTTTAAAGCCAGGCATGGACATAGCCTTTGTGTATCAGAGGGAGCTGCCGATAAAACACAGTTCTCAGGACAGCCCATTTGAGACACTGATGCCCATTTGGAGCATAAAGTGACAAAGTCTGCAAGACAGAGTGCTAGGTTATTATTTTGCTTGAGGCTTTGAATGGCAAAATGGGGATTTATAGTTCTGTATCTTCAGTCAGCACTTTTCAAGGTACCTGGAGGCAGCTATCAATAAACCAGGTGGACAAAAGAACAGATTGCTCAGGTAACCATTAAACACACAGTCACTCTTCTCACATTGCGACACATCCTGCTTGTACCAGGACACCTCTGTGCCAAAACAGCTACGGGCAGGCATCAGTGGTTCCAGGGAAGGCGATGCTGCATCCAGAAGGTGGGATGCACAAGGTTTCTCTGATACGCGTGAACTCCATTTCTAGGTATTTCATTTCCTACCCACCCCATCACACTCCGCCTTTGCTTGAAACCAGCCTAGTCACGGTATCAGTCAGACTTACTCAGATTGAAAGCAAGCAGCGGGGGAGGGTGGAAATTTGGCAAATGCCACGTACCCACCACCCCAAGGCAGTAGCAGTGCGTGGTCCCTCATGGCAGGAAACCTGGAGACTTTCCACTCTCAATATGCCGGTGCATTCGGTGCATGAGGTATGTTCGTAACAATTTTCGCTAATGTGTGAGAAGAGACCATAAGTCAGTGAAGGAATCGGTCTAGGCAAACAGCATCCAAACTGGTTCCAATGAAATTCATCCTTTAGATTATCAGTGGATATTAATTTTAAAGCAAAGTTGGCTAATACGGGAGAACATTTTTCTCAGGTGCACATCTTCATCTTTAGAGGCCTGGCTGAGGTCTGGGAGCCAAAATCCTCAAGACTGGAAGAACCAGTCACAGAATCATGGAATCATAGAATCATTTTAGTTGGATGAGATCTTTAAGATCATCAAGTCCAACCATTACTCTAACACTGACAAGTTACCACTAAATCATGTCCCTCAGCACTACATCTACACAACTTTTAAATACCTCCAGGGATGGTGACTTAACCAGTTCCCTGGGAAGCCTGTTCCAGTGCTTGATAAGCCTTTCAGTGAAGAATTTTTTTCCTAATATCTAGTCTAAATTTCTCCTGATGCAACAGTCAAATTATTAATGACAAGCAATAGCCCCATGTGCTCTAAACCTGAGTCAGCCTCCAGCAAATTAAGACATTTGCTTAAAATCATAAGGCTTCCAAAATAATTCCTCCTGGGCTTTTTCTATTTTCTTCCCTTATACTTGCATGCTTTCCCTTTCCTCTGTTCCCTCATAGTTGTTCTCCCCCTGCCATTACAAGGGCTTTCAAATGAAAGCAGGTGAAATTTTCAGGTAAATAACCTGATTCTAGGGACTGGCACCTTAAGAAAACAAATCAAATATTCTTAGGCCCAACCATTAAACCACAAATACTGGCAATGCTTCAGGAGTCATTTAGGACTTTTTTCATTGTTTGCAAGTTGTCAGAGAGTGATGATGAAGCCCTCTGGGCTGATGCTCAGCAGGGCATTTTCTTCAGATCCTGTGTTTGGGCCCATGACTCCTTAAGTCTGGACACAATATAGGGTTTTCTTTTTGGTTTGTTTAATTTAATTTCTGAGCACCTGCACCTCTACAATCTCCCTGCCCCCTTTTAATGTAGATGGCATGTGTAGACCCGGCTTTGACACTTCTACTGGGAGTTGCTGAGTTGCTGAGTTGCTAAGTTGCTAAGGAGTAAAGGAGTTGACAAGTTCTCTCTGCCTCAGTTTTCTCATAAGTAAAATGGGAAGAGCATGCTGTGTGTGTTTTAAGAAGTAAGTAACAGTATAGTTACTGTCATTATTCAGCAGTACTGCATGCAGAAGACAAGTCTTGTGATCAAAGCAATACACAGCCTTGAGAAACATCACTGGTTGTTCTCCACTGGTGTTATCCTGCAAATCTACTTCCTTGTTTTTTTCCACAGCAAAGGTAGGTTGGGTGTATCCACACCTTTCTGCTCCCCTCTCTTGCACTGTTTTTATCACACCCTCATTCTGGTTGTCTGGTTACCAGTATGAGCCTTGGACATTTGCTCAGGGAGATAGGAAGGCCTATCTGACAACAAGGTAGTGTTTCTACACGTTTTACAGTCAAGATGAGAGACAGATGCTTTTCTTGAAAATACGCACACTCTTGGGTTTAATCCTTCCTCAGCCTTTGGACTGGAAGATCAAAATTGAGAGGAAACATCCCCTCTGTGTTTTGTCTGCCTTCTCCCAAATAGCGACATTGCACTGCTCTGGCATTTTTCCCATCCCTAGTGGGTATCACAAATTCAGCAACTCTTCACCAGTCTCTTTCCCATCTACCAGCATGGTTTGCCATTGCCATGAGTTTGCCCCCCTCAGTCACTGCATGTGGCCTGAGTGGGTTTGTATCAGAGCCATCTGAGTTTAACCCTGTTACATCATTTCTCGATAAAACACCAGAAGGACTATTTTCCAGCATTTTCATTGACAGCATACCAGAGCCTCGAGGGTCATGTTGAGTTGAGTTATTTGCAGAATGGTGTGTCTTTACTCACAGCACTGTCTATGAAAATTTCCTTCTAATGTGTTTGTCCATGTCCCACAGGTGCTGTTTGACTACTTCTTTCTCTGGAGGCATGTAGACCAGGTTGGTTTTGTTTTATTTTTTGTTTCTTTTTGGTGTGAGCTAGGTTGTCACAAATCAATGACATTTTAGTGGCAGCTCAGTTTTGATCTGCATCTGCATTGCTGTCCTGAGAAGGAGTTGTAAGTTTGAGTGCCTTACCTTTTCCCACCTCCCACTTCCTGTCTTTTCTCAATGGGTGGTCACTCTACCTTGATCACAGATGATGTAAAGTGGTGATTGCTTCTCTAAGAAAGTCATTGAGGTTCATTATGGAGTATTGTGAACATGGAGCTCCACTGGAAATATAGCTTGGACAGGAATCACTGCTAAGAGGTAAAAGTGCAAGCCTGAACCTTGCCTCCCATGAGCTTAGTTGGACTACACTAGTGTTCATCCCCCAAATTTTAAGCCATTGAAAGTTTCTTCTCTTAACCTTTTCTCTCTCCCTGGACACAGATTCACAGATCATAGAATGGTTTGGGTTGGAAAGGACCTTAAAGATCATTGAGTGCCAACCCCCTCTGCCATGGGCAGAGACACCTCCAATTGGACCAGGTTGCTCAAAGCCCCATCCATCCTGTTCTTGAACACTTCCAGGGATGAGGCATCCACAACTTCTCTGGGTAACCTGTCCCAGTGTCTCACCACCCTCACACTAAAGAATTTCTTCCTAATATCTAATCTAAATCTCTCCTCTTTCAGTTAAAAACCATTACTCCTAATCCTATTGTTATATTCCTTGATAGAGTCCCTCCCCATCTCTCCTGTAGGGACCCTTCAGATATTGGAAGGCTGCTATAAAGTCACCCCGGAGCCTTTTGTTTTCCAGACTGAACAATCCCAACTGTTGCAGCCTGTTATCATAGGAGAGGTGATCATCTTCATGGCCAGTTCCAACATGTCCATGTCCTTCCTGTGTTGAGGACTCCAGAGCTGGACACTGTACTCTAGGTGGGGTCTCACCAGAGGAGAGGGGCAGAATCACCTCCCTTGACCTGCTGGTTATGCTTCTTTTGATGCAGACATGCAAATAAATGTAGATATCCACATTTTCCCTATGACAGTTTTTAAAACTACTTTCACTCAAAAACAGTCATGAAGACTCTGCGCATGAAATTTCAGTTTGATACTGTTTCTTTTTCTTGTTTGCAGCATGTTCTTGTAGTCAGATTTTTCTCAGTAGTGAGGTTTACAGCAAGGCAGTGCTAAATAAAATAAGTAAGTAAAAAAGGCTTTCTGATCAAAAATCCAAATTTTTAACAGGGAAAAAGGGTTATTTGGTGAAAATCATTGAAAGGCTACCAAGGGCTTAATGAATTTATGGTGGCTGGTCTAACCTGGTGCACTTCTTTCACCCTGACTGCAGTATAATGCAACATGCCCAGTTCTATTCCAAATTTTCATGTACTATTGTATGTGCTATTGTGTGTCCTTTGATGTGTGGATGATCCTGGTGATGATCCTTTGATGGTCCTGACCTAGTCATGTAACTATGTATTTATGAAAGTGATCACTCAGTTTTGAAAGATCCAATCTCTTCATTTAGGACCACATGTCCAAATGACTCCTCAGAAGCTATCACTGAAAGCTGTTGGGAGCACCAGGGGATTAGCACACCTGAACTTTCTCTGGTTTTACCTTCTCCAAGTTGGATAACCAAGAACTGATGCCACCAAACTTTTGAACTCTTGAATCTTCTCTGTGGGTAAATTTCATGTTAGCACATCTCAGTCACCTTCATCACCACTGATTCCGTTTACGGTCAATGAAGAAGCACTTCTATGGAGATACTGATCTCAGTGACATGTAAAGTAGGTCAGAAGAACAGCGTGGAGGCCTGTAGTAAGAGGCTAGCTCAAGTGCTGACTACTTCATGGAACTGATCTAAAGCCAGGTGCGATGGAAGGCACAGTCAGTGTGGTTATTTCCATTTCTGAAAGCAAGTGAGAAAGCAGAGGATACCTTTTGTGGTGTTATAAACACTGAGTTTTTCTTGGGTTTATTTCTGTTGTGCAGACATGATATGCTTACAAAATGCCACTGTGCTTGTGAATGGCAAAGTCTGGTTGAGAGCTGTTCGTATGATGTGAGAATCTTGTTCCAACAGCCATGCAGATTCTACCCATCCCTTGCAGATGTTTTCAGTAAAGTTGGTTACCTCTTCCCCTGACCAGATGAAGCACACTAAGTGCCTGTACATTTTTAGCTGCTGTTCTCTTAAATTTGAGTTCTTGTTTCTTGGAACAGTTTTGCAAAACCTCCTTTGGACTGTCTTATGGAATTAAAACACTGCAGGTCAGCTGACGTTGGCCTGGCTTTCATTAAAGTACCAACTGACTTATCCTTGGTGAGTACACCTCAGTTAAAATAAACTATACACGACTGTATGACAAACCCACAGTGATGACCCAACCAGTTACAACATTGCAACCTGTATTTCACAATATATAGTACCGTGTCTGCTCTGACCCTGAAAAACAAACCATAAATAAGATAATGGATTTCCTCCATGCAATATTATTACAGAGACAAAACCTCTGTTATTTTGAGCACCTTTCAGTTTCTCTGAATTACCTCATAGGTCCTTTGGTCTTTTGACTGTCATTTTCTGCTAAGAACTGATGACAGAGGTGTGCATCCTAACCACCAAAAACACCCTGGCCTCTCTGTGTTACATCGCATCCTCCCTATGTTTCCTCTTAGCAGGTTCTGCCACATGGTGCACACACAGCTTGCAGTTCTGTGGATGGGCAGGAAGAGACATGACAAGTGTCTTTCTTTGGCTTCTGCTT
The DNA here is from genome assembly GCA_013400055.1 of Nycticryphes semicollaris. NCBI lineage: Eukaryota > Metazoa > Chordata > Aves > Charadriiformes > Rostratulidae > Nycticryphes > Nycticryphes semicollaris. The sequence continues at coordinate 617,868 of VXBJ01000617.1, forward strand.
GACGCATTTGGAAAGTGAGCTACAAAATCATACCTCATGGAGAAAGAAGAACCTCATCCTTTCTTATCTGTTTCACCAAGGGGAAAGCAACCATCACCTCTTTAGTTCCTCCTCCTCCCCTTTCATGGTTCTTCACCACTCACTTCCCCTCATCCGGGAATTAAGCCTTGGGAAAAAGAAGGTGTCCTCATTAGACAGACATTAACAACCAGAAGCAGAAAGGGATGTAGATGTCTGTAAGCTCTTGGTCCTTAGGAGAGGAGCCCAGACCCTGAGGCACCCCAAACATTCTGCATTATGGAGTTACAGGCCTCCACGCAGGGTCCAAGAACAAACATACTGCTGTGGAGCTACTTCCACCTAGTCAATAGGAAGGGATGAGAATACAGGGATACCTTAGACGCTGCACTCGTAATTTTTATTTTATTTTTATTTTTTATTTATTTTTACATCTTGTTTTAAACCTATGCTATTTCCTGTAACACAGACAGAAGGTGATGGAATGAATAGATAGGCCAAGAGATCTTCAGTCAGGGGTGGCAGTGAGCTACACACAGTAATAATCTTTGAACCCTGGGTTAGTACAGACTGGGTGATGTACACATTTGAGCAGCCCCACAGAGAAGAACTTGTGGGTAATGGTGAACAAAAAGTGGGATATGAGCAAGAAATGTGTACTTGCAGCTCAGAAGGCCAACTGTATCCTGAGCTGCATAGAAAGAAGCGTGGCCAACAGGTCAAGGAAGGTGATTCTGCCCCTCTAGTCTGTTCTCATGCGACCCCACCTGGAGTACTGTGTTTGACTCTGAGGTCCTCAGCACAAAGAAGACATGGAACTATGGTCCAAAGGAGGGCCACAAAAGTGGTCAGAGGGCTGGAACACCTCTCCTATGAAGAAAGGCTGAGAGAAGTGTGGTTGTTCAGTCTGGAGAAGGCTCTAGGGAGGCCTTATAGCAGCTTTTCAATAAATAAAGGAGGCTTATAAGAAAGACTGAGGGACTTTTTACCAGGGCCTGTAGTGACGGGACAATAGTTTTAAACTAAAAGAGGGTAGATTTAGATTTGACATAAGGAAGAAATATTTTATAATGAAGGTGGTGAGACACCAGAAGTTGTCCAGAGAGGTTGTGGGTGCTCCGTCATTGAAAGTGAATAGAATAGAATAGAATAGAATAGAATAGAATAGAATAGAATTTCAGTTGAAAGGGACCTACAATGCTCAACTAATGTCCAACTGCCTGACCACTTCAGGGCTGTTCAAAAGTTAAAGCATGTTATTAAGGGCATTGTCCAAATGCTTCTTAAACGCTGATAGGCGTGGGGCATTGACCACTTCTCTAGGAATTCTGTTCCAGTGTTTGACCACCCTGTCTGTAAGTAAAGGCTTCCTAATGTCCAATCTAAACCTCCTCTGGTGCAGCTTTGAACCATTCCCACCGGATACCAGAGAGAAGGGATCAGTGCGCCCCTCTCCACTTCCCCTCAGGGAGCTGCAGGCAGCAATGAGGTTGCCCCTCAGCATCCTTTACTCTAAACCAGACAAGCCCAAAGTTCCTCAGCCACTCCTCATAGGACATTCCTTCCAACCCTTTTTTGTTCCCTTCCTCGTGATGTATTTGAGTACCATCACACCCTTCTTAAACTGCAGGACCTGGACCTGCACACATTACTCAGGGTGAGGTTGCACCAGTACTGAATTCAGTGGGATAACTGTCTCTTTTTACCAGCTGATGATACTGTGATGCACCCCGGGATGCAGCTTGCCCTTTTGGCTGTCAGGGCACACTGCTGACTCCTACTGAGCTTGCTGCTGACCAGCACCCCCAGACCTGTTCCTGTGGGGCTTCTTTCCAGCCAGGTGTTCAAGGTCGGGTTTGAGCAACATGATCTAGTGAAAGATGTCCCTCCTTGCCTGTGGCAGATGGGTTGAAACGAGATGATCTTTAAATGTTCCCTTCCAACCCAAATCATTCTGTGATTCTATGGTTCTGTGAACCCTGATCACCCCAACAGGTGTGTAACAAATAGTTGCATCAACTGATCCACCTGCTTGGGGTCCAGAGCCTTAAATCCTTTCCTGAAGGGAACCATGCTGGGCAGGCTTTCTCTCAGGCTGGTAGTAGAAGTAGGACTGGAAATTCAGGGAAGAAGCCTTGCTTTCAGACCTGCTCTTTGCTACGTTGAAACCATGAGCCTGCCTGCACTGCTGTTCTCCTAGACCTCCTGGTCAATGCTAATGCACAATGAGGGCCATGAAAGTTGCAGAAAGAGATGTCAAGGGTAGAGAGGACAGAAATATAACTCTGTAGCTTCTTAGGGAATTTTCTTTTCTTAAGTGTCTTCCAAATAAAATGTACCAGGGTGTGTGTCTAAGGGATGAACCACCTCCTGTGATGGTGGAACTGCACATCCTGCCTTGCTCCAGGTGTCCCCTGTTGCCTGCAAGCAGGTCAGCAGTGCTCCATTGTAACCTTGTCAGACCAAGAAGTGGAAAACCCTCATTTTGCCCTTTTAAGACACGAGGCTAACAGAGAGTATGGTATGTCTTCTCTGGCTCACCCTCCTCAGTCCGGGAAGAGGCATTCAGTCAGCCAGTCATTCAGGTCATGGAGTAAAGCTCTGGCAACGTTTCTAATGAGCAAAAACTTGACAAATTGCTGTTGTAAACACTTGGGTTGGCTCCCTTGTAGTCTGGGGTCATCTGCTGAAGACAGCAAGAAGGGAAACATTTTTCCTTTTTTATTATTAAGCTGCTGTCTGCAGAACGTGAGACTTTTAGCTAGTGTGCTGACTCTGGCAACAAGTCAGCCCCAGTGTCTGCATAGCTGTTGGCAGAGCGCAACTGGGCTCACAAGTTTTTCAAAATATTTTCTTTTTCTCTCCTGGTCATGATTTTCTTTGTTTACCCAGGAGAAAGAGATTTGTTGGTAACCTCTGAAGATATAATAGTGTCACATTTCACTTGAGATCAGGGCATGCAAGCCATTCGCTCCATTTAAAGCTGTTGTATTCCAAGATCTATGAAGTACTGTATAGATTATAATTGCCTCCAACAAATATGTTAGTGAAATTGCAATGTTTCAGAGTGAACCATATAATCAGTCTTCTTGGAAGTTTTGGAGGCAGGAGTTAATAATGGGTTATCTTCTCAATTACACTATGATAGACCATTTCCTATCTGGAAATAGGTCATGTCAAATAGTAGCAGCAGTTATATTTTTTGCTATTATTTGTAACATTCAGTAGCTGCTATAAAAACAGGACCTCATTTTGCTGTGTGTATCATACACGTGACAAGCAAAAGCAGCCCTCAGCCTATAAACTTTGCTGAAAGTAAGATGCAATATGTGGATGAACCAAGTAGTTAGTAGTGGATTAAAATAATAGAAATAACAGCAAGAAAAGTATTATTATGAATCCTGACTGGATGTGCACATTAGTTTTCCAGCCTGCTTATCTGCTTGCCCACAGCTGACCTATCTTATGAGGAAAGGTTGGGTCTTTTTAGTCTGGAGAAGTGAAGACTGAGGGGACACCTGATCAACGTCTCTAAATACTTAAGGGGTGGGTGTCATGAGGATGGGGCCAGCCTTTTTTCAGTGATGCCCAGTGAGAGAACAAGAGGAAACAGGCACAAACTTCAACATAGGAAGTTCTACCTAAACATGAGGAGGAACTTCTTTCCTTTGAGGGTGGCAGAGCACTGGAACAGGCTTCCCAGAGAGGTGGTGGAGTCTCCATCTCTGGAGACATTCAAAACCCACCTGGACAAGTTCCTGTGCAACCTGCTCTAGGTGGACCCGCTTTGGCAGGGGGGTTGGACTAGATGATCTCCAGAGATCCCTTCCAACCCCATATCATGCTTTGATTCTGTGATACAATTTAAGAACATGCATATCTGAAGAACATGTGTGTCCAATGCATGTTCAATGATTGGCTGTGTCTGGCAGAAAGTTCTACCACCCTTTTAAATCTTTGTCTGATGCACTCAGGTTTTCTGAAGGACTTCAGTTTATATAAAGGACTGGCTTGAAGTGACCCTTGCACTTCTGGGACTTAGAGGGGCAAGAATTTATTGAAAAGAATTTAGGATTGGGATGGTGTCTTCGGGTGGTGTTTCCATAAGTACAAGTCAAGAGCTGTGGGATTCTGCTGCTTTCACAAGTGCAAACCAACACTTGTGACACTGAGGCAGGATATCTGTCATTCAACTCGTACCCATCACGATTATTCCACATTTCTCTGAAATGTGACTCCCAGAAATGTGACCTGACAGCCTATAGGTTGTGCTGATAAATTTGAGCTGCATTGCTGGGAGATGAGCTCAGGATACCTAAAGGTTTCATGAGTATTTTTTTTTGGCATGTGAAGATGAAAATGTGCTGCTTTTACTTCCTTTTCCTCCTCCCATATTTTATTTTTTTACTCTTCTTCAAAAAAAAAAAAAAATTCCAGGGAATCAGAATTCCCAAATCAATGTGAAGTCATTGCACTTAAATTGTGCTTCAGCTTTGACAAACGATGCTATAAAACCAGCAATGTGCAGTGCCTTGTTAAAGGTGTCTTTCTGGCTCAATGTCATGTCCACCCATTCACAAGAAGTTTTATATGTAATATGGAGCAAGGTGAGCCTGTGCTCACACAAAGTCATTTTTACAGAAACTTTTCTCAGAAAAGTTTCCCACCCCAACTTACTGAAACTGCATTCTAATACAGGACACGCTGCTACGGATGGCATCTTCCTTTGCATCACTTAGGTAATTCCTAATGTTAGAAATACAGGAATATAAATCAAATTGCAATACCAAACCAAATGCTGATATACTAAGAGGAGAGAAGTCCCACAGCACCTACTCATGAGTCACATTTCATCATTTCCAAAAGCTTTGAGCATACCAGCAGTTAAACACAGACATCCACCTTTGCTGAGAGTATTCTCAGTCACTGCTCCCCTACCAACTTAGGTTAAACTGGATCCTCAGAAGGTTTTAAATGCCACAAAGGGCTGATATTTGATTTAGCAGAAATGGGGGGGCAAATTCCAACTCTTTTGCTCACATTGAGGACCTCCTGACTTTTAAGTGCAGCCAAATGAAAGAAGTAGAGCTGCTTGAGAAGTGCATTGTTGCTGGACTTCATGCTCTCTGCTATTATTGCCCTTCAAATTCTGTCTAGGGTGGAATCTAGACCATTTCCCTCCAGTAATATAAGCAAACAAGTGAGTAATTTTTTAAACACAATATAGAACAGGAAACAAATAGAGAAAACCACTATGTATTAATTCATCATAGTAAAAATATAATACACAGCAGGCCACTTGTGGCTTTGAGCAATTCAGGGTTTTCTGATGTGCTCTGACATCTTGGTATGTGATTGAGGTTTTCTGATGCAAGTAAGTGCAATTTCCTAGCTTGATGTTAATCTCTTCTAACAGAAGGTGGAGAATAGTAAAAACTCATTACATGAGCCTCACTGGTCATTCTTTGAACTTAAGGAAATTCCCAGGTGGAATACAGTAGATTTTTCTTGTACACATTGATATTGTATCAAAACTCAATTTTCAGTTACAAAAGAAGGGGTTTTAATTCAGCAAAATATGACCCTTGCCACTTCATTGTATCAGGTATCTCCAACTTGTCTTTTATAATAGATCTTTTCTGGACCCCAGGATCCCGTACTGTCCCGTCCAAAGTGCCAGATCGTGGTTCTAAAGGTTTGAAATACATTTTAAATTTTTTTTTAATTTATTTTTTCCCCACTAAGGGAAATTACTTTTTTCCCCAAGCCCCTCTGTCTTTCTTGTTTCAGAAACCTTTCCAGCTGGAACACTTGAGGACTCGTCCAAGAAGCAGCTGGCAGGCAGGTATTTCAAACAAACTGAAATTGCCATTTAGGCACCCTCAGCCTTGTCATCACACTGTTATCTCCCTCAGACACTCAGAGTGTATGAACCAGTCTTAAGCCCCAGGATATTAGAAGTATATGAACAAGGGTGTGCTGTTGTTGTTCTGCCTGCCTAGGGATTTCTTGGGAAAGGCATCCTCCCAGGTCCATCCATCTCCCCAGCTCTCTAGGAAAGAAGATCTTATTCGTGGCTAGTAATTAAGATTGTAAATCTGTCATTTCTTCCTTCATTGCTCTTTCGCTCTGCTGTCACTGTTCAGCTGCTGTGGCTACTCGGTCCTGCCCCTACCAAATCCTTCCACTTGCTTCTTGTCGGAGCTCCAGCCGCTTTTCCCCGCGCAATCTGTTTTCTTGCTTCAGACGCTGCTGTGTCCTTAAAACCCGCTCTCTTGCCCAGCTACTGTCCTGTTCCCTCTTGGTTCCTCTTTCCTGCCACCCAGACAACGCTTCTGGATCAAGCTAGCATCCAACTGTGTTTTTTCAATGACTTTTTCCTCCTTGCTGGGAACACACATAGAAAAAGGGGAAGAGTCATCCTAACCAAGACAGCAGGATAGGATTTCTTCTCATTGGAAACTAGCAGAGAAGGCAACCCTCCTCAGAGGCGGCTCTTTCAGTTATTCCTTCAAAGGTTTGAGAAAGCAGGCAGTGATCTTTCTCTGGACAGACTTACCCCTACACTGCAATTCATGGAAACCGTTGACCATTGCGGATGAAAGTCAAAAATTCATAGGAATATTTTTGGATTCGAGACTATTAAAGGCTCTTTGAAAATTCCCATGTGAACAGAAATGCCAGAAAAATTCGCTGTGTGGCAACTTCTGAGGTTTCAATTGTTGTTTCCATTCTGCGCTCACAGGAAAATAAAAGTCTTCAATAAAAAAGGGAGCTGGTGGGTTATGGTCTGGAGACTGGCAGCTGATAAACAGCTTGGGATAAGGCGGACACAAGCTCAAGTGACTTTGGTTTTAGTAAAATCAGAACTTCATGGAGAAGGAACTAGATTGTGCCTCCCACAACAGGTCAGCAGCCACCTCCCCTTTCCTTCCCCCAACTCAGGAAACTCCTGGGAAATGGGTTCTGCGGTAAATATGAATCTTGGAAATGCAGATTGAGGTAACAAGTCTATGGCAGCAATCATAAACTCATTCCTTTCATCTGTGAGAAGGGTACTGCACTACGTATTTATAAATCCAGAAATATTGGGGAAACTGCAAGAAAGGGGTAAGATGCTGCCAAAACTTGCAAATATTAAAAATACATTTTTTATTTTTTTTTACCTGTATAACTCTAACCCTTCAATTGAGGAAATGCACAAAATCAATGCTTTCATTGATATAAAAGCAAAGTCCATAAACCATAAAAAAAGTCCAACCACTTACAGCTGCAGAAAGAAAATGTTTTAAGCTGTGAACCCCAAAAAGTTGAAAAAGGAGAACTCAGACCCTCCTTAAAATTTCATGGGTTTTTAAGGCTATAGTTAATTTGGGGTCCTGCTTATGACTCTTGAATGCCTGAGTAACGTTATTTCAGCAAAGGGCACCCAGTGCAGGGTAGTTTTATGGTACAGCCGCATGTCGTTGGGTGGGTGAAGTACCAGAGAAGAAGAGGGTAGATCCAGCTTGTGCACGAGGCATACACAAGGGAGTGAAACAGCGCAAGAAAATGCCATTGGTAGTTGGTAAGAGAAACTTCCTGGCAGTAAGAGCTGTTATTTTGTTGTTATTTTGTCTGACATTAGCAGTGAGATGAACTGGGTGATCTAGGAGTGTTTTGTTATCTCTTACTTCTAGGAACCCTGGAGCCACAATGCCACTTGGACTGAATTTATGGACAGCTTTTCAAAACAAGCAGTTGAAACACGAATGTGCATCCGAAGGAAGCTTGGGCAAAGAATGGCTATTTTGCTGCCTTTTTTTTTTTTTTTCTTTCTTTTTGCCTACAGCTCAAAATTAAAAACTTTGCATAAATGAATAATTAGGCATCACTTGAAACATTTCATACACTACAACATTAATATTTCATACACTACACACCCTTTCTAGACACTTAAAAACCCTACACATTTCTCCATATTTTTTGAAAGATGCCATTTTGAAAAAGAAGAGAAAAACAAGATAATGTTTTGAAAGTGGTGAAAAAAATGGTCAGAGTTTCTGTCAGTTCTTTGGCACTTTTCCCAGAGGTAACTACTTTTTCAACTGGAGCTTGAGCTGCTGAAGAGGTTTGACTCCTCTGCAATTGCATATTTGAAAAAAAATCAGATTCTCAGATGTGAGAATTTTTATGTATACCCTTATGAAAGGGATGTTATTATTTTTAGCATTTTTGCAAATGCTCTTTAGTCACTTTTTAAAGCTACTATAGCTCTTCAGTTTCACTTGATGTTTTACAGCTTGAGTCTCACAAATTTAAAACAAAAAATAACCTCATTGCTCAGTGACTGAGGTTGCACGGATGTATTTAACATCTATAATAAAATTTTGCTCCCGTTGTACATTGCTAGTAATGCAATCATGTACCTACAAAAATACTCACTGCCTTATTTAGGTCTCCTTAATTTTTCATTAAGTTAAAATTTGGATAAAGGATAGTCAGAAGTGCTTGAATGGAATTCATCCAGGTGGGCAACACAGCCCCATTTAGATTGCATCTCTAATTCCAGATATTATATACCACCAGACCTATTGCCTGTTGCCCAGCTTTGGCATGATAGGCATTTTTTTTTAGCAATGCATCTATTTATTTTGAAAGCCATACTGGCATTGCATTTATCAAAAGAAATCTACTACCATTTGCATTTTAACTACGCTTAAAAATACTTACACTTCTGAACTGGAAATCTTGCTTGCTCAGTCAGAGCATTCAGGCTCATGGGATTTTCGGGGCAGACTTTTCTGTGTTTGATAGTTATGTCCAGTGGCTTTCCTTCAAGCCCAGCAGTAAATATTTGCACGGGCTTCTTTACATTTTTTGATTTCTTCTTGTATCTGTAGTTTGGTGCTTTTGACTGTATTTTCTTTGGCTCAGGCAGGGGGGACTGTTGGGCACTTGTTTTCCTTGCTTGCCTTCACTGCCATTAAATCCTTGGAGCTTATCATGTTTCATCAAAGCAATTTTCATTTTGATTACAGATTTGATTCTCTTAAGCATTTACCTATAGTCTTGGACGGCTGTATTTTTTTAATTCCTTTTTAATGCATTAATAAACTCACTTTAATTCTATTCTAACTGAATTTGTAGTTTGTGTGGTGCTCTTGCATCTAGCAAACATAAATGAATAATTTTATATGCGCAAGCAGGAATGGCTTAGCTTTATTTCTTACATTGTTTGTGTGAGCTTCATATTAAATATGTCTAGGAAATTCGAAGCGCGCAAACTATCCAGATTAATTGTTTCCCTATTGCATTGGCCACTTGTGCTCCTACTGCACCCAGAATGAGCTTTATTGCATGCGGAGTATACTGCTAGGAAACAGCTATATGGAAAAGACATCTATCATTTGGTGGAGGAAAGCACACGCTGCATCACATGGGTTGGGGTAATTACAGTGTCTCTGGAGCTGTAGGCGTTCAAGATGGCCACAAGCAAAATTTGTGTGAGATGCTGGAGAGTGAAAAACGCCGTGCCCTTCCCCCCAAACTCCATACCACCCCCCCCTAAAATTTAAAAACAAAACAGAACATTGTTTCCTGCATTTGGGGCCAAGTTTTTCCAGCCCTTACGCGGGTCATTCCACAGGCTTGGAAAACCACTGTGTTTTCTGCTTTTTATTGAGTTTCTCCTATCGTTTAGCATTTGCATAGTAAATACCAAAGGACAAAATACAGCCTGCGCAGACCGTGCCTGTGTTGTTAAAGTAATTACAGGCATAGGTTGATTGCCTTTGTGGCCTCTCGGCTAGTTTAGGGGTTCTGCACATGCAGTCACCTGGTTCACACCCACCAAGGCAATTTCGTTAAATTAGCCATGCAGTTTCACTTGGGCTTTTAACACACAGCTGGAAAAGCCCTGGTGGTTTTTGGAAAAAAACAAAAACAAAACAAAAACAACAACAACAACAAAAAAAAAACCAACAAAAAACATTGACTCTAAAAGGATCAGAGTGACAATTTAGTGTATTTAATCCTTATCCTTGTATACATTGGCATACTTTGTCTTTGTAGTTCCTTCTCAAAAGTGCTGGGCTCCAAAAGTACCTTACCTGTGCACTTGGCATCTAATGGAGCAGTCACTGGGAACGCTCAGCCCGCTGTGCCCGCGCACCTCTGTCCATCCTCTGGATTGCACATAATTCTGTAGCTTTTGGCAGTGTGAATTATTCCTGTTTTGGAGTTATATGATTATATCACCGATCCGAATGCCACAAATACATGGTTCACTGCCTTTACTCTTTGGAGTAACCTCATGCTTCCTACCAAAATTAGGCAGTTGATGTTGGACTCGAAAATCTCCTATTTTTTGAAAGAACTTAAACTTGTGGAGAGCTCTGCATTTATTTTTTTTTCTGCCACTGATTAATCCCTTCCATTTGGTGTAATCTGGCAGAAGTAGCTATCCAAGACAGGAATTAAAGGCTTGTGAGTCAAGAAAGCCAAACTGATAGAGCGGAGGGTCCTACCTGAAAGGGAATCACTTCCCCAAATCTGTTCATCTACATCCTGGATTAGGATGATGGAAGAGGAGAGATAAAATGGTGGGGATCGGAAATGGCTGCATTCATCTGGCATCTGGAAAGGAGACACAGAATACTACAGTAGGTTATATCCCAAAAACTTTCAATATTTTGTGGCAGCCGAGGTCATAGAGAAAAGCAAAACTGAAGCTTCACAGTCATTCCTAAGAATGTTCTCAGCAGGATGAGTTGCTTCAGTTGTGCCAAAAAGCTTCTTGTTTTGAAGAGATCCATTCATCATTTCTCTAGTCCTTTTGTAGTGCATGTGCCTGAACTGGATTTGCATGGCAAGGTGGCAGTGGGACCACAGGGGTGGCTTCTGTGAGAAGCTGCTAGAAGCTTCTCGTATGTCCAACAGAGCCAAGGCCAGCCAGCTCCAGGACAGACCCACTGCTGGCCAAGGCTGAGCCCATCAGCAACGGTGGTAGTGTCTTTGGGATAATATATTTAAGAAGGGGAAAAATACTGCAGCAAAGCAGCAACTGGGAGAGAGGAGGGAGAACATGTGAGAGAAACAGCTCTTCAGACACCAAGGTCAGTCATGAAGGAGGAAGAGCAGGTGGCACTGGAGCAGAGATTCCCCCGCAGCCTGTGATGAAGACCATGGTGAGGCAGGCTGTTCCCCTGCAGCCCATGGAGGTGAGTGGTGGAGCAGATATCCATCTGCAGCCTGTGGAGGACCCCAGGCTGAAGCAGGTAGATACCTGAAGGAGGCTCTGCTGGAGCAGGCTTCTGGCAGAACCCATGGACCTCTGGAGGGAGGAGCCTATGCTGGAGCAGATTTGCTGGCAGGGCTGGTGATCTCTTGGGGATGCTGGAGCTCCCATGCTGGAGTAGTCTGTTCCTGAAGGACTACAGCCCTTGGAAGGGACCCATACTGGAGCAGTTCATGAAGAACTGCAGCCATGGGACAGACTCATAATGGAGAAATTCATGGAGGACTGTGTCCTGTGGGAGGGAACCCATGCTGGAGCAGGGGAAGAGCACAAGGAGTCCTCTCCCTGAGGAGGAAGGAGAGGTAGAAACAACATGTGATGAACCCACCGCAATCCCCATTCCCCATCCCTCTGCGCTGCTCAGGGAAAGGAGACAGAGAATTTGGGAGTGAGGCTGAACACAGGAAGGAGGGAGGAGTAGGGGGAACATGTTTTAAGATATAGTTTTATTTTCTCTTTGACCTCCTCTGATTTGATTGGTAATAAATTAAATTAATTTTCCCCAAGACGAGTCTGTTTGGCCTGTGACAGTGATTACTGGATGATCTCTCCCTGTCCTTACCTTGAACCTTGAGCTTTTCGTTATATTTTCTGTCCCCTGTCTAGCTGAGGAGGGGAGTGATACAGCAGCTTTGGTGGGCACCTGGCATCCAGCTCGGGTCAACCCACCACAGTCCATCAGCTATCAAGATATTCCCCACCAGACCCTTGTCCCCTTACATTTGAAGAAACTTGTCTTTCTTGGAGTTTGGAGCAGGTGCAGGAGACAACATCATAGCTGCCTGATGGCATTCTGGTAAAATGAAACTATTTGGAGCTGTGGATGGCCATAGGACCCATACTTACTCGGAAGTGTATGAATTTATGTGTCTATGTATGCAGACACTGTAACAGAGTCTTTAATAGAGAGTCTAGGAGCGCTTTGCAGTTCCCAGATCCAGGTGAGCATCCAGCCATGTCCTGACTCCATTTTGGAGTGAGATGCTATCTTCCCCATGCCTTTTCCACTTTCTCACTCTTCAGATATTTTGGTTTCCACTTGGGAAAAGAAAACTTAGCGAGGTGAGGCCATCAAGGATTCATGACATTCTTCATTTATTCCCGTGTCCGGAGAAATTTGGAATATTTCTGTGAAAAAACATTATAAGATTATTCACATGAAGGCTGGGGTGGGGGGATGTTAATATAACTCTTATGCTGTCTGGAAGGATAAAGAAAATAATTTTTTTTTGTGGATTTTTAATATTTCTTTTAGGAATCTGTGTGCCCCATTCTTGCTTTTTTGCTAATTTTAATGATGCTGTAGATATTGCAAATTTCTTTTCTGGTGCTGTAGGTAGTTGCAAATTATATCACAGATGTTATACTTCACTTTAAAATAAATTTTAGATGAAGAAATGGACTGCAGATTTTAAAATAAGATTTTCAAGGACATATTTGCAATTTTCTTTAATATCTTAATAAGTTTACATGAAAGACTAATATTCCTGAAGTATATTACTTTTTGTCATAAAGATTAAAAACAGAGTAAATGAGATGATTGTTTTATTTTTCTTTTCAAGTGAAAGATTTACAGAATGAGGTTGGAAAATTCTGTGTAGGCTGATGTTTTATGTTGTAGCTGGTTATTACTCAGTGAGTCACAGTAAGTTTCCAGAGCTTGCCACACCTTAAGGTTAAACTGCCTTAAACCAGGCAGCAAACTATTAGTGGAGGTGCTTTGAATGATTTTTGTTTTTTTTAATGTAAAAAGACATATTTTTAAGCAATATGTAAAACTTTGCTGAGACTACTCAAATCCTGTTTCCTTAGAAAGCCCTTTTTCCTCACCCTCTGGTTCCTCTGGTAGCATTAAGCATGACTAAAAAAATTATTAAATTGAGATAGTTATCGGTATTTCCTAGGAAGAATGAGAGGACTCTCTATTGATAGGAAAGAAACCACTGTCCCATGACATAGCCACATCTAACTGTCTCTTGGGATTTTGGAAGAACATGTTAGAGATCCTCAGTGCACATTCAGGAAGCATGTGCAGAAAGGTGAAAGAGAAGAAACCAAATATGTGGGGTGGACAGCTATCTTTTCAGTTTAATACTAATGCATCACTATCTGCCTGGCTGGAGTGCAGTATTCAGAACAAACGCTGAAACAGGCAGTTCCGGAAACCTTATACTAAGAGAAATGTTGTAAAATAACTATTAATATCCCATGTATTCAATGTCATACAGTATCGTAAAACTTTTCTTCAGTGGGGGCTTCATTCTGAAAAATGTTGGGTGCCTGAGCACCAACCAAACACAGGACACGCATCAGCTTAAAGCATATGAGCTGTTCTCCTGGACTCTGTGCAAGACCAATTCAGGCTAGGGAGATTAAAAAAAAAATGTCATTTGTTACTAAAATCTACTTCAGAACTTAATTTTGCACTCTCTCAGTGAACATTGCTAGATGTTGGTATACTGTCTGTGACTGACAGCCCGACAAAAATGTCAAAGCACTGTCATAGCGTGCGTACTCCTAAAGTTCGATGCTTTTACATGTTCTACTTGAAACTAGGGTAGAGAAAAAAAATTCCCACAACCTTTCTTTAGCAACTTACCCTTCTCTGTACCCGTGTGCTACCTGGTACTGAGCCACTCCAGCACTGCACTGACATTGTACAGGCTACATCTCCACCTATGCCCGAATCACCTCAAAACATAAAGGTCATCTTAATACTGGTATAATTGAAAATAATCCTGAAAATAATCCTTAAATTAATCCACGGTTAAAATAATATAATAATCAAGATAATTTATTAATGGAAATAAAAGCCAAAACAATATGTTCGGTGGCCTTGGGACTCTTTGTATGGTATCTCTTTCATTTGTGTCTTAAAGGTTTTGGTTTTAGCTATGTTCTACTGTGGGTGTTGTATTTTCAGGTAAAAAGTTAAAGGTATTTTCAAATGCAGTAGAACCCTTCCAAAATTTCCTTTCCCTATTATGAAACGATGTTTGCAAACTTTCCATTTAAAGGTACCTTAATAAAAATAAAAAAGGAAAGGAAAGGAAAGGAAAGGAAAGGAAAGGAAAGGAAAGGAAAGGAAAGGAAAGGAAAGGAAAGGAAAGGAAAGGAAAGGAAAGGAAAGGAAAGGAAAGGGAAAAAAAAAGAAACTGAAGAGAAAACAGATTAAATAAATAGGTGTTGGGAATATTGTGAAATTAGGTGAAAAGGTGTATCAAATTTACCAGAAGAGAGAAAGGGATTCACAAGGGAAAAGTCTGTCACAGAAAAGAAAGGCAAAACCCACAGGAAATGCAACACACGCCGACTTTTTTTTTTTCCTGAATATTGGCATGTTTTTTGCTTGGACTGACAAAGCAATGGAATTTCAGAGGATTTTCAAATGCTTTTCTGCAGTTGTTTGGTTTATTTTATTATCCATATGAGGTGTTGAATGTTAGTAGACAACATATATCTACATTGACATATAAACTATATAAACCAGTAAGTAAAACAAGGGAAAAAAAAACCCATTCTCCCCAGCTGTTTCCCAAGTTTCTTCTCTTTGTACATTTAATGGTAGGCACTGAGCTTCTTTTAGAACCCAGTGGAGCAAGCCATCACACCATACAGCAGCAGAGGGGCAGCAGGAATTGTTTTTCTTTTTCTTCCCCCATTTTTGTCCTGTGCAGTTGTTGCCACTGCCACTTGCTTCTCCTTGGAGAATGTGTCCTGCAACTAAGAGCATGGAAGATGGTTTTGAATTTACTTTCAGTTAGTGGTAAATCCTTTCCACTTTGGGTTATGGGTTAGTATTTTAACTTCTGGTTTTTTAATGACTATCAGATTTTTAAAAAGTAGCCTCTTGGGCATAGAGCAGTAGGAGGTTAGTAAAGAGAAAGCTTATCTGGTCCTGTGAAAGGGGTGTTACATGCAAACATGCAGTAACAGTTTGCTTTTGTAACTCATTAAATGCCCCCCAGGGATTTTAGTGGTGGTGTTAATAGAGTTACTACATAGAGCTTTTCACAGGGACCCTGCAGAAATGAATCATTGCACTAGATTGCTGGAGTGCAAGAAAAAAGAAGGAATGCCTTTGAAGAACCCTGGAAAATGCATTCATTGAGTGGAAAACATGTTTGAACAGTTTTTCTCTCTGTGTGTATTAAAAGCATACTTTTAATTACGCTGCCAGATCTGTTATATTCTGTTAATGACAGCTGCAGCAAAGACCCCTGAAGCTGGTCTACCACCATGTTGTACAGGGTGCTTCCCCTCTGTTGGCCTTGTCATGTTTGATTTGAGGGTCTTTCAGTATAGGAAATATTTTCGGGCACCTTATGCCATCATACCCCCTTCACCTCTCTTTCTATGGCAAAATCACCCAAGCATACAGCTGTCAGGCAATAGTTACAGAGACCTCTTGAGTGGCTCAACCCATCAAACCCAATGTTGCTGAACTTCAGAAAAGTCTGAGACTGTGTGAAACAAAGGTTTCAACCTGAAACCTTCCTTCTCATTAACAGCTACTTGCAACAAGTGATGGGATTTTCAGGGTGGGAATCAGTTCTTGGCTGTAGACACTTACATCCAGGATTTAAGAATTGTCCTCCCAGCCATCAGCCAAGCTGCTGTTAGGGTAGAGGCAAGCTTGTCAGCCCCATCAGCACAGGGCTGCTAAGCTGGCCAGATGTGGATATCTGTCTTAGGGAGAGCAGAATAGTTCTCCAGACTCCTCTGCCCATATTGACTAGTCTCCACCAGTTATAACGGGAGCTCAGACACCTGGATCACATGAAGACACTCACATTTAGAAAGTATATTTAGGTGTCTGCAGTCTGGACCTGAATATCAAACACTTGTGGCTTAGGGATTTGTCTGCCTAAACATAGATGCCCTGTGGTGTCTGGGACATCCAAGGGGGGCTGAGGGGTTGGACACAAAGCCTACAGGGGAGCTATGGGCCAGGGGATGGAGTTCAGGCAGAACACTGGAGGGAACCTCAAGTACCTCTAAATATCTATGCGTGGGCAACAGACTTGAGCCTTTAGTGATAATTCACACTTTCAGATGCCCTCTAATTGCATTTCTTCTTTTCAGTCTTGTGTTGTCTTCTTTTTTTTTTTTATCTCAAATTTTCCATGTGAAGTGTATCTGCCAGTTCAGTCAGGAATTTAGTGTGACTAACTACAAAGAGGAAGCTAAAACTTTTGGTTGATTCATGTCCCTCAAACCAGAAGATCATCTCTTTGGACTTACTGCCTCCTCACACCTTTCCCTCCCAGATAAATCCAGAGAGAGAAAAAGACAGCGGAGGAATGATAAGGCTTCAAAGAGAATTCACTCTGTAATATATACTGAACTGTAATTATCTACTCAGTTTGTTGTTTTAAAACAATTTTCTGATACATGTCTGCATCAGCACCAGCCACCAAACTAATTTCGGGAAGCAGGATGGCCATTGCTTAAGTGGTTTGAGAAAGCTCTCTGAACATCCGACATAAGTGAACACATTGAACAAATAACAGATGTGGAGTTTCCCCCCTCAAAGGCCTTTCATCTGGGGCCCCTGCAGCTGGGGATGGAGAAAATGTTTAATGGCAATGTGACAACTACTCATATGCTTCCTGTTCTGCTATACACCCCAATGGCATCCTATATGGTTTTCCATAAGGTGGGAGGAGCCGAGCAAACAAGGTCTGATAGTCTTTGGTCAATTCAGACCAGAAAAATATGTTTAAGGGTGGTAGGGAAAAGATGAGTTCCTATGGCACAGGAACACCTGTAAACCTCTTGCTTTGCTCTGTAAAGTTGGAGCTTTTCTTTCCATGCTTTAAAAATCATCTTAGGTAAAGCTACCACTATGGCAAGCAGCTGTAGAAGGAAGCAGCAACCAAAAATTAATAATCTGCTACAGGGCTTAATGTATCCTCTGTTAGCAGCAGTGGAGACACTGCCAGGGCTTTGTGAGAGGCTGAGATATGATTAGAAACATAACAGACCCATCAATGACAGCTCACGAGGGTGGGTTAAGTTTGGTTCTGTATGATTGCTACCAATAGAAAGACTGCGAGCGTGTTTGTTTATTTTCTTCTTAAAATTACTTTTTTTTTCTTTCTGGTGTCCCTATTCTCTCACAGTTTAATATTCTGTTCACACAGAAAGCAGTAGGCACAGACTCAAATTTCCTTTCTAAAGCTGCTTTAAAGGAAGCATTAGAGCTGAAAAAGGAACATGATTTCAACATTCACAATAGCTTTTACAATGGAAACATGAAAAGCTCCCATCCATAATAGGAGACTCTACAGGCAATTTCCTAGACAAGATAACTCTGATCTTTCAAAGGCTGTATTTTCCATCTTGACAATCTCACCGTGGGGTCTTGGGCTTCAGAGCACTTGTCTCCAGGCCACGAGAAGGCTGAAGCTCAATGCCATAACTATGTGGTGCCTCACTGCTGAGTGTATGTCTCTGAATAAAAATACAGTCATTGTTCGAGTAAGAGTAAGGCTGAGCACCCAAATAATACCTTGAGCCTTGATTTAATGCCACACAGACAAATGGCAGTATGCCCTGGATTGAAGGTATTGGCTTGGTCCATTGACATTACATAGGTATAGGTGTAGTATTGTGAGCAAGCTTAGCAAGGAAATAAATATCCAGATGAATGTATTTTGCAGCTCAGAATGAAATCTCTTTCACAATGCATGCGTCAGTTTGAAAGCTAAAGATTGGTTACCAGGAAAAAGAAGATAATTGTTTTCAAGCTTGTAAAAAAACCCCAATGCAACATGGGGCAGCTAATTAAGATGATGAAGGCAAAACCTTGTGTGTCTCTACAATCAGAGAGGTTAGACAACGAGCAGGTCTAAAAACAGCTTGTTCCATGACGCATACCTGTGCCAGATTCTGGTGCAGTTTGGAGAAGCAATTATGTAAATATAGATTTGCAAACAGTTTCACAAAGTGACAAAAACAGTGTTAATTACCAAAAATGTTAGTGATCTGTCTAGCCAACCACAGAGTGACGAAATCATGGTCATGTTGAAAATGAAAGCCTGATGTAACCCCCTGGGTTGTTGGGGTTTTTTGAGAACATTATCTTTCCTTGTATCTTTGACTTAGCTCTCAAGAGCATCTGGTTTTATTTATTTTTTTAATCTGGGCCCGGGAAAATGACACACATGGACACAGTCAAAATAATGTGTCCGTTCCCGTTAAGAGAGGGGAATGTCACGAGTAGTGCCTCCATAGATGTTCATAGAGATAAGAACCAGTTCATTTGTGTTCAAATTCTCATCCTGTACTAAGTAAAATTTTTACTTTGGTTCTGACAGAACAAAGACACGGTTTATTTTCTTTCAACCTGTGAAAAAGCAATGTTGATAGTAACTATTTCATAGGGTTTTCATAGGGTGACTTGCATAGGGTTTCTTCCATCACATTGTATATCACAATATAATAAAGTTCTTCTTTAGTATGCACTTGATTCCTTATCAGTCTGCCTGTATGCTCAGCAGTTTAGTGTTATAATTTAAAGAGCTTGTTTCTCAAGAAAGCAATAGGTGTCTTCGTTGTACTTATTGGTTACTTAGGCACTATAAGCATAATTGATAAATAGTAAGAGACAGAATGCATCCTACTGGTACTAAATACTGGTATCCAGTTTCTCTGCTTTCCCCAGATTATGGCTACAGATGTCATACAGGATTGAGTAAAAACATTCTTTGGAAGAACTGTACAAGTTCACATCAAGTTTAGAAAAGGTTCTGGATGCAGTTAACCATAAATAATGGTTATTTTGTAATATTCAGAAACATCTTATTTCCATGGATAAATTACTACTTTCTCTCTCTCTGGTGAAAATTTAAATAGTAGCTTCAAACAAAAGCTACTTCTATTCCTGCCACAAGGTTATACAACACAGCGTTGATACAATTTGAAGGAGCTGATCTACTGCTTAAAATATGGATGTTGCATATGACTTAAATAATATGAATTATATGCTGAAGTCATTACTGAGTTTTTACCCAGGCAAAACATAGTGTTGCTTCAATAAATATTTCAGGATGTAACACTATAATTCTTATGAGACATTTTACAGAAATAAGATGGATAGTAACTTAAAAATTGCTGTTGAATTAATATCTCATTGTTTAAATATTTAGCCAGGAGCTTACTAAAATAGGTTTGTTTCTCCATATATTTGTTAACCAAATAGCGAATTTATGAAAGACAGATCATATCCCCTATCTTCTCCCTCCCCCATTAAATAAACATGTAATAAGAACTCATAACGGTTCTGCTAAAACTCTGGGTGAGTCACTATAGTTGCCTATGACATAGCATGAGAGTGAAGTTTTGATGAGAATACGCCTGTGAACAAAACTAATCTTCTGATCAATCCTATTCATTAATCTAAAATAAGAAAAAAGCCATATCTTTTAATAATAAAAGATTTTCTGTAAAAACATTGAAAAATCTCACAGAACATTTAATGAAACTTTTATTTCTGTCGCACTAAGAAGTGGTTCAACTTCCACAGAAAGGGAAATTCAGTCACTGAGAGATAGTGTGTGTTTGATGATAGTCCTTTACTCTGAGCTCCTGCATTTCAGTCCCTTCATTTAGAGGCTCAGGTTTGCATGACAAGATCTCTTGAAGGTTTCCAAGGGCTTCAGAGCTAGTCAAATGCAAAGTTCAGGGAAATTCCAATACTTTTGGCATTTCTGTGACTTTTGATCCATTAATAAAACAGCTAGTAAAGGATATAACTCAGTCAACTAAATACGCTATGGTGTGGTGTCAATCTTTGATAAGGTCTAGGATGCACACCTAAAATGTACATTAATTCCTGCCTTTGTTTAAAGACCTCAATGTCTGTATCTGCCAAAGATACAACTTCAGTTGAATGCATGACAGTGTGTTTCCAGAATCAGCTCTTTTCCTCATATCTACATATGTATTTCCCGTAGCGACCAGGTTAATGTGATTCTCAACCTCCAGTCACAGTGATAAGTGTACAAAAACATCTCTATACTTTGAGACTTGTGAAGGAAGGAATCAACTTTTAAACTTCACTGCTAAATGAACTAAAGGGTGGTGGGTCCGGTCCATTGTTAGGTGATTCAGCAGAAAGACTGTCATTAATTTCAATGGCTTTTAAACCAGGGAATGGTCTCTAAAATATTCTGTGCCTCCTGCTCAAAGATGAGAAGCACAAAATGCAGAGAGACAGTTTTTATTCCTCTATTGCCTAGTGTTTGTGATGACTCAGATGCAGCAGACTGCAAGGAAATTGTACTTACACCACAGGGACAACACTTATTGCAACTCCTTAGTCACCAGAGGCTAAATTCAGTTGTAAAGTTTGGTACAGGGTCAGAGCCTGTAGCTTTTGGATTACTAATTTAATTGTTGAACCTATTGCTTTTTAAGATTAAGCATATCTAGGAGCTGAAAATTAAGGTGTTTCTAAGATTTATTTAATCCAGATTTTTGTGGACTAGCAGGTCATTTCAGTTTCCAAAAGCTGGTGAAATGAATTACACGAGTGAATCTGGCATCATACTTTTACCAAATATCACCACACAAGCATCAGGGATAAGAAACTGCCTCTTACAAATGCTTAAAACAGGAACTATCCTCCTTTTTAGTCTTGATTTTTGATCTGTTTGGGTCTTGTTACTCAAAAAGGAAAGCTGCTGCATTTTATCTGTCTTCAGCACTTGTACTGAAGACCATCACTCTGGTATATCCACATTCACCTCTCCCCAAATGGTCCCATTACAAATCTTTGCACATTTGAAACCTTTAATTTAGCAAAGTGAGCTCAGCTTTTGGGTTCTGTGCAGCCTCAAGGATTTGTTAAAAAAAATAAAATTCAGATTTTAATACCTATTTGATATTCACAAAGAGCATTTTGGCTGTGTCATGCTGCGTTAATAGGCTGAAGGATTTCTTGGTCTGTTTGACATTCTGCTGCCCCTAGGTAGCAAGACGCTGCGGTCTCCAAGGACAACCCTCAAAACTCAAAAGAGCTGGGTACCGACTCCCAGTGGGGCTTCCTTTATGTGAACTCAGCCAACCAACAACTCCATGACTCCAGCAGATGTTTCTGGCCTTCAGGCCAATGGGTGAATTTATCCATCTTCCCTCACTCCCTCAGTCATCCCTCTGGCTGAAGCCAACATGGTTAAACCTGGATCCATGCCGAGGACAGTCAGGAACGAAGCGCTGGCCCAGTGAGGTTTTCCAGCGTGTACCAAGCAGATTGTATTCGGGGGCAAAGGGTCCACGCTATATAAATGCTGTAGAGCCTGTACCAGTGTTCTTGGCTCCCCGTTGTGCTCTCTTTGATTGCAGGTTTTAAATATGTCATGTATTTCCAGATGCATTATTTACGTTTGCTTGTGTTGTTGTGCAATTTGTGGCAGAGTGAGGGGTCTACTGGAAAGCAGCCCTTGGTTTAGTGGCCAGCCCTGTAGCAAAATATTAGTAATACAGAAATCTGCTGCTCTAAGTGAAATTTGATTTAAACATAGATGACAGAAAGCATGCAAATAATTTATTATTTTTTTAAAGTTGGTGACATTTAAAAGTGATTAACTAAAAATGCAGCTATTTTTAGTTTTTCTCCTTTCTTTCTTGTCTTGTCTTTTTTTTTTTTTTTTTCTTATTTCTCCCTTTTCCTTTTTCCCTCCCCCTTCCCTTTCATTATGCTTCATGACAGGAGTGAGGATACAAGCTCTGGCTTGATCTGGCAATGTCCAATCACGATCAGATGGGTGGAAGCTGGTGGTGGCTGGTCACCCCTGGGGCAGTGATTCAAATGATCTGTTGGTTTTTTTTTTTTCAGCAGTGTGGGTAGGAGGCTGTGTCTGCTTCTGAGTCTAGACTTGGATACCATGAGCTACGCACACATCAGCTGGAGTTCAGGCAGCACTCCTGCTATAACACGGTACCTTCACTCCTTCCAGAAACTTTAGCTAGCACAGTCGTTGTGTGGTGTAATTTGGGGCCAACCTGTGACACCGGTGTTTCAGAGTCAGTCATCCCAAAGTGTATGGTTTCCAATGCAGTTTAGCTCTATTTGCTTTTTGGTTTGATTTACGTGGTTAAAAAAATAGACTCTTGCTTCATATCCATACTGCCTTGCAATCAGTGGAAGTATTTAACTGGGACCGTACAGACTTTAAAGAGAGATGTAGCTTCCAGAAGTCCATCTTTTGTGTTGTATTCTAAAACAGAGCTTTCTCTTTCCCATTCCAAATAGTTTTAGGGTAAGAGTTTATTTATAAATATGTGTTTGGAGTTTGGACGAAAATTTGTGCTTAGGGCCAGATAATATGTGGTAGTGCATGCTAGATAGCCTTGATCTTAATAATTGCTTGGCTATTTCCAAGCATGATTTCATTCTTCGTGCAATTTAATCTTTAATATTCCCTGAAAAGGTTTATTTCCCCCCTTTGTGTATTTTCATTATAAACAAAAATTAGAAAGCGAAGACAATCTGAGAAGTTAAAGGACTTCTGTGCAATGTGATCATTGCACAATTATGACATGTTTTTTACTTGGATGACCATTAATTTGTGCAAACTACCAACTTTGTGATCATCCTGCTTTGAGCACTATGTATTGTATATTGAAATTTAAATTTACCCTACTACTCGATGTGACCACAAAAGGAATCCCCAAGGCCATATTTAATTTCACAGTCAAATGCACTACTTGACTAGCTGCCTTGAAACCAGAGTGGATCCTATAGTTTGGATCTCCTCTGGGAACAGTACTGTGCAGTTAATTTAGCTATTTTGCTTTGTACATGAATCCCAGCAGGAAGATTAGGGGAGGCAGGGACTGGGGAAAAATATATGTGCAAGTTAAAAAAAAAAAAAAGACAGAGCAAAACCCTTAATGTTTTTTTGAACAAGATGTAATCAGTTGCCATAATACTGTACTGTTTGTTTGACTTTTTTTCAATGTGGTTACTGTTACTTCATCCCTGAAACGTTTCCAAGAGAAACGAGGGATTGTCCGCAAGATAATCACTGCTATGTCTGACTCTTCTGCATGTAGTATGGTGTGTCACTAAGACAAAGATGTTATCTACATGCAGCCTGTGAACAAAAATCAAGAATACTAATTGGGGAGTATAACTTTGAGTGCACATAGTTCTGTGGACGACTCTTTTCAGTGGTGCTTGGTGACAGGACAAAGGGCAACAGGCACACGCTGAAACACAGGAAATTTCATCTCAACATGAGGAAAGCATGTCACCCTCTTTACTTTGAGGGTGACAGAGCATCAGAACAGGCTACACAGAGAGGCTGTCGAGTCTCCATCTCTGGAGACACTCAAAACCAGCCTGGATGCATTCCTGTCCAACCTGCTCTAGGTGAACCTGCTATGGCAGGGAAGTTGGGCTAGACGATCTCTGATGGTCCCTTCCAACCCCTACCATTCTGTGATTCTGTGATTCTGCAAATGGATGGTTTCTGCAAGATAAGTTTCTTTCTGCTAGATAAAAGTAGTTCTCTGTCTTTTTCAATATCAATATTTCAGTGTCTGTTCTGTTGAATGTGATGGTATCTTCAATACATTGAATATATTGAGAGATAATTTAGGAAAAGATCAATTAGTGATTCCTGAACTGACTTGCCCACACATTAGGCAGCAAGTCTGCTTGTAAGCCTAAAATGACGTCAGCTCAATCCAAGAGACAGGGATGATTATATGTGCCTGTGCTCCTACACTCTCAGAGGTGGCCAGCTGTAGCTGTGGTCCCTGCTGTGAGCTGGACTGTCCCCACAGATAATTTAAGTCTTGTCCTGCCTGCAATAACCAGCATGGCCAAGTTCCCCATCCCACAAAATAAAAGCCAGAGTTCACCGACACGGTGTTCTCATTCTGACATATAACCATCTTCTCGTCACGTGTAAATCCACGTTATGAAAGTAAGTGGATGTCACGAAACCAGCAGGTTTGAGATGCGGCCAGTCCCCTGACTCAGGAGTGTCATCAGGCAGAGGCTTTGTTTCCTAAGAAATATACAAGCTATGAGGGCCAACTCACCTTTCAGGTGGGCATGCTTATGCCTCAGCACCGCACCCAAAGAGAAAATTCACATGAGTAAACAGATTTTTTAATGGTCATTATGCACAGTGGATCTATCCTGACCAGCTTAGCAGGCATGTCAATTTGACATGATTGTTGAAGTATTCCTTCAAAAAGGGGTTTAAAATTCACCTTGTAGTCACTGGGGAGAGGAAAATCCCTCAGGAGACATTCAGAAGACTGAGCTGTCATCCAACATGGTTTCAAAAAGGCAAGCTGGGTCCTAGCCTGTATCAGTACATAGGCATTATTTTAGAGGATTTTTTTTTAATTGCAGTTCTCCTTAAATAGATGAAACTGAATCATGTCAGTCAATTTGTGCTTAAAAGTCCTTCCCTTCATATCAACAGTGTTTAGTTGACTGTCAAATGATTCTGCTTCCAGAATTAGGTCCATTAGAACTCTTGTGGGGTTTGTTATCGTTTTTACCCTGATTTATTTATGTTTCAGCATCATGGAGGAGCTGTCTTTTATAATCATAATAGAAATCAGTGTAATGAGAAATGAGTTGCTGATACGTCTTCTAGGAAAAACTACAGCTATTCAATTTTAGAGTGATCGTTTTTCAAAATGGAAATGTTGGTATTGGAAAAACAGTACACTTCTGATATTTTCTGCATGTATTGGATGGACAGTATCGTAAGTGAAGCAAATAATAAGGTAACATTCATGTGCAGCACCAGGTCTTTATGCCTTTACCAGCTTGAGTAGGTTTTCACTTTGCAGACGATCTCAGCAAAGCAAACTTCAGTTTGTTGTGCATCAGCCGGCGAGGTCTGAAGAATGATGGCCGTTGGCCGCTAACGTAAAATCTGACATGAGTTAGTTGTAATCAATTCATAGGAAATCAAGTAGCTGTAATCAATCCATATGAATGATGAAATCCAGTCTTCTGGTGTCGGAACACCTTGCAAAAAAGTTTTCCGTGCCACTTGATTTTATTAGATTTTCTATGGACCAGTGAAGAAGCTAATATATTTGATGCATTTTATGTATGTCAGCAATTTTTGGCTAAAGTTACAGCATTAAATGCCTTGGTAGAGAAAACTTGCTTCTACGTTTTGAAAATGTCCTCACAAATTGTTAAGGCTGTGCAAAAATTGAGTGATGACTCTTAACAAATTAATTAAAAAATAGGGGGGGAAAAAAACAATTATGCAAATTAGCAACAATGCTTATAAAAACATTGTGTAGGTGCAGTTTGGAAAGAAAGCCTTGACTTTGTTATTTCTTTCCTGTCTTATGACTTAAAATACAAGCCATTGCTCCTACATTGATGGGAAAAGTCAAAACATATGCTTTTCAGCTAACAAAAAAATAACACGCAAAGCACAATGTTATTGCAAGTGTAAAACTAAATGGAACTTTTCCATAAGCCATATTCAGAGCAGTGTCGATGGCCACAAGGCCAGCTTCAGCTTGCTTCTGGGGGTGTTGGAGCCCACATGGGCCATAATCCAAACACAGTAGAAATACAATACAACAATGCTTTCCCCCTCCCGATGCTTTTCACGAAACCACCAGAAGTCATACATCAGGATCACAATACATCAGTCTAGCTCAGAAATTCAGACTTGGGAAAACAGCTGGTAAAACGGCTTCATGCATCACGCTTTGCAAAACTTAACTACTTTACATTTGAAGAGGCATAATTACCTGCGCTAAATATCGGTGGTTGGAAGCCACACTAAAAGAGAAGTAACAACCCTTTTGGCAGGCTGTTAGGGCAAGAAGAAGATGGACAGTTTTCACTGTTTTGACAAAAAATAATCATGTAATTAAATACCTCAAATCGCATTCTTAGAGTGCCTACATGAAAACAGCCCTTCTTACCCAACCGACCTGTTCTTGATGTGAATTTAGTAATTTGTGCTTTTTTTAACCAAAATAAATGTTTAACAGCTTTAACATGTAGAAACTCTGCTAAAAGAACACCAAATAGGGAAGGAGGGCTGGAAGCTCCTGGATTCAGTGGTCCTCAATAGCACCGTTAAATAAATGATGGCTGTCAGACTACTCACGTCTTCACGTGAAATCCTGTGGAATAAGGATGGAAAGCAACGGCAAGGAATGTTTGGCCTGTAGCATTACTGCCGCTGGCGTTAATCAGCAAGCCAGGCAAAACATGGCTTGGCTTTCGACTCCACAGATGTGTTGACAGAGCTGACAGTTAAGAGTATTCTCTTTTTTTAACTTGTGAAATGAATGTATTTTACCTGGAATCACTGAGTCACAACAAACATGGAAAAACCACTCCCATGCCATTTCCCAGAGGAGGGCGGTCATTTAATAATAGGATGTTTATACCATATTTGTTTCCACTGTCCATGTTAGGGCCTCAAAGTGCTTTGCAAATGTTAATGAAACTACTTGTAATCCTTTCTAGCTAAGCAATTTATTTCTACTTTGTTGACCAGAGCCGTGAAGAGACTGTTGATAGTGTTTAGCTGTTACATGCAGCACTTCTAAACCATAGCTTTCAATGTTCTTTGAAAAAAACCCACATTATCATTAAGCCCTTTTTACAGATAGAGAGATAAGGCTTAAAAGAGCACCAAGGCTAACTAATGACCATATAACTAATGTGTTGCCATACTAAACACCACTCCCTTTCCATATGTACCTATAAGCTAGCATGTATATTATGTAAATTGTTGTCACCAGTCATGAGGGGTTTCTAGGGCAGTGGGAAGGACTGGAGGGCCAAAGGAGAAGGAGCACCCTGTGGTCATGTCAGCAGGCTTTTTTAATTTGCTTCCAAGAACTTGTTCAGTGTGCACATCCCAAACTGGACAGCCCTGTGTATGGCCACACGGCAGGCAGATGCACACATTCACATTGCAGAGGAAGCCCAAAGGCATTGCACGTTTATGCTGTAGGCTCTCTGGTTTCGACAAAGCCCTGTAGCAATTTCTTCAGGTCTGATTTCCTTGCAATATATATATATATATATATATACACATAACTCAACCATGAAGCCATATGTATCTTGTTCATACGTATGTATCTTGTACAATGCATTCATCGACAACCTGGATGAGGGGACAGAGTGTACTGTCAGCATGTTTGCTGATGATACAAAACTGGCAGGACTGGCTGACACACCAGAAGGCTGTACTGACATACAGTGAGACCTGGACAGGCTGGAGAGTTGAAGGGAGAAGAACCTGATGAAATTCAACAAGGGCAAGTGTAGGGTCCTGCACCTGAGGAGGAATAAACCCATGCACTGGTACAGGTTGGAGGCTGACCTGCTGGAGAGCAGCTCTGCAGAGAGGAACCTGGGTGTCGTGGTTGACGATAAGGCAGCAATGTGTCCTTGTAGCCAAAAAGACAAATGATCTCCTGGGGTGAATCATGAAGAGTGTGGCAAGCAGATCAAGGGAGCTCCCCCTCTACTCTGCCCTGGTGAGGCCACATCTGGACTACTGTGTCCAGTTCTGGGCTACCCAGTTCAAGAAGGACAGGGAATTGCTAGAGAGGGTACAGCAAAGGGTTACAAAGATCATTAGGGGACTAGAACACCTGTCTTATGAGGAAAGGCTGAGAGACCTGGGTCTGTTTAGCCTGGAGAAGAGAAGACTGAGAGGGGATCTTATCAATGCTTATAAATATCTAAAGGGTGGGTGTCAAGAAGATGGGGCCAGACTCCTCTCAGTGGTGTCTGGCAAAAGGACAAGGGGTGAAGGGCACAAGCTGGAACACAGGAAATTCCATGGCAACACCAGGAAAAACTTCTTTACTTTGAGGGTAACAGACCATTGGAACAGGCTGCCCAGAGAAGTTATGGGGTCTCCTTCTCTGGAGATACTCAAAACCCACCTGGATCCATTCCTGTCCAGCCTGCTATAGGTGAACGTGCCTTGGCAGGAGCGGTGGACTAGGTGATCTCCAAAGGTTTTTTCCAGTCCCTTCCATTCTGTGATTCTCTTTCTCCAGAGATTTTGGGAACAGATTTCATTGGTGGACATGGGGACCTCCCTCTATTTTCATACTTTTTGGCTAACGGCTTGTGGGAACAAAATAGACACCTTGAACCACCATTAATGATTATGAGTTGGACATGTAGCCCTGAGCTACAGGGAGAACAAACAACAACATCAGCAGTTGCTTATCAAGAAACGAGGGAGTATGCCAAGACACCTGGCCACACCAGACATAAACAGGATATAAATATAAAAAGCACCAATCAACAGTTAATAGGAATGTGTCTTTGGCTCATGCTGATAAACTTTAACCTATCCACTAATGACACGTATGTATTAGAATCGCACATAGGGAGATAAGAATTGTATAAAAGAGAGAGGCTTGAGCTCAATAAACGGTTTTCATGTGATTCATATTGAATTTTGTGGAGTCCAGTTTCTCTCCTCAATGGCTGAGTGTCTTCTCCTTGGAAATGGCCCATATAGCTTGTTTGAGATCTGTAGCATTCGTCACGAGCCTAAGCACAGCCCTAAAAATGGTGGAGGGCAGGTGTGATGGAACCATTCTTGGATTGCGGGATTGTAAGGGGGGGACTTTGGTCACCAAACTTTTACCTCAGGCGTTGAGTCAGAGGAAAAGTCCCTCACCATCAAGTGACACACACTTTATTCCTGGCAAGAGGCAAGAAATGTTGTTGTCTTGGACAATACCATTGCTATTCCAGGCTGTGGGCAATGAGACAGTTTTCGAGCGAATGGCCTTGATGCTTTATGGTGGTCTAGACGTCACCTGAAGCACCAGTCAGAAATGCCTCTATCTTCCCATTTTGAGTTGGTCTCAGACCATGTCTCGCTGCTACGGAAATGTGGGCTGTACAGCAGCTTCTTGGCTTCCAGTGATTTGGGGATGAAGCTTGTCCCTTGAGCTGTTGGAGAGGAGTGGCTGGTGGCCACAAGGTGCTGGGTGGCACTTTTCTTCTTGCCAGTCCTAACCCAGGGCTTATTCAGGCAGCTTCAAGCAGTGGCTGCAGTGGGCTGGGGGAAATCTTAAACTTCCTTCCATGGTATTCCAGCTAGGTTAGTCTCATGGTGGCCCTTAAGATACTGCAAAGCCAAAAAAATATGGTAGATAAGAAATTTGTCCTTGATGGCTTGCCTAAAGATGGCACTGGTAATGATGCCAAACCAATACCATTTATGGTGGCTTAACTTCCCAGTTGTTTTGTATTTTTTCAGTTTAAAGGGCATTTCTGTGATATCTTACTGAATTATCCAGCTTTTATTTAATTATAGTACACTGAAGTGGGTCCTTACCAATATCTTTCTTGCCTTACTTTTACCTACATGACTTGCATTGTCAATGCCTCTTGGGGAAAAGAAACTCTAGTGCATGCATATGGTTGGTTTTCTTGATACTCTGTAATGTACTTTGACTTTTTCAACAGCACTGATGCGTAGGTATGTCTTGATCCTCTTACGCTGATGGTTCTCCTTAAGTGTTTCTCTAAATTCATTAGACAACAGGAGTCTACAAAACAGATAGATAGTTTTTCTTCTTTATCTCTTTTTAGGTTTATGTTTTACTGACATGATAAAGGGAGGCTACATTAATATCTCTCCTTGCACTGGAGAACTTCACTAAACAGTCTTGAGAGTGAAGTACCTTGCGCTCCTGGTTTAACCTTGGAGTGTTTCAAATGATGCTGTCTCATAGCTGTTGCCTAAAACAGAGCTCAAAGAGCAGCCCTTCAATTAGCACCTGTCAGAAAGAGCTGTTAAGTTCGGGTGCAGGAGATCTCCACAGAGTTACCTTTCCACCATGAGCCCATGAGTCACCAAACTTTAAAAATACTTACTAGATTTTGTGCTCATGGTCTATGAAAGCAGCTTCAACTGTGCCGAGGAACATAGAGCCCCCAGATTGTGAATTTCATATGATATTGTTAAATCTCTATAAGAAAAAAAAAGTAGGGAGGAAAGTTCAAATCTCAATATACATCAAAGCTACACATCTCAGCTTTTAAAATTATGTTACACTTTTAATCTATCTTTATTCATTGCATTTTTAGGTTCATATACCCAAAGATCACAGATGTAAACAGAAGCATCATAGTGGAGGTGGCAAATAATCCGCCGGCAAGTTCTTCATGGGTACCTTTTATTCCTGCCCTTTGAAGTAGTTTAAAGAGTAATTGCACTTGCTAAAAAAAACACAAGATGGCAGTGCTCAGTTCATTAACAAACTAAAGCAGAACAACTATTTTGCTGCACAGTGAAAATGAAACAGAGAAAGAAATACCATCCCACACAACAGCAGTGGGTTCTTAACCCTTTCTGCCCATCCCACACTAAGACAGTTTCCCCCTAAGACGTACAAGAATGGGTCAGTAAAACCCACAGCGAACACCCACAGCCCTGAAGAACAGCCACATTCTGCTTTCTTACCCAGAGATACAGAAGTGTTTTGCTTAGCCAGCTAATCTTCAGACCAGCGAGAGAAAGTGAAAATGACACCTGAATTTGTCCCAGTTTGTAATTTATATATAATTTTTGTCTGTTCTAGATGCTTAGAGCTTCCGGGATTACATACACCCAAACTGCAATATTTTTTTTATTTTTCCAAACAACATGTAAGATAACAAATAGATGGGTTTAACCTCCTCCATGCTTCTCTTTCCACTTGTTTGGTACTAGAGTAAACGCAAGGATTTCCTGCATCATTGCAGTGCAGCATTGTATGGTAATATTTTTAAAGAGAGACTGTTTTTTTCTTAATGAATTTTTCTTCTGAGTACACAGCACCTCTATTAGGACACCTTCATTATTTAGCTTGGGAGCAGTTCGGAGCATGTCAAGTGAAATATCTAAAAATAGGGGGTATGAATTCTCCTCTTTTAGAGCATCTTTTCATAGATGCAGCTAACTGCTGAGAAAACAAAACCCAATCAAGGCACCTAGGCACTCAGGTCTCATTGCCTGAAGGTCAACACTTGGCTTTGAAAGCAGTGTCCTACTTCTTAGGTTATAATCTGTGGAAAGTAATGGAGGGGGGAAGCCAAAAAACCTTCTGCCCATCTTTGTGCTGAAAGGGCATGGGGTCACCCTTGCCTGGCTGGAACTACGCTGTCCTATAAAACAGTGTCTTTCATGATGCCCCATCCCCTGCCTACGGTGCACCCAAGACACAGTAGAATGGACCAGTCCCTTACTTGAAGGGACACCCACAGGGTTATTTGGGCAGTTGGTACATCTGATGCCTTCATCAGGGTCAGTGTGAAGCCACCAAGGGACCACAGCACCCTCTCTTAAAGAGAACGGTACTGGATTTTTGAAAAGAAAGGAAAAAAAGAAAAGAGAAAAGTATACTGGTTACAGGTACTCAGAGATTTCTGCTTGGAGTAGGGGGAAAAAAGGTGGTAAAAACCATAGGACAAGGTCCCAAAAGGGACCTGAGTCCCCTGAGTGAGGCATGCCCAAGCGTGCGTGGGCATC
Organism: Nycticryphes semicollaris; assembly: GCA_013400055.1. Lineage (NCBI taxonomy): Eukaryota > Metazoa > Chordata > Aves > Charadriiformes > Rostratulidae > Nycticryphes > Nycticryphes semicollaris. The sequence continues at coordinate 649,683 of VXBJ01000617.1, forward strand.
CTCACCCTCTAGAGGGGGAGAGGGCAAGGTATTCCTGGGCCCCCAGGATACTTCCAGAGACATGAGACATCTAGCTACTTAATGATGACTTCCCTTAACTGGAAAAACTTTACTGGGAAGTGGGAAAATCTTCAGCATCATCATTCCTCTCACAGCAGTCCCTACCCAGCAACAGGCTGCATCCAGCAAAGCATTTTAGCGGCGCTCTTCAGCAAGCCAGCAGCTTTTTCCAGCCTTTTCCTCCTGGCAGCAAGTTGCCCTTTTCAGTCTTTAGGGGGACATGGCATCCAGAGACCACCTCAGCAGAGCCTGCTGTCCCCAGCCTCATCCCTGCAGGGCCCCTTCTGACTGTGGCCACCTCTGCTCATGTCAGAGAAGAAATGGAGCATGTGTGGAGCCAGCTTCCCAGTGGATGACCTCTCAAAATGATGTCACTTCCATGCTACCTGGCTTTGTGGCAAATCCCAGGTTTCTACAGGTGCAGAAAGAGGCCTGAAATGGGCTGTTCCTCTTTGCTGCATGACAGTTTGGAACTAGGAGTATCTGATACCCTGAGAGTTGGATCGAGATCCAGAACCTTGCATCTTTGAATGATTAAAATAGCCATTTTTTATGCTGGAGCAGGACAGGAGGTGCATCTGGAATAACAGGAAAATATTTGTTTGTCCTCTTTATTTTTCTGCACTAATGAAAATGTTTAAAATAAAAATAGCAAAAAACCTACCCAAACCAAAACAAAATATAACAAAACAATATTGTTTAAAAAATTTCCAGATCTTTAACTCTTTAACTTGTTCTTACTTTTATTAAAGAAATCTTCCTCACATTAAGTATAGATTTTTTACCACTATTCATCTGCATGTAGAAGTCTCATTTCACTTTACCAAAAAAAAAAAAAAANAAAGCAAAAAGAAAAAAAAAAAAAAGAAAAAGAAAAAAAAACCAGTTGAAAAGTTGAATTGAGTCACCTGGCATACCTTCAAAACATTGGCAAAGTGGTAACATATTCTAAAAATGAAAAGACAACTGTTCCAAATTCAGCACCTGCTGCTTTGAGTTTAGCATTATTGTTTTTGCTAGTACTTCCATTTCTCATGGTTCATGGAAGCAGATGTTGCCATTTGGAACGTCTCTAGTTAACAAGACCACTTGTAATCAATCACAGCATTTTTCCAACAGATTTATCGCTTATGGTAAGGTGTGCACTTGCACAGAAAATTTGCTGTGCGCAGGATCTGAGCTGAATGAGTGTAACACAGTTCCCCAACCCTTCAAGCAATAATAGCAAATGACACAGTTAATGCGATTCCTCATTACGGGAACGCAATGACTGATTAACACTTCACTCCTTCGCCTCTGAGACAAAGACATCCACGTTCCCACAGGACATCAGACTGTTTTCTTTTATCCGTGTCAAAACGGTACAGTCAGAAGGTAATATGGCAGCCTCCCACAGGCTATTTGGCTACGTTGGCAATGCTTCCACAAGCAAAACCGTGCTATGATGACTCAATCCACAGGACTCGTCCGCTCGTACTGTGGGATTATGCTGCTCGTTTTCGCATGGACAAATCCAGCTGCAGTACTCACTGTTCACAAGCAATGCAGCAAATCAACCTTGGTGCAAATGGAAGCTGAATTTGAGGGAGCTCACAACGTCAATCACTGCTGTGGGATAAGGTAAATGATAAGAGTCGTTTAGATGTGCCATTGAGGGATGTGGTGTAGGGGAGAACTTTGTAGAGTGAGGTTGATGGTTGGACTTGATGATCCCAAGGGTTTTTTCCAACCTGAATGATTCTATCATTCTATGATTTTAGGATTGCTCAAATGGGCTGTAGACAAAGGTGCTGAGCTCATCTGGAAAATCCATGACCACATGGAGGAAATGAAAATTCAGAGAGTTATCTGTGGTTCTTACTGCGGTAGCTAAGTGTGGCATGAAATGAATTGCTTAAAAATTATGCCTTGCCCTAATAGTTGCTATTCAGGCATGACATTCTTCAGACTAGATTCATGGCAGTATAATGGACTTAGAGATGATGATGCAGGTGTTGTGCCTTGCTCTAAGCCTTCTCAGAATGTCAGAATGTCAGGGATTGGAAGGGACCTTGAAAGATCATCTAGTACAATCCCCCTGCCAGAGCAGGAACACCTAGATCAGGTCACACAGGAACACGTCCAGGTGGGTTTTGAATATCTCCAGAGAAGGAGACTCCACAACCTCTCTGGGCAGCCCCTTCCAGTGTTCCGTCACCCTCACCGTGAAGTTTTTTCTCATATTTAAGTGGAACCTCCTATGTTCCAGCTTGCACCCATTGCCCCTTGTCCTATCATTGGACGTCACTGAGAAGAGCCTGGCTCCATCCTCCTGACACTCACCCTTTACATATTTATAAACATTAATGAAGTCACCCCTCAGTCTTCTCTTCTCCAAGCTAAAGAGATCCATCTCCCTCAGTCTTTCCTCATATGGGAGATGCTCTACTCCCTTAATCATCTTTGTAGCCCTGCCCTGGACTCTCTCCAGCAGTTCCCTGTCCTTCTTGAACTGAGAGGCCCAGAACTGGACACAATATTCCAGATGTGGTCAAACCAGGGCAGAGTAGAGGGGGAGGAGAACCTCCCTCGACATACTAACCACACCCTTTCTAATACACCCCAGGATGCCATTGGCCTTCTTGGCCACAAGGGAACAGTGCTGGCTCATGGTCATCCTGCTGTCCACCAGGACCCCCAGGTCCCTTTCCCCTACGCTGCTCTCTAACAGGTCATTTCCCAACTTCTCCCCAAATGGTCATTTCCCATTCTCTCATAGCCACAGCTCTTACACAGTGGTTTTGTAATAGCTGAAGTTCACGTAAATTGAAGATGACATGGTCCAGCTTCCCTTCCCCTGCCCCTGAATATCCATTCCCATCCAGTTCCAGTGCTGGTACCAGTGAGTGTGAACATGTGGCAAGTCAGTTTAGGACGCTGATATAGTGAAAATCTGAGCTGTTAGGAAAAAAAAACAAATGCAAACAACAAACACACCAAATTTATTTGTCTCCATAAGATGCATTTAATGAATCAGCACACCCTGTGATCACAGACATCACAGACTGGGACACAGCAGGGAAAGCTGGCAGGGAGTCACACCAAACAGAAATGGAGATGCGGTTGCCCATGAGTATATTTAGTGAGGACAGTTGGGATTGGGATATGCTGATTTATTCCTGCTGTGATTGCAATTATTTCCAGTATAGCAGGATGGACCTTATTTTAGATGTAGGCACAGAAGACAATGGCCTTGGGTGGTTTTATACCTACTCTTTTTCTGATAGAGGCCTGGAAAGGCAGACATGCTGCTGAGGTATGTTGTGTGGCAACTTCTGCTGGTGCTGAATCCCCTACAAGTCATTACTTTATGTCTTGTTTCTCCTCCTATGCAGTAGCACAAGCTACAAACATGGGCATACAAGTTTTCCTTGTCTTGGGAGTGACTGGACTGTCATGACACTGGCCTGGTCCTATTTTCTGCCTTACTATCAGATCACAACTCCCCAAACTTGATTTTCCCTACTCTACTGAAAGACTTAATCTGACATTGAAGTAAATCTGTGGTCATTCTAAACAGGAGCATAAAAAGAAGACAATAAAAAATTATCTTAACAAATACAAGGGCATGTGAGACAGTAGTTGTTGTTCTTCTAAGGATGTGCTAACTTTTTTAATCAACTTTGTTTCTTCTTACTCAACCCTTCCATTTCAATTTACTGTTCTCTCTATGGTGGTGAGAAATCCCCCCTTTCCCATGGATCCTAACTTTTCATAGCCACTCTTCCGTTCTTTCTTTTTTTTTTTAGTGTTATTTTATTCAAGACAACACTGCTCATCATAAACCTAAACTTAAAATCAAATGCTCTAAAAAGTTTGCTACCTTTGGCCATGCTTCAGCAGAAATTAATTGTAGGACAAGGAATAACGCTTCTCTGAGAGGGCGCTTGGTCACTGGAACAGGCTCTGCAGGGAAATGGTTAAGGAACCAAGCTCTCAGATTTCAAGCAGCATCTGGACAACAGTCTTAGTCATTAGCTTTAGTTTTAGGTAGTCCTGCGAGGAGCAAGGATTTGGACTCAATGATACTTGTGGGTTCCTTCCAACTAGAGATATTCTATGATTCTATGACCTCTTTTCAGGCTTTTGTGGACAAAGTTGGAAAGTAGAAACAAACAATCAAATCTGGTTTTAAATAACCAAGGGATGGCCAGATATTATGCTGAATGTTCTCCATGACCAGAGACAGACTGAAAAAAAGCACTCTGCCAACCTGCATTGACAGGACTTCTGGGGTGGTGGATCAACATTTTTTCTTTATTACCTGACAATTTTGGCACTTGAGTCCTGGATAAAAAAAAGTCAGGCCTTGTCCTTTTCTACCTTATGCATTCCCATCAAGACTGAAGATTGCATGCCTGGGACTTGGGAACAGCAGTATCTAGCAAGAGGAGAAGCAATAAACTTACTATGTGTGTCAATAAAGTCAGCAAGTAAGACTTGGAACACACACATGGAGCAAAACTGCTGAGTAAGGGACTGACTTTTCCAATTATAACAACACATTAACATGCAGGTCGGAGGTTGAAATATTAAAAAGCAGTTAACAGGTCTCCTGAGAAGCACTGGTAATGCACAGCAGCTCTGCATACTTGCAGACAATGTAAAAAGCCACAACATTATCCCTTAAAACCAAACAGTTATGTTCAGGGCTCAATTAGTAAAAGCTGTTCAGGAACCAAAAGGTGAATTCTGCTGGGAGATGCCCTGCCTAGGAGCAAAACTAAGAGCACTGTGATACCCTCCAGGACCCAAAGGTGCACTGCAAGGTAGGGAGCCTGCTGCAGGCTGAAGTAAAAACTGTCAGAAAGCCATCAGCTGGAGAAAAAAAATAATGGTGATGGCACCTTTTAACACAAACAAATGACCTTTCTTATGACTGGCTTCGGTATTTTATTGCCACAGCTGCTTGAAGTAGCAACACTTTAGTCATGATAATCTCGAACCTAGTTTCAAGCATGTTGTGCATCTCCAATTAGAGATAGTTTTATAGTGAGCTCTACCCCCATTTAATTATTAAACCTGAGTATCTTATAGCTCTTACGCAATTCATTACTTTCTTCCAACCTACAGACAGTTAGATTGAGTGTCATTGGGAAACATGGTAGTTGTTCTTCACAACCTCTCGGTGAAGGGTTCTAGTCAAATATATTTTCCAACATGGATGGTTTGGTGTAACGGGGTGCAGGAGCTGCAAAAGTACCCCAGGCTCCATGCATGACCAGCCTGAGCTCAGATGTCCCACCTATCTCACAGCCCCATGCTATAGGTGAACCCATAGCCACCTTCTCTTTTATATACGTTTTATGATTTTGTCATCTGTCCTATGGGACATATGCAGATGGACACAGATGGGTATAGAAATACGCAATTGTTATCAGCTTATCCGAACTGCTGTACACACAGAGGAAGAGAGAGCTCAAATATTCTGTGTTGTGCTCTGAAGCTGATTGAGTAGGAGCTTAATTTCAGGCAGTTTGAACGTATACTGAATTTGAGATCTACTGTACTGCATCTACGCTTGGCCTGCAGTTAGGCACACGTGTGAAGTGTCAGTCTTCCTTGCTATTCCTTGGTTTAGAGCAGAAACTAAGTCCCAGTGAAACCATATTTCCTTGCTTCATATTCAACTGCAACTACATCGAAGCCACTGGAGAAGAAGCTTTAGTTTGTCCATAAACTCCATGGTTTTTGTGGTTTTGTTACAATGATTTCATGCCATGAATTTAAATAAATTACAAAATAAGGGTCTGTTCCAGAGCCCACCCAAAAGATTGGTGGTCTTCCCAGTGCACCGATCAGGCAATATGAAGGGAATGCAAAACCTACATCTGACCAAAACAATACGCGACCAAAGTTTCTGCCTGCGCTACGACAAACAAACAAAAGCTGAGCCTAGCAATTTTTGCAGTCAATATGCTCCATCATCTATATGGTAACTTGGTAGATGCAGTTAGATCAAAGGTTTCCTTTCAGTCCCAAAGCAGAGGATGTTCTATGGTGAAATCATGACAGTTGTTTCAGCTAAGCAAAGTACTGCCTGGCTCTCTCTGAGATAAAGCTCAGCCTGTTGGAAGGAAAATCTCAGTCACTCTGTGGCTATGTCATCCTTGCTCTGGGTGAAAACTGTTTTGATGGGTAACATCTGTTATTTTCATTGAAATCTGAAAGACTTGTCTACATGTTTTGGTGTTTTTTTTCTTCCTTGGTATAGGATGTGAGGGAGGGAAAAATAACTAAATTGACCTTTCAGTTGACTGAGATGCAGCGCAAAAAGACTCAAAGAAATGAATATCCTTACAATTATGCATAGTAAGGCATTCTTACTCAGTTTTTCTCATGTAAAGAAAACCAAGAAAAACAGTGCTATTATGACTTTACCCACCTACAGACAAAGCCTGAGAAGATCTTATTTCTCAGACCTTTGTCAAATTTTCGGTCTATCTAGTGGGAATTCTTTTTCCTCCCTTAAAAGATAAATACGTTAAGTAGTCTCAAAGGACAGTAGCTTTTCATCTGAGAAAACAAATGTCATAATTCTCATTCTCCAATCTTGTCTTCCTTCCCCTGTTCCATCTTTTATCCCCATCCCTCTGGACAGGGGAATATATATTCTCCTTTTCCATTAATCTCTCTTTAATTTGAATCGTATAACATTTGGGGACAATATATACTGAGACTAAATTGCACTTTTGGAAAATTGGAACAACTATAGCCTACCTATTTGTTTTTAAGTAAACTGTAGTAGAAAACATAAAAAGAATGAGAGACTTGCAGCCATTTAAACAAAGAAGTAAGGTATAGGTAATGAAAAAATATTTAAACTTGTCATTGCAAATGCCTGAATCTGCCAACAAATTTGCATTTGACTGTGACCTAAGGAAGGGAAAGGAAGAGAAGGGAAGAGAAGGGAAGGGGGAAAAGGTGAATTACATTTCAAAAGTAATGCTGAAAATTATGACAATTCGTATTGCATAAACAAATTTTTGCTCATGGAAATTGTACAGCAAGTAGTAAGTATCTTCAGTCTATGGTATGGGAGCTGGTGCTGGCTTCAAGACTATTCTGTTAGTACCAGAATCCACCTTACAGTTCTTTACACATAAGAATTCTCATCCATTGGATCACCAACTCTTGCATTTTGATGACCTGTAACAAGGCTGGATCATGAGTCTTATGCTGGGATTTTAGGCCATGAGATCAGCATGGGCTGTTGTGTTCCCTGATAGTAATGGAATTCTCTACCTTTGGACAAAAAGCAAGCTGGTAGGGGCTGGTACTGATTGGCCATCCTGTTTCAAGGGTGCAGCCTCAGCCTGCCTCATCCACCACTGGGGAAGCTGGGAAATCATTTTACCTCTTGCCTGTGAATAATGCCTTCAAACAATTACGTTTCATATGCTGTGGATCTTCTGCATATGATGTTGTTGTACAACAAAGTCACCCATATTGGCCAGTTTACTTTGTTCTGTGCACCACATGAATGGCTCCTCCAGCACATTTGCAAGCTGGTGAGTTTGCCATCTACACAAGCAGATACCGGGGCAACAGAATAAAACTGTGAAAGTTTCTACTGTAACCAGCTGTGTTGCGAAACTGTGGTTGCCCTTGACTGGTCTGCTGGTGTAGCCAGACAAGCATTACAGTGAGGACTGCTAATGCTCCTGACCCCGTGCACAGCCACACAGGAAAATCTTCATCAGGTCGATAGCCACAAGAGGTTCACCACAAAACTTAGCATGATAGTCAGACAAGGACTTCTAGTAGTTCACAGCCAGGAGCTGGGTGCATAGCTGAGCCCCAGAGGACCCCACCATTTTAGGGTTAAAAAAATTTGTGGAGGCACATTTCTACTCACTTTCAGGGGCCACAACATACTTTCATTGTGGGAGCCATTCTTGAATTACTTGAGGCTTTAGAGTTTGGACAGCTCTGCACAACACCATCTTTTAATACCTTCCACAAAGTATTTTTATCTCCAATTAAGACTTGCCAAAAAATAAACAATTAAAAAAATACTCTAACAATGAAAATAGTATATGATTCTCACATATACAGAAACTACTATATTGTGCATACTGGTTGCATATTTAACTTCCTTTGCAATTTTTTTTATACTCTTAATAGATTTGTGTGTCTCCTTCCTAGATTTCAAAAAAAAAAAAAGAAACTGAAAGAAGTCCCAGTGCTCAGCAGCATTGTGCAACATGAATTTGAGAGACTGGAACATTTCGATCCAGTACATCGGCTGCTGCCATTTGAACTAAGGGAGAAACTGAGTTTGTGGGTAATTTAACATAATTGCAGGGAAAATCCCTTTAAAGCTAGATATGAAACATCTGTACTGCAGTAAGACTTTTTGTCTGCCAGTGCTAATATCTCACTAACCATGTCCAAAATAAATGGTTTTGATGAGATTTCATTTTTAAGTTACCCTTATTTTGGGAAATCCAACATCATCAGTTTCAATCTGGAGAATGAAAGATCTCCTGGCTGATAAGAAGCTAAATCAGAATGTTATAAATAACAGAGATAGGTGGAACCACCTTTGGCACTCACCTAGGTGAGGAGACAAACCCAAATACACTGCCAAATTCAGGAATAAGTCACAAGGATGTTGTTTTGTGCAAAATCTCAATAAGCCTGTTCACTTTTTCTCTCTTGACTTCTTCTCACTTCTCTTCTCTTGAATTCTTTGTTATTTCTTGCAACGTATCTAAAACTGGATTCCAAAGCTGGTGCTGGTGAGGCTGGATGATATTCGGATATCTTGGTATATCTGCCTTACTTCAGCATTGCAACTACTATAGTTTATGANTCACTGGGCACCACCGAAAAAGACTGGCTCCCTCCTCTCGACACCCACCATTTAAGTATTTACAGCTGTTGATCAGATCCCCTCAGCCTTCTCCTGAAGAGAAAAATGAGATTTGATTCAGGCTACCTGTTACCTAAGAAAGCCCAACTATGACTTCGTATTCAAGAATCAGAGTGAAGGTGTTAATATCCTTGACAGGACAAGGGGTATCGGCTTTAAATTGAAAGAGGAGAGATTTAGATTAGATACTAGAAATTCTTTACTGTGAGGATGGTGAGGCAATGAAACAGGTTGCCCAGAGAAGTTGTGGCTGCCCCATCCCTGGAAGTGTTCAAGTCCAGGCTGGATGGGGTTTTGAGCAACCTGGTACAGTGGGAGGTGTCCCTTCCCATGGCAGGGGGGTTGGAACTTTGTGATCTTTGATGTCCCTTCCAACTCTAACCATTCTGTGATTCTGTGATTAATGATGCACAGAATTCACATCATAAGCCAGGAAACTGCAGCCTAAAGTTCATCTATTGGTCTTTGGATCTTTGTCTGTGCTTGCATGGTCTACTGCAGACACACCTGATTTCTCCTTGCTGCCATATGAAGCAACAAGCACTGGGTGTGATCTGAAAGAAAAAGATATGGATGAGCTTTTTGGGTCTTCCTGCCTGTCTTCCTGCCACCTCCTCTTTGCCCTCTGGCTTCTGCTTGGAAAATGGGAGCTCCCCTCCACACAGTTCCTCCCTGCTGTCAGCTGTCTTTAGGCCGACTCCTGCAGCTGTATGACCTGACATGCTGGGTTGAAGGCTCATCGATACTATGCAAATTTACCTTGTAAGTAGATTACCTGTCACTGTGGGAACAGACTAACCTGCGTCTGCCACATTGCTTTCGCTTTTACTGGACGAGGTTAATGATGAAAATAAGGTTAACCTAGTAAAAGGTTAAGCGATTGATTACAGAACAGGAAATTGAGTTACAAAGAACTAAACCAATAAAACATGATGTTAATGTCTTTATTTTGAGCTCAGGTTTTTCTCTCAGCATTTTGAATCTGGTTACTGGTAATCTTTCCTTAAACTGAAGCAATATTTCCTCATACTGCCAGATAGATATTCAATACTAGAAAGAACTGTTGGATTCTATAATAATTTCTATAATTGATGCCATTATTTTTAACATAGAAAAATAAAGATTTTTTAAAAGCAGGCATTTGGTGCCTAACCCTATGTATTCCTGGCCAGAATCATTGACATAATCTTCAAGAATAACACAATGGTGTAGAACACACATTCATTTGACACTATAAACTAGCTATACATAAGAGATTACAAATATTAGAAGGCAAACCCTACAACAAAAGTATTTTCCTTTTTAGCTTTCAAACTTGTCTGGCTCAAAGAGTTATAAATAACTACCAATTATCTGCACCCTGGTCATTAAAAATGTATCAGAGAATATGAACTGACCATTCATTTTTGCTTTTTTTTGTTTTACGTGTTGACTGTACCTTGCAGAACTACTTTCAGATTAATTTTAGGCTTAATTCACCTCGTCCCCAAATTCAAATGAAACCAGTAGCGGCACCCATATAGACCATATAATGCAACCTCTAAAAAACATACCTGAAAGTTAAATTTGAACACAGTTTTAGAGTGTACAACACTCAACCTTTGGGAAACTCTCAACAGAATGGAGAATTACACTTGTTTTGTGATAACTAACTCCCCAGGTATTGCGGTCTAATACTGAAAATGGTGTATTGCAAGCAAGCGAAAAGAGCAAATGGAAACTGCACAAACCAATTTGCTGTTTTCACTTATGCTTCAGAGCTCTGAATGTCATCTTGGGTGGAAAATGTCTTAGCAGTTTTCTCTAGCCATCTGAAACCATTCTAATATATTGAAAAATGGCAGTGACATTTCCCCAAGATATTTTTATGTGCAGTACTTGGTCAATCCTGAGTAAGAAGAGAAAAAAGTGCTCTGATTATAAACAACTGAAACAGTGTCCTCAGTAGAGCTGCTCTTCTTTTTTCCCCTACATTGTACAGGCATTTTTCTAGAAGAATCCTTATTTTCATAAAAAATGCTGTATTTGTAATTCAGAAATACACCTCTGAGGTAATATAACCTCTCCCCTCCTTTCCTCTTCTTTCCTTTCTTTTCCTCTTTTTCCTTACAAAATGTAGACAGCACAGCAGCTGCAGATATAATCCATTCAATTGCCATTCTCTGGTCAGGCTGACCGGAGTCTCCCAGTACAGCCTCTTCAATATCAGCAAAGATATTTGGACTGGCAGGTAAAGTGCTGAATGACTTTTAAGTGGATATTTTCTCTTTCCCCACATGGTGGGGACTGAGCTGCAAACAAGCTAGTGTGCTTCAGGTGAATTACAAACTTTAGACGCATATAGAAACTGGGAAATAGATCCAAACCAGTCCCGGAGTAGCAGTTTCCACATATGCCAGGTTTTATAATATCGTAGGGGTGTTGCAAAAGTTGTGGGAAATTGGAAGAACTTTTTACCCAGCACCAGACTGATGTCGGAAAGCTCCTTTTCAGGTTTTGGCTGGAATAGCTACAGCAATGCGGGATATATCAGGATATGCTGTTCATGTTGTCATAATTAAGTAGTCACGTCGCTATAAATATTTTTCAAGCTATAAAAATCCCCACATGTGACCTAGAATCAAGGTGGATTTGGAGTAAAACATGTCCTGGAGAAGCTGGAGGTGTACATTCATTTCTTCTGGTAGAGTAAGATAACTCCACAATCCCACTGGCATCAAGTGCCAACTCCTTTATTTTTGAAGAACTAAATGATTTGGGATGAGACCTTGACCTGCACTGTAAGAATTATTATCACAACTTCTCAGGTGATGTAAGCTAATACATTTCTTGATGAATTAAACTACATCCCCTGTGCCTTTTTCTGTGCATATATTCTAAGACAATAAAGGGATAATTTCTACTGTCAAAAAGAGTCTTAAATTATTATCTTCCAAGTGATATTTTATTTTGGACTGGGACCAAGTAGGAGTTACTACTATTTGTGCAGCTCTCACAGACAATCAGAGATAGGCTTGGATCTTTACTGAACAAGCCAGAGGATTTATTACATAGCCAGGAAAGCTTGTGATCTAAAACCACTCATGCCGCTCATTTTTTCATGTGTGTTTATGAGTTTTACTCTGTAAAGGGCAGAAAAACAGGTGTGAGAGGAGTGGAATGTAGACAAACCATGTCACTTCAGAGGATGAATTAGTGCCTTGATGCTTTATTAATATTTGTATACCTGTTCTTGATGCATTGTACTGAGGTCTTGGCTTTCAAACAATTACAAGGGTTGAGAGCAGACAACACTGCCAAATGAGATGTCTATGGGATTTGGCAGCAGAAACCTCAATTCATTTCATTTCCCAGCTTCCTGATAGAGTTCAACGGGTCTCCTGACCACCCCCAAGGTACCATGCCTCAATTTCCCTGTCTGTCAGAAGAGTATAAAGAGACCAATGTGTTTAGAAAAGTACTTGGCATTAATGGGGGAGAGAGGAGTGCCAGATGAGAAACAGGCGTCAACATCTTTAGTGTTGTTATTACCTGTATTACCTTCTATACCTAATGCCCTGACACCTTAATGTCTGTAGTGTGAAGTGATGATGGATATAAAGTGGGATCAGCAGGAGGGAGAATGCATCCACCCCTGTAAAAAAAAAAAAAAAAAAAAGCACAAACCCAACCATTCAGGCACAGAAGTGCCCAAATATAAGTGATGTGCAGCCTTGTCCAAAAGTAGCAGTGAGAGCTGTGAGGCCAAGTGGCCCACTTTGAAAATCCCAGATGAGAGGTTGTTGCTTGTTTGTCGTTTGGGTTTTGGGGGCTCAGGTTTTGGGGGTTTTTTTCTTTTTTTTTTTTTTTTTTCTCTTCAGGGATGTGTATGATGACTGGTACATGTTCAGATAATCAGCTTCACAAATAAGATAGGGAACACGAGCTGGATTTTATCCCAGCCTGCACGTTTTCAAGAGAATCACTAAAGTGATTGTAAGAAAGTACTGGAAACAGGATTCCTGGAAGTAATTCCCAGCTGTCGTGTTGAATTATAGAGACTTAGAGCTGCTAAGTTTTCCATGTCTGTTTAATCCTCTGTAAAGTGAGTAAAGTAAAACATATCTCAGAAGGATGTAGTGAGTTACCAAAATGATATTGTGAAAGATTTCCTGTCTCTTCAGAAGAGGTGAGCTGTCTAGTTCAAGGTATTACTGTTCCGCTGTGATGAAGCAAGTGTCTGTCCTACACAAAACAACACAAAATCCTGTAACTTGGTGCTTCACTACTGATGACTGACAGCTCACTTTTAATGCATAATTATAGTCAAAACCCACATCCATTTCTTCATAGTGTTTGGATTTGTGTAATTGTGATGTAAGAAGAAAATATTTAGACCACTTCTTTAATTTCTGCAAAGAGGAATAAGGGAATAGCATGAGATAATGCTCCAGCTGGAAATAAGCACCATAAAAATAATAATTGGCATTTTGCTTTCCTATATGTTGCACGTTTTCACAAGTTTTGCTACAAATACATTTTCACTTCATATGTAACATATTTGTTATTTTCTGGTTTTCCTCCAAGACATTTTGCCATTATCCTGCCAGGACTGTATGTTGTCTGACCACTTCCCCATTGCAATTAAGGATTGAAACCACTTGCTTACGCACAACGGAGACCATCATACCTAACCCCAAAGGAGGCCAGAAACTCCTAGCACACTGCATTTCCCAGACCAACCAGGAGGCCCAGGGCACAGAAGGACAGCATGCTATTTGCAACAAGGGCTGGCACACTGACAATCCACATGAGTGGAGCACTTCAAAATAAAGAAAAAAAAAACCAAAAAAGAAGTATGGGGAGGAGGGATTTAATGCATCTCACAGAGAAGGTACTGCCTGAACTTTCATAATAAAATGAGACAAAATGCTTCAAAATCAGTTGTTCAGAACATCCTACAAAAGAGCCAGTCTCAAGGAGTGAGGTTTAACCTGAAGCTTTTCTTCAAATCATGCAGTGTATATTTGGCAGTCAGTGTGCAGAATCACAGGCTTGATCTGAACAGACATCAGAACATGAAGCTTGCAAAAGTGACACAGCCTTCCCCAGGAGTTTCACTTTGTCCCTCCTCCCCCTTCCGCGCTTTTCCTCCCTTCGTTCTGTCGTGCCAAAGCCAAAGAGGAGGAGGAGAGATGATGTCTTGGGGTGCCGGAGGTGGGGTGTAAAAGAAAAGGAGGCAGTCTGTGACTCTAAATGGAAACATCTCAGTGTGTTTTGAATCAGACCCACTCTCCTCAACCAACTTAAAAGTGGCCAGCATGCAATCAAGTAAATTCACAATCATGTGATTTGGGAGATGAAAGTGACTGATGAGTCTAGACTACAATTTTCCTATCTATGTATGTGATTAAGTGTATGTGTTTGAGGGCTGCGGATAGTACTAATAAATCGTGTTTATCAACCCACTTAATTCATCTTCATTTTCTTTGAAGGCAAAAATTGTAATATTGCAGGTCATATGTGTGTGAATCCGGTAACCTGCACTGAAAATAATCTCTGCAGCTATTTGCTCCATCTCTTCCCCAAGGCTGATGTTTAAGGACTTTAAAATGAAAATTGGTTTGGATCATCAGAGAACACACAAAAAATTATAAATGAGTAGGATCAAATTGTATCAGATATCTAAGCCCACATGGCAACACTTTTAAAATGCTCTTACACAGTTTTAGCGTGAGGACATGGTGTTTTTTTAGAATGAGGTAACACTGGGAGAGGAAGAAGCCTCTCAAATGACGCACTGGCACAGACATGCATACATACGTACAGAGACCTTAGGTGTGGGGAGTGCTCTGTCTACGTGCATATTTAGCTTAAAAGTGGTTCTGTCAGAAAGACCCCATTCAAGAGTTAAGAGGAAAGAAATGACTGAGTTACCTTTTTTTTTTTTTTCTCCTCTAAACTTTCCTATTAGTCTGAAGTGAGCCACAGTTTGAAAATAAGAAGCTGTTCAGATATATTGTGTTCTGGAGCCATTAATTACAGCGTGTCCTGTTTCTGTTTATTTGTCTTAGTTCTTCTTGGTGTTGAAAGACTGACCCTCACGGACACAAAAAAGATTATCTAGCTTCATCTGTCTCACCATCCTCTGTGGCTCAAGTCCTTGTGGTAGGGCACTTCCCCAGACTACATGACACAGCCAGATGTAGCAATCGGATACGGGGCTATAAAATAGCACTAATTTCAGATGTCATCCTTCACACTTCATAAAATAGAGAGCATATTACAGCGTACGTTAAATTCTAGAGCAAGTAATACCAAACATCTACACAGATTTGCTGTAGATTTGAATAATCTGGCAGACTGTCTTTGGAAATATTCTCTAAATTTCCTCTGTCCCTGCCCTGAGACTGTGGTAAGTAGCACAGAGACCAGCTGTCCAGCCTTGTTTTTCTAAGCCATTGACTAAACAGTGAGTTCATGTTCAAGATAACTGTGGGGAACCAGTTCATGAACTTCTTGAACTCCGCTGTCCATAAGTGCGGTGGCGGGATTGAAGAACTGACATTTAATTAATGGTGAGTCTTGTAACTAGAAATGAACCTTGGACCAAGTGGGATTTTTCATCAAAAGATGTCTGGAGAGCAAAAAATAAGTAAAAGTGCTAAGCTGGCTAAGCTGTTGACTTTATGCCAGGGAAAGATACAGCTTTATAAGAGTGGGAGATAAAACCATCACCTGCATGTACAGTCTGAAGACTTGCAGTGCACGTCGGCTCCAATACCAGAGCATTTACATGGATCAGAATTCTCCCTGTGCTCCTTCCTAGATTCACTTCCCAATTTAAAAAAAAATGATTAACCTGGAGGTCTTCCCACCAGTTGTGTCTATTTTATAGCGAGAATTTGAAACTTCCCCTTTTCTTTGTGGGATTCAGCTCAGTGGCATTTCCAGGCAGAGCAGGGATTGGTCTCTGAGGGAAGAAAGCTGTATAAAGCTTAAAGTTGTGATCTTGTATTGCAGTTTCAGATGTAAACCTCTCTATTCATGTTGATATCAATGCCTATACGTTGAGCCTTTCCCCCATACAAACTCTTTTCTGTTATACTTTCTAACATTGCAGGAAGCACAGCCTTATTTTCTGGATCCTCTGCTCCCCTAAGCCAGAAACCACACAATTCCACTGTGCTTCAAGATACATGCTCCTTGCACAAGCAGAGCAGTATCTTTCTCTGAGGATTAGAAAGCATTTGACATCCATAAGCAGAAGTCAACATAGAAGAAGGACTGGAAAAGACCTTCTGAGGTAGACCACTGCTATTGCAAGATTTATGAAGTGTGCTTATAAGTATCTGAAGGATGGGCTGAAGGAGGATGGAGCCAGACTCTTTTCAGTGGTTCCCAGTGACAGAACGAGGGGCAATGGGCACAAGCTGGAATGTAGGAAGTTTCATTCAAATATGAGGAAAAACTTCTTTCCGGTGAGGGTGACAGAGCCCTGGAACAGGCTGCCCAGGGACATTGTGTAGTCCCCTTCTCTGGAGACCTTCAAGACCCTCCTGGATGCAGTCCTGAGTGATGTGCTGTAGGCAATCCTGCTTTAGCAGCGAGTTGGACTAGATGATCTCTAGAGGTCCCTTCCAACTCTGACAGTTCCCTGATACTGTGAAATACTTAAATAATCCTTTTCACAGAGAGGGTAAAGTCTATTTAGTGAGCTTCCCTGCTCCCTCTAGCTGGCAGGTTATTCCAGAATATCACCCATTGAACAAATAAAAGAAGAGCAACAAAATCTGGTGAAGGGTTTAGAGAACAAGTCTTAGGAGTGACTGAAGGAACTGGGATTGTAAGGAGGTTGAGGGGAGACCTTATTGTTCTCTACAACTAGAGACCTCTCTACAGACCTCTAGAGACCTTATTGCTCTCTACAACCTGAGANGTCCTGAGTGATGTGCTGTAGGCAATCCTGCTTTAGCAGCGAGTTGGACTAGATGATCTCTAGAGGTCCCTTCCAACTCTGACAGTTCCCTGATACTGTGAAATACTTAAATAATCCTTTTCACAGAGAGGGTAAAGTCTATTTAGTGAGCTTCCCTGCTCCCTCTAGCTGGCAGGTTATTCCAGAATATCACCCATTGAACAAATAAAAGAAGAGCAACAAAATCTGGTGAAGGGTTTAGAGAACAAGTCTTAGGAGTGACTGAAGGAACTGGGATTGTAAGGAGGTTGAGGGGAGACCTTATTGTTCTCTACAACTAGAGACCTCTCTACAGACCTCTAGAGACCTTATTGCTCTCTACAACCTGAGACACGGTTGTAGCGGGGTGGGTGTTAGTCTCTTCTCCCAAGTAACAAGGGAGGAAGAGAGGAAAGGGCCTCAAGTTGCACCAGGGAAGGTTTAGGTTGGGTATTAGGAAAAATTTCTTCACTGAAAGCATTGTCAAGCATTGGAACAGGCTACCCAGGGAAGTGGCTGAGTCACCATCCCTGGAGGTATTTAAAAGACGTGTAGATGTGGCGGTTAGGGACATGGACTTAGTGGTGGACTTGGCAGCGCTACATTGATGGTTGGGCTTGATGATCTTAAGGGTCTTTTCCAACCTAAATGATTCTATTAAATCCTTCTTCTGACTTCCTGCTTAAATATATTCCTACGTAGTTTATATTCATTTGTTTGTCTGTACACCTTTAGTTTAAATAAGATCTCCTCTCTTATATCCCTCATGTATTTATGGCTAGCAATTATACCCCTTCAGCCTTGACTTTGAGAGCTCTCCACTCCTCTGATCCTCCGTTTTTCTCTGTATTTCTCTGTTCTGCTTCCTGTTCAAAATTGCCTTTCTTGAATGTGGGCACCAGATTGACACAGATTGTGAGATCTCACTGAGGTCTTAGCCTTGCCCCCGCATGGAAACAAAACTGGAACAAGAGCATTGTATTTGGAGTCACACCCAAGTTCACCATCTTGGTTATAATTGCCTTTGAGTAAATACAGTGGATGCAAACATTTCAAACTAGAATTAGTAGGAAGTTCTCAACTAGCAAAGTATTATTTTCACACTTTGCCTTTATATGAAGCATCAAAGTATTTTATGATATGTAATTAAGATCCATATCTTCAAAAGCGTGGCAGAATAAACTGCACAGTTCCCTGTTTCAGTTCATTCTTTTATTGTGTTTTTTTTTATGATGAGGTGGAATAGGGTGTCGTGTCTGCAAGTAGTTATTGATGAAGGAACTGTCCTAATTTCTCCAGGCCCCAAGCTAAATGATGTTGAGGAAGCTGTTTTCTACTCCTTTGTACCTGAAAACATTGCTGATTCTGTGCACTCTTGGTGCACTTGTTGAAGAGGTTATCCAAGTTTTAGCTCTGCTGACCTACCAATAACTGATTGGTAGAAACAAAAGATAATAAGTGCCCTTCTTTGCTATTGACTGTGTCCCAGTGTTAGGTGGCCTCATTCTGCAAACCCTGCCTCCTATTTGTAATGCTCCTGGGCAGCTTTTACCACAGTCTTTATTTGAACTACTAAGTGGCACTGGCTGCAGGAGGTGATAATGGAGGAAAAATATAGCGGATGTGTGCTTCAGCAGGTTGCTCCAGCCAACACATAGTCTTTGATCATCTGCAGTGCATTGTGGCTGCCACGCTGAGCACTGTGACACCAAACCACATGGTCCTTGTCAAAGGACTGGTGGATGCTGTTCTGAACTGAGTCTATGTTCTCTGTAACAGGTACTTGGAATAAAACTCTCAGAGACTGATGCTGAGCAGTGAGTTTCCCTGTGTCGTGGGGGAAAAGCAGAAAAAGAGAGAATGAGAGAGGCTGGTAATTAGGGCAGGCATCTGCAAAGAGAGATACCTCAGCCCTGCACTCCTGCTTTCAGACTGTACATTCAATGTCACATCATGGTTTACGCTAAACCTTTCTCCAAATCATCCTGTCTCCTTTTTGCACTGAGCATTCTACTAAGTTGGAAAACCTCAATTCGCTTTCCTTCTAATTATTCCAAGCAATGTGGAATGGCTCTGACAGGTGGGCTTACGCAAATGCCTTTGCTCCCACGTCAGAAGAGCAGATGATTGTACCACTGTCCAGGGAAGTGTGACATGCTGCTGTGCCTTCCTTCATGCAGGCAGAATTGAATCCAGATGCTTTTATCCCATGAACACTGAACCATTAACCACTGAAATATGTGGAGAAAAGAGGAAATGAGAGAGGAAGACAGATGTTCCAGATAGATAGATATTGTCTCTTAGGCAGCTTGTGCTTTTTATGGGAACATGCCACACACACACTCATTCTACTTTTCCCCGATCCTTTCCTCTTCCAAATCCTTAAAACTGCCACGCAAACTGGGAGAGCCCATCCTTCAGCCAGCACACAGATATGTGGTTAGGATTTCTACTCGAGGATCCTGAAATATGTGTGGGCTTGAATCCCACTGGCAAAAGAGGAATGTGAAGGCAAGTCTCCCACATCCTGTGTAGTGCTTCATTCCATGACCTAGAAGATAAAACTGTGTGGATGTGGGAGAGCCCAACGTCTCCTCCTTAAGGGCTCTTCTGCACCAAGCCCAGTCCAGTGCTCTGAGAGCACCTACCGAAATGACTGCTGCCAGTGAGATGAATGGGAAAAAAGTAGTTTGTGAAATTTGATGGGATGAGATGAAAGCACTGTCAAGGTATAAATGGGAAGAGTAGAAGCATACAGGCTTTTCTTTTCCAAAAGGACATCCTCTTGCCATGTCCCCTGGTAAGAAAGATTTGTCTTTAAGTGGACAGTTAATTTATCTAAATCAACTTTCTTTCAAATATCACTTTGTACTTAGTATTAACAATAGCAGTCATATTTAGAGATGTTACTTTTTAAGAAGAACTTTCTGGGTTGTGTTGACCTCCAGTGTTTCAGTTTTACAGAATCATAGAATGGTTAGAGGTGGAAGGGATTTTTAAAGATCATCAAGTTCCAAGTGGGCAGAGGCACCTCCCACTAGACTAGGTTGATCAAAGGCCCATCCAGCCTGGCCTTGAACATTTCCAGGGATGGGGCTTCCACAACTTCTCTGGGCAACATGTTCCAGTGTCTCACCACCCTCACAGTAATGAATTTCTTTCCAGTATCTAATCTAAATCTCCCCTCTTTCAGTTTAAAACCATTACCCTTCATCCTATCACCACATTCCCTAATAAAGAGTCCCTCCCCATCGCTCCTATAGGCCCCTTTTCTTCTCATGGATCTTCATTCACTACTTAATGTTTCCAGGTGTTCCCTATTCAGTATCCTCTCTAAGTGATCTTTGCTACATCACCTGGTACTCTGTGTCCCCTCTTGAGAGGCCCAAGCACTGCTGGGTATGTCTGACAGCTTCTGACTCATGTTCTCTGTTGTAATCAGGGTTGTCTTGTGTCTTTTCATGCCACATCCACTTGCCCATGCCCATCCAAGACTCCACTCCCACCAAGGTTTCATCACACATTCACACACCATCAGAATCCTCAGGCATCTTCAGGCACAGTCTTAAACACAAAAAATACCACCACTGTCTTAGGACAGTTCTGAGCCACAGTCTGCTGGAGTGCACTGGGAAATCTAATTACATCCTTGCCCCGAGCATAGACTACTTGTTTTTTCCCCGAGCATAGTTTACTGGCCACTGCTATGTCTGAAATCAGAACATTATTCTCTTATCTTAGTTGGGTTCACTCGCTATTAATTTTGCGGCTATTGGTTTCTCGGGCAGCAAGAGAGCCTGGGTGTTGAATGAGCATGTGACTGTTCTACTCCCTGGCACTGCGGATGGTGAACTGCAGGTTCTAGTGCGTGAGCCTAGGATTGGGTTTTAGGGTTTGTTTTGTTTTGTTTTGTTTTTTTTTCCTGAACCACTTTTCCTGCCAGTTCAAGAGTTTCAGACCCAGAAATTCCAGTGAGATGGCTGGAGCTCCAGACTCCACTTGATTAACAAAGCTGTCCCTGTGAAGCACAGTCCCCAGGGTTGCAGTCTGGTTTCCAAAGAGCAGGGCTTGCACTGCTTTCCACAGCTGGACATGGCTACTCCTATTCTGCAGCAGCTCACCCACACAGGCTAGATGGACCTCCGTTTGACTCAGTACTCTCTTCTTATCCTCCTGTGTGAGAAAACTGTCCTTCTGCGCAAACGCCATCAACAAAGTATTTGTTTTCAGTTGTATTTATCTTAGCTAAATCTGATTAGCAATAGCAGCAACAGGTTCCTCCTTGGCATCAAAGCAATTCCACTAGGCAGTGAGGAAAGCAGCACATGTACAGTAGTTCCTCAGAAGGTAGCCACGAGAAGGTGAAGCTATTCAGCTCCTAATTGGATTGTAAATTGGAATCTTAAATTTTAGGCAGTTGGTCTTAATAAAAGCTTAGGGTTACATGCATTGCATCATGAAGTCATAGGGAAGGAAAAGCTGCTCTGTGCAACTAGATAGAAAATGTTCAACTAATTCTGACAACACTTCAATGAAAAATACTATTCCTGCAATGTTTGGATTTAATCTATTTATTGTATTTATGGTGTTACGTTTCTTTTTGCTGTTTTGTTTGGCAAAAAAAAGTAAAAGTGAAACACCTTGAATATGGTTTGACTATATTCACTCTGGTTTGACCAAAGTGACTTTATCTAATATCGAACTCTTCTGACGGAAGTGCTTCAGTGCCTGTGCTCCTGGGATAGATTACACTCGCCAGGCTGGACTCCCATCTTCTTTTGAATCCATCTCATGAGGCATCACTGGAGTCTCACAGCTCTGCATGCCACCTGTAACTCTGTCATGGACCTTGTCTAGCTGAGCATACTTGAAACTTTGGCACTCTAAAGAGATATGACAGTCCAGTGATGCTAAAAGAATATTCTCTGTTCAGAGATGTTTTAGGATATCTGGTTTAAAGAAAATATCTAACAAGTCCCGCTTCTGCAAAAGAGGCCTTGAGGTGACGTAATCCCACTGTGTGAAGCCTGTACAATTGCAGAAATAAATTGTGCAAATTCATATAAGGTGACTTTGAGCCTCTCAACTGGAGAAACCTGACCCAAAACCTATTAAAGTCCTGAAAAATATACCTACAAATTTCTTTGGGCTTTTTAACAGGCTCTGGGGATTCTAACTACTGACAAGCAATGTGAGGTTTTTTCAGTTTTACTGAATGTAGACAGATACGAACTGTTCTCTTACATACTGCCCAGTACTTTCCAAAACACCCTGTGTCTGCCTTCAGTTCTAAAACAATGTAAGAACAATCCTGTGATTTCATTTCAAGTAATGTTTTCCCTGATCTGGGAAAAAAAAAAAAAAAGCTATTTCTACTACCTTAATTTAAGAGTTTTTATATAAATCATAAAAGACTTCAATATACTAATTAGTTCTGTTGAGATTTCAAAATCAGCTTCATTGTTTTGACCTTTGTCATACCCACTACACTAGAAATAAGCAGAATGGCAATCACTGGGAAATTTAAATGACATTTTAATGCATTTTCCACTGTTTTCAAATATAGCAATTATTTCCTGGTATATCAGTAGCTGTTTCCCAGTCTTTTCTAGAATGCTATTTTAAATAAAAGCATAAGTTTTCACTGAGGCATTCCGTGTTATTGGCCATATTTTGCTACCTTTCTTTTTATACTTGCATGTTGAGTTACATTAATGACTGTATAGAATGTAGAGAAGTGAAAAAAAAAAAAAGGCAACTCCATTTCATGACAATTTTGGAGGCTGCAGAATTTCGTTTCCTCCTAGCATGCATGGAAAACACCTCTGTATATTTCCACTACTTGCATTAAAATGTCCCCATTCACACTCAGTACATCAGAGTTTCAGTATAGGATGTCTTTACATCCCCTAAAGAGTCTGTTCTGTTCCTTGGAAACCTTACTGTCCAAAACATGCTCAAAACACACAAATCTCAATGAAACATTTGCGCCAGGCCCAAAACTGTGTGCTGATGAAATCATTTTGCCAACAATATTCCAACCAATGGTAATAGCAGAGAATCTCTCCACAAGGTAAAATCTCACTGGTATCAGAATATAACACTTGTTTAACAATGCTTGTTAAAAAAAATGCACTTGCTGCTCTACTGAAATGGAATACTTCAGCTCTATAATCTCTCTTAATAAACGCTGCCTCATTTGAAGTGTAGGTCAGAAGAACTTTTAGTGATTCTCCCTAATTTGCAGAGGAACGAACTAAAAAAAAAAAAAAGGACTTTTTTTTCCCCTAATATTTGACTTTGACCTGTAGGCTTGCTGCTCTTTGACATTTTCAGATTTTTCAACACTTTCAGCTTTGCAATGAGCATTGACTTCGCAATGTGAACCTTCTTTCAAAACAGCCTTTTATGTAAACACTATGTTTCCTGTTTTGCTTCAAAGCAAAATGATAAAAAAAAAAAAAATCGTAGCAGTTCTGCAGACTTATCACAACAAGGTAGTATATTCATCATCATCTCCTGCAACACAAATATTTTGTAGACAATAGCAAAGAGCAATTCTGCTCAGGGGGCAAGAGTTTGCATTATAGAGCCAGGACTTTGTTCACAGGAATTGTTACCGATGTCATGAGTCCTCACACAATCCAAAGAAAGCCACATTTTTTAGGAAGAGAATACCTCTTCTTTGGCCAACAGATACATTTGGGTAAAGCAGATATTAGATAAAGCAGATTCATTTGCAGGTAGGTGAATTTCTCTTTGGGTCCAAAACATAGAGAGAATTTGAAGGTAATGGTAGTTAATTGTTCTGAATCATACTTCACTGTTTTAACTGGAGATTAAAAGTGTTTACTGCTTTGGAAGCAGAGCGTGATCCTGACCCTGCTAATACGTGAAAGAAGCTAAATGATCAGAGGAAATGGTCATTCCCACCAAAGGTCAGCAAGACTTGAGATGCAGGGACACTCAGAGGTCTGTCTCATACCCATCTGATGTGGTGCTTGGTATTTCATAACAGTAAATACATTTTAGTTCTCTGGCCCATCTTTGATCTTGCAGTGTCAGGACAGCAAGGTTAGAGATGGAGTAGTTGTTCTGGGAATATAATTTTCCAAATGGTAACCGGATGTCACTGTTCTTTATTAATTAGGTAGCACATGGTGGTTGTTTACTTTTTACCCACAGAATTCCTGAAGAATAGTAAATGCATCGTGTGATGCTGGTGACATTTCAGGATGCGCGTGCGTAGGATCTGTGGATTTTGGTGGTTCTGGTGTAGCAGGTATTTATCATGTGGGTTGTGCCAAGATCTGGATCTGATTTTCTCAAGCTGTCTGGCTCTAGCCAGCGTGTGCTGGTCTGATGGAAATTTGCTTTCAGTAGTGGAGCTAATGATGATGAAAGGAAGGAGGGGTGTTTCTAGGAAAAATAATTTCAAGTTGCAACTTATTAACATTTTCCAGTACACATTTCTTGCATATTGTGGTATGTGATACCCACTAGGGGATTTTCTCTCTGTATTGTAGTAAGTTTGTACAAGGTTTAGGTGGCTTCTTTAAATATGCAAACCTAGAGGAACTGTCACTGTTGGATGAACATCATTTGTAGCTTTGTGAGGGTGTGTCATGAATATTCTCTTCAGAGCAAATGAGGTGATGTCTGTGGGCTGGTTGTATATCAGTTTTTCTAGTGTGTTTTGGATAGCTGATGGTTTGTGGAAGGAGGTGTGTTGGTCTGTGGATTTTCTGCATATGGTAGTTTGAAGGTTGCTATTTTTTGTGTTGACCTTGGTGTCTAGAAAGTTGATGCTGATGTAAGTTTTCCAGAGATAGTTTGATGGACCATTCTGGCTGCTGAATTTGTGGTTGAAATCAATGAGGGAATCCAGGTTTTCTGTCCAGATGTCATCTATGTATCCTAGTGTATCCTAGGAAACCACACTGTTTTGGTGGAAAGGTTAAATAAGTCTGTCTCTTGAGGTCACTCCTGAAGTGCCTGATATCCTGGTGCTTGCATACCAGTACCCAGGTGCTTGTAGTTGCATCTGTGATTTGGTGGGGATGAAACTGTTGTGGGTGAAGATGAAATAGATGGTGTTGATACATATATATATATATATATAAGATGCCAGTTAGAAGGCTGGTATCATCGGTGATATATATGCAAGTCAAGTGTAACGCTTCCCTGGTGTGGCATAGTAATGATAATATGAAAGATGATGCCAGTAAGAAGATAGTTTATGAAGCAGTGATCTTAAAGGAAGCACATTTTTCTGGAGAAAGCTGCTTTCATAGATAACAAAGTGTTGAAAGATGGTGCCTGTAGATCCTCATAACTCTTCAGTTAAAGTCTCCTTGAGTTTCTTGCTGTAAGAATCTAGAAGAGCACATTAAAGTCTTAAGGTGGCAAAAGAAGGGTTTACACAATTTTTTCCTTCTTCATTAGGAAGAGATTGGAGCTCCAAAGTCTTTCTTGAGTTCCTTTCTCACATGAAAACATCAAAAATCACATGCTAACATCAGCAATGTTATTGTAACTTCTCCTTTATTAGTTGTTTAATTGGTGACTGGATTTTGGACTATTCAAACATCCTCCACTTCTGTCTTTCAAAATATTTCCCTGTTATTCTTCTACTGAAAAAAATGCTACTGTACACCAACATAAAATTAATTCAGGGGTGTCCAGCTTAGTATAAAGCGCAATAATTTTCAGCTATTTTACAAGGAATGGTGTCTAGTTTACCTTAATTTTGTTTACAGAAATGTTGAGACACACTTAGAGAAACAATTCCTCCAGTTCTCTGCAGACCACAATGCTACAATGTTTCTGAGCATAAATGTAAGCATTTGGAAAGAAGAGAGATGGGTAGGCATTCAAGGTTGGGGTATTGCTCCATGACTTCCTGGTGGGTGATGTTGGGAAGCAGGTGCTCTCACCATCATTTCTCAGATGTGTCTCATTGATGGCGAAAGAAGAGTTGTTGCATTATTTGGGTCCAGTGTTCAATGATACAGGCTTATTTTGATAGTAATTTGTTGCATGGTGGTTTGGTGTATTGCAGACTGTTTCCTTTAATTTGTTGGTGCATGTAATCATGTCTGGTTCAGCCAACATCTTTGGGAAGTTTCTCAGTTTGTTAGCATAGGCAGACTTAAACAGGATATTTTGTCATGTATCAAGAGCCAAAAATTAGACTGTTTTTCTACAGTCAAAGTGACGTACATGGATCTGTGTCATCCTCCCTTGTTCTTCGAAGCCTGAGCCGGACTTCAACTCACTTTCTTTTTTGTCTGGATCATTTCCTCACTGAATTTTAAAGGGCTGCTAATCTAATATGTCTGAACTGCCTTTGCAACAAGCGCTTTCATAGAATTTAAGGGAACACTTCCCACAAAGTGGAAAGTCAGGCACATAAGGTGGATCTCTCAAGGAGGTAGTCATATCTCCAAATGTGTTGATAAACTGATGAGCGGAAGTGCAGAGGGAGGAAAGACCACATGATGGTGGAAAAAAAAATATTAACAGACAAACTCTAAATGAGCGGGTATATGACGGGGAGACTTGACCTAAATGGGGACCCCCGGAGGATGATGAGAAAGAAAGTACCCTACAAGTTGGGGCTTGACTGCATGAAGAAGAGTTTTCAGTACTGAATGCAAGCTGAGGCATGGGGAGTGCAGGGAGATGTTCCTAACCAAGCATTTGGAAATGCCCCTGTAGGAGACCACCTGTGTGAGGGCAGATGGGTAGGCTTTGCTCTGGTTTCAGTAGGACTTGAGTGCCACCACAGCTTTCTGCCATTTCTTTACCTGAGTCTTTCAAAAGACTCTGAACTGCGTTGCCTCTTTCGAGCACCATTTGTGTTCATTTTAGCCTGGCCCGAGCGAGGAGGGAGACTGGGCACGGAGGGGTTGACAGGCTTTTGGTCCCCTGAGGACCTGGATCCACCAAGGCATGACTGTGAGTGCCCATCCTGGGTGCTCACCCGGGATTTTGGGGAAAAAGCACCTCTAGACACGACCACGGGCTGAGAGAGGTCTCGGCTGCCGAGTGGATCGCAAACTCGAGTAGGGGCCAGGGTGAGGAGGTGTCAGGGAGACGGCGAGCCGGCAAAGAGCCGCCCGCAGCGGGGCCGCTTGTACTCGGGTTTCCTCACTGTGGAGGGGAGGGGAGGCGATGAGGACAAGGCGCAGCGTTAACCGCCCTAGCCGGGCCACCGGCCCGGCGCTGGAGGCCGGGTCTCCGGGGGCAGGGGCGTGCCCGACCCGACCCGACCCTACCCTCCGGGCCGGTGGGGGCTGGTCTCTTCTCGGGAAGGGGGGGCGAGAAGGGGGCGGTGGTGTTGTGTATGGCGGTGGGGAGGAGGGGAGAGGGGGAGCAGAGGCACGCCGCCTGGGGCTGATTGGCCGCCCAGTTTATAAAGAGGTGCCCGGCCGGGGCGGTTGGGTTGTTTGCCGAGGTCGGGGAGCTCCGCCGAGCCGCCTGTGGAGCCGTCCCAGCGGTGCGGAGCTGCCCGCGGCGCCATGCGGCGCGCCAGCCGAGACTACACCAAGTACTTGCGCGGCTCCGAGGAGCTGGGCAGCGGCGCCGCCCACGACAGCACCCCGCCGCCGCCACCGCCGCCGCCGTCGTCGTCGCTGCCGGCCCACCCGCACCCGCCGCCCGCCTCCCGCTCCCTCCTCGCCGCCCTCGTCCTCCTGGGACTGGGGCAGGTGGTCTGCAGCGTCGCCCTCTTCCTCTACTTCCGAGCTCAGGTAAAACGGCGGCTCCGCTGGCGGCTGCGAGGGTGAGGGGGGTCGGGAGGTCGGCGGGGATCCTTTCCCGCCTTTGGCGTCGGGCGCCGGCAGCCGCGCTGTGACGGAGCGGCCGCCTCGCACCTTTCGGAAGGACCTCGCGTCGGTGGGATCGAGGAGATTAATAACAACCGAAAAAATAGGGCAGAAAACAGCTTTTTTTAAAATTTTTTTTTCCTGAAGTTGACCGAGCTTTGATCGAGAGGGGGTCGGGCTGGAGGGCTGCTGCGACCCTGCCCGGCCTGTGCTATCCCCTGGCATGAGGTGCTGGAGGTTGTGCTGTGGCCTAATGGCACGTACGGAGGGTTTCTCGGCAAGGTCGGACGTGAGGGGTCCCCAACTCATGAAGCAGTTTAGCGTTCCTTCACCTCAAAGTCTTGAGCGGCTTCGGTTTTAATTATTTACCGGAGAGTGGTTTGATGTGGCGGAGGTCTTTGGCTGCCATAAATGCTTCACCAGGGAGAGAAGTGCCTTGGTAGGGGGAGACCCAAATCCACTGCACAACACCCCATTATTTGTCTTTCAGGCTTCAGAACGGTGTCTGGGCCTTGGTGGGCATTGGTGGGAGGTGCCTGCTCTTAGCTCAGGAGCTCATTTCTGAGGGAGTACCGTCCCTCACCCGCCAGGCCACAAAGCCGGCCAGAGGGATGCTTCAGAGGAGGCAGGGATGCAAGTAGAAAGGAGCCCAGGCGAGTTATCTGTCACTGCGGGGGAAGATGAGATGACAAGCGGTTAGGCTTCCGGAGAGAAGAGGAGCCCGCTTCTTGGAAACGGCTCGTCTGGCTGGATTTGCTCGCTGCTTGCGTGTCTCACACCGTGGGGCTGAGCCCTCTCAGAGGAAGTGGGGGGCTGCCAGCTGGTTACTTCTCAGGGCTGAGGTGTTAGCTTTCTGCTTGGCTTTTTCATCGGATGCTAGTTAGTTCTGTATAATATGGGTCTCTCTGCCTTCATGGAAGTGGTACTTCTGTTGTGCAACCTTTTCATTTGAAGTCAGTGGGGAGTGGAAACCTGTTTCTTTCAGTTTTCTTTCTAGGTAGATGTGCTTGATCTTGAAGCAGCAGAGTGAATTTCTTAACACAGTGCACTCTGAAACCAGATGTACCCACTTGAATAGATGAATGACTATCAAATGTACAGTAACTCTGCTGATCATTTACTATGCAGACTGATTTATATTTTCTTACCAACAACGGCTTTGCGTTTGCCATCTTTACGAAAATAAAATGGAACAGCAATACAGTACTTAGTTAATCATATCCTGTATGCTTCAGAAGAGTGACATTTAATTTCTGGGACTCATTTATAAAGTAGCTTAAAGCTACTTGTTTGCTTGACAGTGAAATAAATTAATGCTTGCTTCAATTTGTGGCATAGAAATGTTTTTCGCTCCAGGTCTACATGAACTCAAAAAAGACATCTTTGTCAAAACATAGCTCTTATGCATGCACAGCGATACATTGATTAGTAGGCTGGAGAGCCATTGCAATAAAAACAACTAATCAAAGTATACTTTTTGAAAATGTGGTTTTTTCATTCTCTTTACCTCCCCCTTATTAAGGACTCTTTCTGGTAGGTTCATGCCAGTGCCTCACACATGCCTAACAAAGGGTAAAAAGAGCTTTCTTACCATAATGACTATTTTTCTTCTGCTTCCTTGATTTAAAAAATTACATAGTCCAGCTGTAATTCTGCATTTGGCAGCTTAATTCTCTTGCCAGTTTCTTGTTCTTGTAGATTTGGAGTAATGCTGTTGGATGGAGTCCTTTGTAAACTTGAACTTCTGAAACATCTAAAAGAGACGTTGTAGCTAGATGTAGACTTGACTGAAGTCATTGCCTGAAAAGTTTCTAATGGAGAAAATGTCTTCTTTGCCATCACTGAAAAATAGAATAATAAGTATACTTTTGAAGTAAGTACATAATTCACAATAATAAAATATGTTAATTCATGTTTGCTTACCAATTTCGTATTGTGAAAGAAGATAGATGGAAAAATCTTCCTGTGGAAGTTAAGTCTTAGTTAACTGTCTTGCAGATTGTTTTATTTATATAGGGTATGATTTGACCTCTTTCTCTTGAAAAGATTGCTGTGAAATTTAGTTGTATTAAGCTATCTCAATTTGTACTTTTCAGTACAAATTACAGCTATCTAAATTTGTATGTTAATAACAGAACTGAAATACTATGGTGTATTTTGTTAAAATGAGTAGTTAACAGTAGAAGCTGTGCATCAAAAGATTTGAATTGTTTGATTGGTGAATTAACCAAATGTGAATTGGCCAGATCTGACTGTATAGGCTCATATTAAAAATTATACATTTTCCAGGCTCTTTAAAAAAAGTCTACTTAAGAGGCTGAGTAAACTCTGACTCAGTTTTACCATACACATTTTATCTGTATTTGCATAAAATCATTTGGGCTGGATCATGACACAATATGAGCTGAGACAAAGGTTGAGGTTTTGGCTTTTCCTTAGTTTTGTTTATTTTGTGGCTTGAGCGTTTGGAATTTCACAAGACACATAAGGAAGACTGACACTGGATTTTCACAGGTAAACACATGTTTGTGGCCAAGAAATAATGCAGTGCAATGCAAATGAGACAATGAGCTGGTATATCTAAAAAGAAAGAAAAACCTAAAAATTGAATTTTGCCAATATTCTGGTCATAGCGTTCTGAAATGTAAAAACACTAAGTTGTTCAGGCTTTTGTTTTCGGACCATCTTGTGCAATGTACTGAATCCAAGAAATTAAACACTAACAAAATGTATTGGTCTTAGATGTTTATTTTGCTTACGCTTCAAGAGGAATATTTGATCTATACAAATGCCTTGAAAATTTAGTTAGGTACTCGAAGCGGCCAGAGATCATCACGTAATAGATACTCACGCACAGCACAAGGTGAGAGAGTGAAGTATTTTATTTGACTTTCACTGGTAAATGCTGCAGTATAATCTTTAAAACTTTAACTCTTGAACTTTTCTTCCTGGCCCATTTTCTTAAAGCGCTTGGATAATAAAAGAGTAGGAATTTGGGTTAACACTGGCTGAACTAGAAGGCAGTGGACCAAGCTGGAAGTGTTCAGCCCAGATGTTGAGGGCTGGATGTTTAACTCCTGTAGTTTAACCTGGGATCCAAGCTTAACCATTTTTCCCATTCAAAAAATAAAAATGCCTGTACAAATTTTAAGTATCCTACCACACTGAAGAATTGGCCCTTGGATAATTGAGGACCCGGGCATCAGATTTTTATTGTCATCTCATGCATCTGTGGAACTCTGACTTTAATGCAAGTGTATTTTTAAACAATCGCCTTTCAGATTTCGCATCTAAAGTTTCATGAGTGTGCTAGAGCAGTGGCTAACAGAAACCAGCTTGTTAGTACTTTTTGGAAGCCTGGAAGAAGCCCTTCTTGGCAGATAAGAAAGGTTGTGGAATGCAAAGTGATACTTGATAATCTGGAAGTTATTTTAAGTTTGAAAATAAGTACAGGTATAAATGGTAAGCACTTACTATAAGGATTAAGTACAGAATGTGGTACTGTAACGTTGAGTAATTGAGGCAACACTTAATAGGTAAAGTTGGCTGGAATGTATTGTATCTTTAAAAATCAAAATGATTCTTTTTAACATCGGAAAACTGGCTCTTAATTCTGTAAATTCATCTAGTCTCGCTCACAATGCCGGAATTCATTTTGGCTGCCCTGATTTAGATGAAAGGAGTCCAGAGATGCGGCTAAACGCTCAGAGATGCTGAAATGCAAAGGGCACTGAAAAACTTGATCTGATTCCAAGGTCAGACATGATGGATGTATACACAACAGTAACATAGGAAACATAAGCTAGACACCACTCTATATCAAGAGGTTAATTCCTCTAGGGTCTTTAGCTTACTTAATGTGTTTTTTTAAAAAGCTTCCTCCATTATTTTTGGTTGCATCTTGATGCTTCTTCCAGGTGTTAGATATTTAGGAGACTTCATGCTGAATATTGCTGTTTATTCAAAGGCTCGCTCCCTGTGCCTGGCAAGTTATCTGGCTGATTCTGCTAGGCCACCCTGGTCTGTCATCTGGCTCTTTAGAATTTATTCTCAAAACGCGCAAACTTGAAAGCTTTTTCTGCGCGTCGCTTCTTGCCAGCGGTTTTACTCTCAGTGCTTGGTAATACCTGTTCACAGCCAAGGCAGCTCAGTTAACACGTTCTTTATAAAGACAGGAGGTGCAGGATTTCTGAGCATGCCTTTTCAGGCAAGTGAGCTGATTTCCATGGTTCAATGTGGCGAAGACTAGGGTATTTGAAAAAGGTAAGGGCAGTCAGGCTGGTTAGCTACTCCCAAGATCCAGAGCTTCACCTTATCAAACACCTAAATCTCCAGAGCCTTGCAGCTTGTCAGAATGGGCTGCACAGCTTTGAGTTGCCAAAATGTTAACAGTTAGTGTTTCTATTGAGCCTTCAGTCTTCTAACTGTGGGTGCAGAGATGTTGGTTTTCTGTCTTAAATCTTCAGCAGATAAACTATAATCTGGGTAAGTGCCGCTGTACGATGTGCTGTTACTCTGCTAGCCCAGTGTTGTGTGACGTCTTCGACCAGTTGCTGATGGGTGGTAGCTGTAAGTCTGCGCTGCGCATGATTTGTCATGCTGGACACTCAGTCTTCTACAAATTTCATGATCTCTGTGTTGTGAATACTGGTTTTCTTGTCTACTTGTCAGAAGACGTGTTTAAATAAATGCAGAACTGGGGTAATAATCTCTCACTGGTAGCATTACTGATAAAAATGACTATCTGCTGGCAGTTATTTGCTGTGGCTTTCTATCTTCTATCCTGTGGCGTGTGTGGAGGGGGCAAGAGACATCCAGATCCTGTTGAAGACCCTTATTCCCTCAAGTCTCTTAACAATCCCGACAGAACAGGTGACATTTGGAATAACGGGTCCTGGTTTGAGTCCCTCGGTACCAGAGCTGTATCAACAAACTGGAGAGAGTCCAGCAGAAGTCCACAGTGATGGGTAGGGACCGTAGTATATCAGAAATGGCAAACTGGATCCTTTGAATCTAAAGAAGACTACGGTAATCACCTAAAGATGGAGCCAGGCTTTTCAGAAGTGCCCAGCAAAAAGAAAAGGCGTGGTCATAAACGGCAGCAAGAACTGGAGCTGGACATGAAAACCAGTGTTTTTACACAATGTGAGCGGTTAAGAGTTTGCCCAGAGAGGTTGAAAGTCTCCATCAATGGAAATTCCATGAAGCTTGTCTAGACGAGGCCCCGACCAACCTGACCTAAGTTATAACTTGCCCCTGCTTTAAGCAGAGGGCTGGACTGGAGACCTCCAGAAGTACCTTCCAACCCAGATCACTTTGTATTAGCTGCCGTTTAGCCACTGTTGGTAAACCTTTTTTCACTATACTTTTATTTTCTTTCAATTTACACTTAAATTTCTGAATTCTGGATATCAGTGGAACATACTGTGAGAGATACTTTTAGCGTGCAGTTCTAGAGTCGTTAAAGCTTGTGCTGCCTTCCTGCTCTTTCATTCCTATAGCTGTCCCTGTACTGGCTCTGATGCTTGTCTCATGCCTGAAGTGAGGTGGTTTCAGGGTTCTAGTCATTCAGGAAGTTAGAGCAGCAAAAATTCCTCACAGATTACTAGTTTAGAAGGGGACATTGAGAACCGGGAATGCAATTTTGTGGTGAAGAAGGTGAGAACACGGAGATACTGGTTTAGATCAGCTTAAACAGTTAAGGGGGCTGCACTCCACTAGCTGACTTCAGAAGTCATTAGTGTAGGTTTTAGTGCTTTATGCATAGAGGTGTAATGGTTATACACAGATTTTTCTCTTGGATTCAGCTGTGTCAAGAAGATGTTGCTGGCTCCAAGCCATTCTGTAACTCATCTCTACCCCTCTGCTCTGTGGTATCTTCTGATCTTCAGGTGAACCTTGAGCAACCTGGTCTAGTGGGAGGTGTCCCTGCCCACGGCAGGGGTTTCAGAATTCGATGATCTCTAGGGTCCCTTCCAACTCTAACCATTCTATGATTCTGACCTATTTTGTTCCAAATCTGCAGGGATAACTGGGACAGCTAAGCCAGGTTACAGGGGCTGATGTTGGTGTGAGTGAAATCGGGGAAACAGCTCTCATCTGGAGACTGCAGCAGAAGGATGGTGATGGATGAGGCAGCATTTGGAGTTGCCATCTGTGCAACAAATGTATCTCTGCAATGTGTGCCTGTTGGATGGCTGCCTGGCTGGTGTAGACTTAAATGCACCTTTGTCCTTACGCTTTTAAGTTAACTTTGTCCTTTTGGGGGGTTTGGGAGTTCGTGTGAGCAAATGGTATAAAGTGTTTGATTAATTCTGCACGTTTTCTATTCTGCAAAGCTTCTGTTGGTGATCTATTTTTTGTTCAGTGCTGTGTTAAAGGAACCTTCATACTGGCTAGGCACTAACCATAATGTCTTGGCATTCTCTCATCGTGATTACAAATAACGTATTACCTTTTGTCATTCTCCGATAAAATTGTTCCTTCCACCTTACGCAGAAAGACTGAAGTAAATGCTCTTTATTAGACCAGCTGACACAGAGCACTTAGAGTTTTGAAGTGCACAAACCCTTCTTCAAGCCTGAATTAAAATAATAATACGAGCCGAGAACAGTTGCTGAGAGTCTTAGGCCACCTCTGAAAGATGGTGGTTAATATCTCTTGAGCGTGGGAGAGAGGGTGAAATTGTTTAAATGATGTTTATGCAATCAAACTCTGCCAAGTCATAATACTAATCTTTGGAATATCCTTCCAATTTATCTAATTGATAAGAGTATTCTAAACTTAGAGTTTAAAAGTCTATCTGGTTAATTAACGAAGACTGATTACTAAAAATATCTCGCAGATATTCTAGATTTACCCATCTTTGTTCCATTGAGACGGAGGTGTTTTGTAATATGGCTTTACCAACTTTTGGTCTTTCTGAATTTGTGCTGTCTTACTTGGTGACTGTTTCAGGCAGCAATATCTCTTTCCTAGAAAATAGTTTTGGTGATAATTGGCTTCTGTGCTTCTGTTTCTCCTCTTGAAAATGATGTGCTAGGTGTTGTACAGCCTTTCCCCAAGCTCATTTGCTTGACATTTGTGTATCATCTTACAAGCTGTAGTTTTTACAATTGGAAGGCTCTGTGTGTTGCCTGCTAAAATAATTGTGATTTTGTGCTGAGTGGTCAAAAAATGAAATTCAGGATTATTGATTTTACTGTAAGAGTGGGATTTATGTTTAATTTTTGAAAGTCAGATATCCAGTCTAAGCTAATAAACTAGGCAGCTCCAGAAGATAATTCATTCTGCTATCTCTTGTGCTTGTTGGATGAAATAAACATCCACTTGGGGAACTTTTTCTCTCTTAATTGCTCACAATGATGTAGATAATAAACTTAGGTAGGTACTAGACTTTTAGACGGTTGAAAATTCTTCCTGACTTAAATGCTCTGACTGTCTCTTGGACTGACATTTAAAGCTGTTATTGTTGTGCTTATATTTTTATTTCAGATGGACCCTACTAGAATTTCAAAAGAACACACTCACTGTGTCAGAACACTTTTTGGACATCAAGAAAATACAGATTTGCATGATACATCCTTTGAAAGTCAAGAAGTGAAGTTAATGCCAGAATCGTGTAGAAGCATGAAACAGGGTCTCCAAAGAGCTGTGCAGAAGGTAAGTGGCAGACAGGCTGTCTGGTCCTTTATGATATGGTCCTGTTGAATTTACAACAATTCTTCTAATGTCTGTATTCAAAGGTAAGTTCTAGAAAGTATTTTCTGGTTTTCAGGTAACACCTGAAGTTGCATCCAAGGTTGCTCTGTTTGCTCATGAACCTGGTAGTGGTTAACCAATTATGTATTCAAATATGTTTGGATTTTTTTTTTTTAAGAAAGGAAAACTTAAAGTTGCACTGAGAAAACTATGATTGCAGTTAGTTGATTGACCATTCTGACACTTGGGTGGGCCTGAAAGGTAATCATTTATCCTAATGTTTATATAGGTTTGTCAACACTTTTGATGTTCATCAGAAAGGACAGTTCCACACTTTTTTTTTTTCAAAGCAGTCTTCCTGACTCTGTTTCTGACAAGACTCTTCCAAGTCAATATAATCAACAAGCAAAATACTGCCTGAAAGACAGAGAAGAGAACATTTGCTCTTGTTTCTTATTCTCTCTGCAACCTGGAATTGAGGGATAGTATCTCCTTTTTCTTCTTTAGCTCACTTTGTCAGTTCTCTGTTCTGTGCTGACTGTTCCCACAGCAGCAGAAGAGCTATTTTGGCATAGCATGAGAACCAGGCAGTCTTTGCCCAGTGGCTGAGAAGGACAGCTTGTTTCCAAACACAAGGAACTCAAGTAGTCAGCCCTAATGAAGGAGCCTAGGCAAGCTAAGTATTTGTCACAATCGCCTCTTGCTGCCTTTGATCTCTTTGCGTGTTCCTGATAGTGTTTACTGCTAATTAAGAGCTGTTTCAAAGCTGAACGTCTGCTATGGTATTTGGTTTTCCTGGCTTTCCTGATGCATTAATACTTCTTCAGTAGTAGTTGTCAGTTTTTCATAAAGGATACTACATTAGATTTGAACTGAACTCATATACACTTTACAGAGTGAATTGTACTTGAGTTAATTATATGGTACTTTAATTCTGCTAATGCTCGCTTTTAATGGAGTACCCTGAATGACACATCTTTTTTGGAGCAAAAGTTAAACCTTGGGGTTCAGATCTTGTCCCATTTGTTAGCCCACCTCCTTGAAAAGCCTAAGGGAAAAAAAAAAATAGAACTAATCCTACAGAACTGACTATCTTCCAGTATTTTATAGAGTGTCTTACGCTATGCCTACTTCTGTGTTCTTTGTGCTGGTACTAGCCTCCTCGTTCATGCAGCTCCCGTGACAGAGTAAGGATGGTGTTACTGTAAGTGAATGGGAACCACTGTATTCTGGTCATTTGCTGCTGGGTTACTCAACAAAGGCGTTGGCTTTAGCTGAGGCTGCATATCCTGCCACTCTGGATGGAGGTTAAACACTGCAATGCCCGTGGCCAAGATAAGTAGTGAGTAGGGATAACTTTTTTTGGCTGATGACCATTAGTTTGAGAACAATAAAATCTAACTTGCCAAAGTAACCAGACTCTGAATTTCCTTTGAGTGCAACAGAATGTATTAAGCAGCTGGCTCAGCATTCTAGATGCTTTGTCATCATATATTGGTGACATGGAGAAAAATAGGAAAATACTTGTCTGGGTCTACATTTACATCTTTTAGCTATATCAGAGAAGTGAAACAAACAGTGTTAAGGCAAAACTATACTTTGTCATGTTCTGTAAGCTCTGCCTTTCATTGGCTTTGCTACAGTGAAGGGCAGGGATGCACCTGAATCTTAACTTCCAGTTGTGCTAATCCTTCATGTGTGGGAATACAGCTAATGTGACTTGAAACAGGTTTCCTGTTATTGGTACTTTCTTCATGTTCCCGAAGGAGATCCTAACTGGTGTGTCTCTTAAGAACCAGTGTCTTTATTTGAATTGGCAGCATACTGAGTAACTGAAATGGAACACTTTAACATACTGTTTAAGTTTTGTGACTTTTTTTTTTTTCCAGTATTTTGTCTTTTGCAATTTAAGCTGTTCAGGAAATGAAAATAGACAACTTGCTTTTGCTCAGGTTTATGGTCTGGTTACAGCTTTTAGCGTACTGTGCTGGTTCTCATCTGTTTTCTTTGCACACCTGTAGACATAGTGCTTAAATCTAAAGCAGGGATTGACACTGACACTGAAAATGAAAGTGCTCTTAACGAAAACCAGTGTAGTAGGAGGGCTGCAAGGTCAGGTCTAGAACCATTTGTCTCCTGAAAAAATAATAACTACAGATTTTATTTTAACCAAAATCTAATGGAGAATGCCTTAACATATTCCAGGATAAAAATACAACTTGAAGAGCAGCTTACTCATACTGCACATAAACTTTAAAGGAGACAAATTATATACTTTACTAGCCTGTCTGTTTGCTTAATTTTTTTTGCATGCAACCTTAAAAAAAGCTTTTGGCAGTCCAAACGCTCTCACCACGGTTCTTACGAAGTCTGTTAGGAGCCTGAAGTGGAAAGGACTGCAAACATACCTTGGGTCAATTCTTAAGTAACTTTTCTTGGCGAAGCACCCAGCATCTAGCACCTTGGGG
Organism: Nycticryphes semicollaris; assembly: GCA_013400055.1. Classification (NCBI taxonomy): domain Eukaryota; kingdom Metazoa; phylum Chordata; class Aves; order Charadriiformes; family Rostratulidae; genus Nycticryphes; species Nycticryphes semicollaris. Next base: position 687,594 of record VXBJ01000617.1, read on the forward strand.
AGTTGAGGCCTAAACTGGTCTCCCACATGGCAACAGAGTACTCTGCTACACCTCCAGGGCAGCACTTACAAAGAGATCTCTGTACTTAACAGACATTTAAAGTGCACATAATTACAGGCAAAGTTAAGGTTTCATGAGTGATTGCTGTAGATTGTCAAAAATTTCAGTTTCCATCTTACAACCTTTTTTCTGCAGCCAATAGACTGCTCATTTGGATAGAGGTTGTAGTGCTGATCTCTACACTATCTTCTGATGAATATTGGTTCATGTACGTTTCATTTCACTTCCTTCCTGATTAGCATTCTTCAGATTGCTGAGCTTCCGGCAAGATAATCAGATACTCTTCCTGGTATTAGCTGGATTTAAAGCACTCGGGTGTTAGAAGAAAAACCTGCATAAAGGAGCTTTAAGATCAAAGCTGACTCAATACAAGAAATGTCCAGAGGGAGGTCTCTTCTAATTGGTCTCAAAAGGCTATTTAGAGTTGCTCAAAGTAGATACCGAGATACTGTAAAAGCCAAAAGAGAGGAAAAACAATCCACAAGCGTCACGTGGTCAAAGGTAACCTTGTCCCTGCATCCTCAATACCGGTCATAACTTTAAGAGCAAGAGTTGGTTTTGTTTTGAAGGTGCTAAGACCCGCAGCCTTCTGTGGATGACAAAAGAGCAGCTCCTGACTTTACAGGCACTTAAAGCATGATTTTAGCTCTTAAAATAAGAAAAATTTTGCAGCTTTCCAATGGCCTCTAATTTTTTTATTTTTTTTTTTTCCCAATGAAGACACATTTTTCATTTTTGTGACTGGTTGCTTGTCTGTTGTTTAATCAGTGGCTGTATGAAGGAGGGGGGAATATGGGAAGCAGGCCAGCAGAGCTGACTTGGTGAGCAGCGAGCAAACGATGCAAAAGCGTACAAGTGCAGCTTATCGTAAGACAAACAGAGTGGTGTGATTTTTTTTTTTTTGTGTACAGTTTTTCTAAAAATAACTCAACAGCTTGGCAGTGCACATGGTTCTGTGGGTGGAAGTCTTAAGAGAAGTCACTGGTAATATTTTGTCAGCTCTTCGTGTGCCATTGTGGCAGTGTTGTAGTGACAGGTTCTGTTGAGCCGTTCCTGCTTTCTTAATGATAGTGTACATTGTCATTAGGTATGAGATGCTTAAAGCCACCCAGGTGCTCTAAAGAATGCAGTTGGTACTTTAAAGATTTGGAAAATCCTAGCTCTTAATTCCCTGTGATAAGGATACCAAGGGATTTTTATAATCCGACTAGGAGGCCATCTTTAGGTATCTCGATATCTTCAGACATCCACTGAAAAATGTGATCCTTGAGCTCTTCAGGGTCAGAAGTGAGTACATGCTAAAACGCTTTTCTAAGGTAGGTTGTGTAGCAACACCTTAGAACTTTAGACACCCAAAGTGAAAAAAATATCAAGAGAAGTGTTGAGCTACATATCCTTCAGGGGGAAACCCACAGCTCTGTGTGTGTTTTATAGGAAGTAGCTCATGTGCTTCAGCTTCCTTTTGGAAGCCTAGGCACCAGAAGAGAAAGGAATGTCAAAATTTTGTGGGGCTGGTCAGAATTCAGTAAAAGGACTTGACACGAATCCAGTGTTGGGAGAATTTGGCTGATGGAGAATTCCTGTTTTCTGGCCACAGGCTAGCCACTTCTAATCCAATGACAAGCATGCGGAAGAGTCAATGAACATGAGCCAGTCTCCAGCTCTTTTCAGTGTGTCACCGTTGGGCTCATGCTTATAATCTCCCTTTTGTTGTAATGACACCCACGTTCCTAATTGCATAGTAGCGTAGAGTTCAAGAGGAGTACAGGAGAATGTTTCTGTCGGAGAGGCATGCGCTTGGGAAACAGGAAAGTAAGCTCAAGACCATCAGGACAAGGAGAGTTGAGGATCCAAGTCTTCCTGGGTTAGCTGTTCTGCTTACCCAGTGGTGATGTTGCAGATGAACAGCACCACCAACAGTTAGAAAGAAAACAGCTCAGACTGCCTTTCGTGAGGACCGCAGCCTGTCCGCGTGGAAGATGAGCTGAGTCAGGCTGCTAGATCTCAGAAGGTGAGGTACCCAGCTGCTCAAGCTGAAGCATCTTTGGAAATGTGCAGAAGCACAACTCCATACTCCTGAGGAAAAAAAATGTGTTTTAAGAGGAGGATAGCAACTGGGCCAGTTCAGGAAGGGACTTCAAGGACTGTGTGGTTACCAATCATGGAAATTTTTTTTTAGTGCCAGTTTAGATAACAGGAGATTAAAACATACGTAGCTCTTTTTGGATCTGCCTGGTAAGCTCTCCAGGCTCTCCACATTGTCGCATCCCCCAGAAGGAAAGGATACGAAAGCAGACTCCACATCTGAGAAGTTTCCAGTAAGAAAGCAAGTAAACAAAGGAATCTCCCCTTCATAGGGAAACGGTTGGGAGCAGATGTGGTGCAGTAATCTCTGAGAGTGTGGTCCATCTCCCAGTCTCTTTTATGTTGTCCTCTTCTCTTCAGAAGCCTTTGTCACTTTTTGCAGTATCTAGTATTTGGAATTTTTTTTGTCTCTTCCTACTTCTGATGAAGTTAAAGAGTTCACGTGTGACTAGAGGCTGGTGCTGGTGTGCAGCTCCTAGAACTGAGCTTCATTCTCATGCTCCTAGAACTGACATTGAAGTGTGAAGATCAGAGAGGGGAAGTGAATGTAAATGGGGGAGGTGGACATGAGTTTTGCTTCTTTTGAAGTTGAGGTACTTCTGCTTTTCTTCTCATCTCTACAGCAGAAAGTATCTTAATGATTCCTATCTACAAAATCAGCATATCTCTGCTGAAGTATTGTGCTTTGATAGTCATACTACAACTTCCATACTGCTGTGGCTTTTCATTTCGGTTTAACTTTTAAACACCTACTGAAGGGGGAAAGTGAGAGTAATAAATGCACCAGTTAAGGCGTTAGTTTTCACTGCGGCTGCAAAATGACATAAAAGCAGGACTTTAGGTGTTTTCAAAGCAGGATTTAAAATTCTAAAACAGCGCAGTGATTGAGAGCACAATGGAACATTGCTGACCTGGCCAAATCTCAAGGGTATACCATATTGAATCAAAGAGCAGTATGTGTGGCACAAAGACGAAACAAAGGACCACTCTTAGGTTTCAAAGATGAGATAACGATTTGCTATCTTCAGCAAAGTGTTTCATTTTACTACTCGGCTTCTTGATGGCTACATGGGTTTAGGTATTCTGAATAGGAGGTAAAGTCTTACCCCTGTTTTTTGGAAAACAAAGACGAAGAGAGTCATGGGGGAAGAGGGGACAGAACTGAGGACTGAACCAAGTATTACCAAGACTCAGTCCAGGCTTGTAAAGAGGACAAGCTGCTTAGATGTTTTTGAAAACTGCTGTTTGTATGTTTTCTCAAGAGGAAAACAGGTGTGGATTATGAAAAGCAAGGCTTTTTGTGGTGCATGATGTCTGTTACTTGTCTTGTTCTTAGTTTTGGGTTTCATCTGTGTTAAAATTCATCTCCATACTTCCGAACTCTGACACCCAGTCCTTTGGCCCAGTACAGATGTGGAAGATGCTTACTCCTTCGGTCTTTCATGCATACCTTGTTAGAAGTGAGCCTTGATTGTAAAGCTTTGTAGTCTTGCAACCTTTCCTGTTAGTGATCAAGCGTGAGGGGTGGAGGTTTTCATTTGCCTCATCAAAAATGAAATTCAGAACTTAGCCTTCCCTAGTTGTGAGTGAGATTATACACTAATCCCTGCATAGAACTGCCTCTTTTTGTTACCTTTTGACCCCAAGTAATTAAATCAGTTTGTAAAGTCCATTGTTTTATGTGATGCGTTCTTAGCAGTCGTTGTTACGTTATACTGAGAAAAATATTCCAATTGCAATAAGCAGGAAAGGTTGTAAACGTCCTGTCTCTGCTACTTCAATAAATAGTGCAGTGATCATACACACCATCATTGCTGTGCACCTTTATCAGATATATTGGAGGAAGTAATTTGATTATTGCAGCTAAACTGTGTGTTCGTGTTGTATGTCATGTAAATACGAGAATTTGTATCCCAGGCATCTGAATATAGTGTAGGTAGAACAACCTCCCCACGTACCTACACACAGAGTATTGTAATTGTGCAAACTACTTGCAATACGCAATGTTACTAAACCAAAACAACATCAAAGCAATGTCTCTTTCTCATTTTAGGAAGTCCAGCGTGTCATGGGAAGAGCACTACCAAGACCAGAAAAAGGTAGGTGCTGTTTTATGAATAAGAAATGTTTTAGTTCTACTAAACTTGTCTTTCTGAGGTAATACGATTCTTTTATCTCTAGCTGCAATGGAGGCATTAGGAATGGACCTGTACAAGAGAAACAAACCTGAGAAGCAGCCTTTTGCCCATCTCATTATTGATGATAAGAATATTCCATCTGGTAAGTTCAGTTCTAAGTGAATACTTTCCAATGCTACTATCCATGATTAAACAGTGAAGTATAGGAAAATAATTCAGCAATGCCAGCAACAGACTGAGTTTCAGAAGTGGCTTTTGATAATGAGAATAAATTGGATGCATTAAAGGATTTCAGAGGCAGCAGGGGTAATGCTAACAGGAGGATCCACTCCCCTTTGCCTCAGGTGTCTTAAACCAATCTGTTATGTTCTGAATGGCCTCCATTTCAAATAAACGATTTTCAAGATCCAAGGTCTGAAGGTTTAGGCTGCCTCTTTCAGGTGAGAAATGAAGGTCTGCATTGAATGTTTTGCTCCAAAGTTTGTTTTCTTAGGCTAGTAGGGCCCACCTGGAGTTCTTCACTCACCCTGGACACAGATGTATGCATACATACACACGTACATACATACAAGAATATACCAGCATCAAGATTGTCCAGAATCCAGATCTTGCACACTGGAAGAAGTTTCCTTTCCACCGAGTCTAATAAGTCCTGTTGTCAGATGAAGAAATGTAGTGTTTTCTGTTGTAAAATTCAAGGATGTTTTATGTCCACCTGTTTAAACCCTTCACAGCAACACTCCTTTTGTGTGCTGAAGTGGAATCACGTCTGTACTGGGTGACACAGCATTTGTCCTCAGGGTGGATCTGGTAGCTGAGAATCTTTTATGAATACACAATACACGTGCATGTCAGGTGCCCATCAGTGTAAGAACTTGCTGTAAAGGAAGCCCATTTTTCATTTTGAGGTGTTGAAAACCTAGAACTGCAGTCCCAATGTCACTATTATAACTTGCCTGCTAGTTCCCTGCTCTCTGTGGATACATTGCACTCTCATGAATTTATAGCAAAGGTTTCCTTCTGCTAATGGCATGTTGAAAAGGTTTTGTCATATTCCATTCTTCTCCCAAGTCACAGGCAATAAGACAAGAAGAAACGGCCTCAAATTGAACTGGTGGAGGTTCAGATTGGATATTAGGAAAAATTTTTACACTGAAAGGGTTATTAAGCATTGAATGGGCTGCCCAGGGAAGTGGTTGAGGCACCATCCCTGGAGGTATTTAAAAGACAGGTTGACATAGTGCTCAGTGTCATGGTTTAGTGATGATTTTTTTTTTTTTATCAGAGTTAGGTTGATGGATAGACCAGATGATCTGAAAGGTCCCTTCCAACCTGACAATTCTGCGATTTTATGGTTGTTTCAGGGCTGGTGCAGGTTTCTTCACATCAAGACTTGTTGACTTGGATGTAGTATGTTTCTGAGGGGAGGGAAATAGTGTTCCTGTGGCTTTTATCTGCCCTTATGGTAAAAGGGTGGCGTTCCTTTATCTTGCCAGAAGTCTTATTCTTTACCCACAGGTATCTTTGGATGGCTATGGGAATATGAGGTAACAAGACATGAGTCTGTCTTGGAACACTCTCCAGAGGAAAAGATTCATTCTTGCAATCTGAAGATGTCTCAGTACTGTTTCTTTCTTTGCCCTGGGGCACTGTCAGTTGAGATTTTTCCCTCTGTATTCTCAACACAGCAATTGTCATTGGTGTGGCAGAAGTAAACCAGAGTTTATTCTGAAGCTATTTGGGCAAGATGGGTGGGTGTGTGGAGTGTGGCATTTGTCACCACTGTCGTCTTCTTGAAGATGTATACCTACTTGCAGTGCTGAACTCCTTGTTAATTAAGCTATGTGCATTGCTTTTCTGTTGTATATAACCAAACCAAAGGGGAATGCTGTGTTGAGGCTTGAAATCTGAGATTTCAGCAGCCTGCCTAGTAATACTTTGCTCCTGTTCTATTTAAAGACAAAGCACTTCTGTACACAAGGAGTTAGCTTCTTGCCTGGAGGGACAGGATTCTTTCTCCCTTCAAGTGCATTGGCATTGCCAAGATCCAGAGCTTTATAAGCAGAGAGATTTAGCAGCTTGTCAGGTGGGAGTCAGAACTTCTACAAGCTTTCTTAGTAGCTCAAATGCCTCCTGACAAGGTTCTATTTCAGTCAGATTTTGGCTTTTGACATAGATCAGTAGCAGAAGGTGCAGTATCAGTAAACTTGTCTTAGCATTTTTGTCTTTGGGAGGATTCAATTAATTTGCTAATCACAGAGACAGATCACTTATATTTACAGAAATGGAGTGTGTAAGTGTCACACTTCATGAAATCCACCTTTTCCTGAGGGGAATATTGCTGTAAACTGTATTTTTATCAGGGCTAGCAGCTGATAATTTTTGCTATCGTGCATCACTGCATTAACCTTCTAGGGAGTGAAGTAGCACACCTGTGGGTAATGGCAAGGGAGGTGTTACTCTTCCTTGCTCTCTTCACTTATTTTTATTTTTTTTTAATAGCACAGGCTGCTGTAACTCTTAGAAATACAGTGCCTGTGAAAAGAAGCTGTTTTCTTCTTTCTCCTTGGAGCAGATCAACCCCTTAATGATGTGATGAGTTGGATGTACTCTCTCCTGATCTGGCACATACGGCTTCTGCCTCCTTTGAAAGAACATGGCCAGTATGTTAATCATAAGCACAGCTTCTGCGGCCCTTGTGGGCATTGCAGCAGTGAGGGGCTGCATCCTTGTGGACAACTGGAACCCTAAATATACTGGTTATGAGGCACTTTAGTATCATGCTCACTGGTATGAGGCAGTACTCACTTGGCTGGGTGGCATAGAAGTTAATGACAGGTATAAAGGACAAAGAACTTGCCTGAGGATCACCAGGAGCGTTTCACTCCCATCCTGTTTCCTCTGACTGCAACTGCCAAGGTCTATTTTCTTCCCCTGATTCCTTAGCCTACAAGTCTGAAATACTACTAAATAGTTTTATGCCATTCATGAGTCTGGACAGATCTGGTCTTAGTATTTTAAGGTTCTCTACTGTCATCACACTGACCCAAAATAGACAATGTCAGAAACAAAGAAACAAAAAAATCAATCTCCATCATTGTCAAACAGGATTTTATTTTAAGTAGTTTGCCACTGAACACCCTTCATGAAGGGGGTGACTGAGCAGCATGTGAGGGAAAACTTTCCTTTTACCTGGTTCACAATAATACCAAGCCCCAAATGGTCTTCTGCAGCCGGGGGGAGTGCGAGGGAGGGGAAAAAATAACCCTTCCTAGATCTTGGTGTCTCCACCCATCATTTGGCTGCAAAAGCCATAGTGGTTTGGCTTGCTGTGTGTATTTGTTAGGTTTGCTGCCTTAGGTTAAAGCTGGATGCTTGCTGACTGCTTTTTACCAGAGCTCACTATAAGTGCTACCTAGGTGCTAAATGAAAACAGTGAATTTTCTTTTATAAAGCGATTACAGAAATTAGTCATGGTTTAAAGGAGAAAAATTACAAAGAGAAATAAATTTAAATGTTAAATATACCGTTTGGGTTGTGAATTGATACCTTTAGCTGTCTAAGGAAATGCCATAGTATTCTGAGCTATTTACAGCTCCAGGTTCAGCTTGGCTGCCCTTGGCCTCCAAAGCAGTTTTTTTCAGAGCAAACAGTGCTTTGGTCCTTCCCTCAGGCTTTATTTATACTTGAAAGCTACTAGAATGCAAACAAATTACCAACACAGGGCTACTTTCTGTTCTGTCCCCCTCACAATGTCTTCCTTCTTACTCATTATTTTTATTGAAACTCATTTCTATTTGTCTTAGTTCATGCTCACGGATATCCAAGGCATTGTTTTGATTTGTCTTCAGCTACCAGAAAAGCTGTGTATTACCTTCACTTTTTTTTGTTGATGCTTTTTACCGTGTCTGGAAAGTTATCTGGCTCATTTTCTCTCTGACCTCTTCCTTCTCTGTCAACCTGACTTACCCTGTGCTTTGGGGGTTTTTTTCGTGGCTGCAAAGTATATTTTATCACAGAAGATACTGTATTGCAACATTTCTGACTGTCCAGTGGCTTGGATTATGTTTCAGGGTTTCTGATATATGGACAGCTGACTTGGCACTTGTACGCTTCAGTTTTCTCCTCTGCCTGTGCTTTGAGGTACTGATTGTTTTGGTGTCTTCAAATTTGGGTGTATTACCACCCAAAGACCTGAGAGCCTGCTCACTCCTCCCATTAAAGATTGCATAACTCCTACCAGTGCATCTTTGTGCTGTGCTGCTGGATGTGGCTTCTTCTGAAGCTCTGGGAAAGTGCCCACCTGTCTCAGTTTTCTAGGCTAATTCCCTGCTTAATACAGACATATGGTCATCTTCCATCATCTCGTGTCCTGTCCATCTGCCTGACTGTGGGCGGATGATGCATATTCCCCTCAACACCAAAGCAGTGTGATCAAACTTCACCCACAGCTCCTCTCAGCATCTCAATTACATGCAACTGTGGCCTGTATTTTCTCTTTTCCCCCTTCTTCAGCAGAGAAGCATGCATTCCCCCTAAGGATTTCCTCCAAATTGCCAGTCTTAATCAAATAGCAACTAAAAAGTTTACTTGCCAGGTAAATGAAAATCTGCCTAGCAATGACCTGGCAGGCCTGATCAACACCTATAAATACTTCTAGGGTGAGTGTCAAGAGGACCATTCGCCAGTCCTTTTTTCAGTGGTGCCCAGTGAGAGGACAAGAGGAAACGGGCACAAACTTGTACATAAGAAGCTCCATCTAAACATGAGGAGGAATGTCATCACCTTGAGAGTGGCAGAGCACTGGAACAGGCTGCCCAGAGAGGTGGTGGAGTCTCCTTCTCTGCAGACCTTCAAAACCTCCCTGGACAAGTTCCTGTGCAACCTGGTCTAGGTGGACCTGCTCTGGCAGGGGATTGGACTAGATGATCTCCAGAGGTCCCTTCCAACCCCGTATCGTTCTGTGATTTTGTGCCACCAGTCAGTCACAGCATGCCAGTATGCCTTTCTGTTCTGTATGTATACATTCCTGTCCTGCATCTCTGATGGGCCTCTCCTTGGATCTAAGTAGTGGTTTCTTGCCTGGCCTCCTCATCTCGAAGGAGAGAGGACAATGTTCCTTGGCGGGCCGTATTTCTGGCAGACTTAACACTGCACAAGAAGTTCTATAACTTCCTCAGCTTGTCCCTAGTACTCTGGTACCCCTACCTCAGCACCTCTTGTAGGTGAATAATTCCAGGCTAAGAGACTCAAGATCTTAGTGTTGCTTCCAATTAATTGATGGCTTTCAGAAGTTTTTTAGGGGCACTGCAGGGAAGATTGCTTCTCTGCATGATTTTGCTTGTATAATTTCTACCTGGCTGTTCTGGAGCCATAGGCGAGCGTCTGTTTATGATCTGCCTTTGACAGCCTGTGTTTTGCTCAAGTCTTCACGGAAAAGTGCCAGAAGCTTTTTGTTCTGGACTACTATTAAAATATTCCTCTTGTGTGCAGAACTTGCTTGCCCTTGGCAGTTAGGGAAGACTCACAGCTCTCCCCCAGAGTCCCCTTTATGTTTTTCTGCACTAACAAATCCAGGAGGCATCTTTTTAACTAATCAACTGGACCTGGGGGCTTTTCCCCAGCACACTTGTGAGCACGGGGGGTTCTGGGGCATGCCTCGATACACCCTTGAGGGAGAGGGCACCGGTCCCTGCCATGCGCCGTGGGAAGCTTGGTGGGAACAGGTTGTTTTGGGAATTGTCCAAGGTCAGGCTGGATGGGGCTTTGAACAACCTGGTCTAGTGGGAGGTGTCCCTGCCTGTGGTGGGGGGTGAGGGGGTGGAACTAGGTGATCTTTAGGGTCCCTTCCAACCTAAACCATGATGTTGGGAGAGTAAGGTACTGAATATCCCAAGCAGACATTTAGATGCGCTGGCAGCCTTAGGTGTAAGCGCTTCAGGTTTCTTTGTGGACTCACTGCTGTGAGTACCTCAGAGTGAGAAAACGGAGTTAGTCTTGTGCTCTGAAAATTACTGGTGGTTAGGAGGACAAGTTGGCCAGCTGCCATCTGTTGTGTTTTGTGCCCTGTGTATACACTGAATAAATGTTAGGGTGTTAGTAGCTTGTGCGTATCAGGAAGGGTCAGGGCCTGTGTGGCTTTCTCAGGACAGTCCCATTTCCTCCATGTGGGCATGACCATAGGCTTTGGCTGGATCTTCTCCTCCCGCTGTTGCGTGTTCCTCCATCTTTGCCTGCAGAGGCTGTGGGATGAGGTGGATGCTGTAATGGGGTAATGATGAAGCCAGGGAGGTGGAAGAGGCTATAGCAGGTATGTTCCTCAGCAGAAAATACTGTGATAAACCTTTACATAATACATGTGCTGTAGTAGCTATATTATTTGGGCTGGTGTTGTGGGCTGCTTCTTAACACTGTGCCTCTGAAACCAGACTGAAGTCTCAAATGTTGTCCAGGCTTGGAAGGCAGGTTCAAATGTGCTCTCTCAGTGTGTGTCTGACCTCCTGCCAGGCCAGCTCTTCTCACAGCCTCAATAATAGAATCATAAAATAACCAGAATTAGAAGGAACCCATAAGAATCATTGAGTCCTGCTCCTCACAGGACTACCTAAAACTAAACCACACGACTAAGAATGTTGTTCAGGTGCTCCTTGAGCTCCTGACAGGTGCTGTGACCACTTCCCTTGGGAGCCTGTTCCAGTCAGTGACTGACCCACTTTCTCAGTGAAGAATGGTACCAAGGAGGTGCCTTTCAGCCCAGAGTTCCTGGGGGACATTCATACCCGTGTATGTGGTTAGCTTTCAGTGACATTGCTGAGCCAACAAACTAATCAACACATCTCCAGTCTCCCAGCTCTTTTTTCATTCTCTTCACACAGCATTCAGCCACCTTCACAGATAAGGGGCAGCTTTCCTGTTTACCAGGCCACCCTTGTGCAGGCAGAGCTGAAAAGGCTTACCTGTTAGAAGTAATTCAGTGATGCTTGTTTACATATGTTAATTCTATTAATCTATCTTTATGGTAGTCAGGCTTGATAACTATGGTACGTGTATTTTGATTCTAATGTCTGGTGTTCTATGGAGAGACAGAGAAAATATCTTAATTTTCCTTAATTTGTAGATCTCCACCTTAAGATAACTTTAAAGGGAGTGTTTTCCTCCAAGCATGGAATATCAACTTACTGTTTCCAGTTTGAAACTGAAGATATGTAAATAGAAATACAAGAAGAAAGGGGGAGAGAGGGGGAAGTAATGCACCCAGAATTATAGCGGTTTTTCTAAAGCTCTTTTTCTAAGACCCTGCTCTAGACAAAGAAATTTGAGTTTACTTCCCAAATAGCTGTAATTGCCCAGCTCTAAGTATTGGTACAATTATCAAAGATCTAGAATTGTGCTAAGGGCCTCTAGCTTAGACATCTAGGGTGTGACTAAACCAGATTGGGGAGCCTTATTCTGGTATACGCAAGCACTGGCTTAAGTCTAGACATTGGTTTTGCATCAGACGGTTTCTTATGTCCTAACTGAAGGGCTATCTAAAATCTAGGCAATTTATTGTGTAATACTAAAGAGGCACAATTGTACTGACTTTTTCCTCTTTTTTGGTGTTCTCAAATGAAAATACGTTTACCTTTGTGTACCATTACAAGAACATAAAATATGAGAAGGCTGTATAAGCTTTTTCTTGCGGCAATTATCAGTTCAACTTGTTTTCAGATTTTGGTTATTGTTTTGAAGATGCTTACAGCTTAAAGACTAGTCACAAGATTTGCTGGTTTTTCATTTCAAATGCCTCTCAATTATTTACTCCTTGAATAAAGTTTTAGGTGGAGTGCAATTCTTGTGCAGAGTTTGTTGGGTGATTGCGTAGCGTCATCCAACTGTTGGCCAAGCAGGTGTGTTCTACCGTGGTCCAGCAGATGTTCTGGTGGGAGGGCAGTTATAAATAGCAAGCTGAATATGACAGTACAGGCTGAAAAAAGGAAACATCTTAAGATTTTTTTTCCACAATTGTCTAATATTCACTTCATAAATATATGTATTTGCTATTGATTCTAAAAACCTGGAGATTGCTTTCTAAATGTTTGTTAAATGTTTATAAGTAACGTTTTTTAATTGTTTTTTTTTCTCTATCCTCTTTAGGAACTCGCAAGGTGAACCTCACATCCTGGCACCATGACAAAGGCCAGGCAAACTTATCCAATATGACGTTCAATGATGGAAAACTAATTGTTAATCAAGACGGATTTTACTACCTTTATGCCAACATTTGTTTTAGACATCATGAAACTTCAGGAAACCTGACTAAAAGAGGGCTTCAGCTGATGGTATATATGATTAAGACAAACCTTAAAATAAGGCGCTCCGATGTGTTGATGAAGGGGGGAAGCACCAAATACTGGTCAGGGAATTCAGAATTTCATTTTTATTCTGTCAACGTAGGAGGGTTTTTTAAATTAAAGTCTGGTGAAATGATAAGTATCCAGGTATCAAACCCGTTGCTACTGGATTCATCCCAGGAAGCAACTTATTTTGGGGCATTTAAAGTAAGGGATTTAGACTGAATTTTTTTAGTGTGCTGAAAATTGTTTGGGCTTTTAGTAGCCCAGAAACAACTTGAAGCCAGAACTGAAAAACCTTTTGAAACCCAATTGCATCTGTATAAGCCATGTATCTCTAAAGACGCATTTTTTTGCCCTGTGCTGACTCCAGCGGGAGTCCCACAAAGTGCACAGAAGGACAAAATGACATAGTTCTCCCGATTCAGCCTTATAGCAGTTTTACTTCATGTGTCTCCGCTGCCTTCAGTAGGGTCGTTATGACTTTCGCATTGGTGTAATTGAAATAGAGCAATTAACGTTGAACTTCCGTTTCCAAGTTCCGCCCTGACTTACTACTCCTCGCAGACGTAGGGCAGGACGGAACTTGGCTCCCAACTTGCAGCGTAGGGCTCAGTTTTGCTTGGGCTTGAGTGTTCTGACCCTGAGACAGCAAAGATTGTGGAAGTGTGAGTAATCCCACTGCACTTGGTGTGGGCTCTTAATTAAGCCTCTTCTTGCTTTGCTGGATTAGGGTTGGAGAGCACAGGCCCTGGCAGAAATGAGTCACGGAAACACCGTTAACGGTTCAACTTAAGTTTGTACCTGGTTAAAAGGGCTGTTCCAGGAAGAAGGGAGATGATCTGGCCTTGCAGTTCTGATAGGTTAATTACAGGTCATTTTTATTATCGTTGCACAGTTAATTGCAAATATAGACTGCCAAAATACGGTGTGCCTTAAAAGTATTACGTCGTGCCAGAACCTGCAAAGACATTTTTTAGACGAAAAGTATGTATTTTTATATTCTGTAATATCTAAAGTTATATTTCAGGTGTAATGTTTTGTGTTTAAAAAAAAAAATGTAAATTATATTGTCCTATAGTATTTGATACAAAAATATTTAAAATCTCTTGCTGTTTGTATATTTAATGTTTTAAACTGTTTTTAATGTACAGACATGTTAAACTGGTGCACTTTTTAATCCCAATGGGAAAAACTGCAGCTAAAAGAGGTTGTTTGCAATTAGCAAATGTAATATATATGTCTTTGTTCTTTTTAACTTAATAGATTTCTGTTAAACTTTGTCAGTATTATGGGGTGGAGGGGGGGGAGGGGGGGTTAAATCACCCCAATGTCATGAATAATTACACCAGAATGCTGGTCACTGGGTGCCTTTCAGACCTGGAGGGTAATTGATATTACAAAGCTGGCATTACCCAAAAAAGAAGTAAAGAAGTTAATACATAATAAGCCACAGAGACGCATTAGGGGTATTTATAGTTACCGAACAGGTGTATTTTCCTACAACAAAGTCTGCAAGGTTGTTTGTTTGTTTTTTTTTTTAAATTCTGCAGTTCGGTTATGACTTTTTTTTTAGCTTATTTTCCCCAAAAAAGTGAAGCTTCTGTCAGTTGCGTTGCCTGGCCTTGTCTCCCCCGGGAGCTTCTACGGCTCTACACGTTTCTGCTGGATGAATGGCAGCGTCATGGTGCTCTTACAGGTCTTTATGGGAGCAGACAGCTGGGAACAACTCGGCCTTTATAGGTTGTTTGTCAGTGGCTGGCCACTGTTTGTAATTAGCCAAGGAATTAGTACGGGGAGGCTCCGAGCTGGCTGCACGCAACCTGCGCTGTCGCTTGTATAGCCGGCTTGGCCCAAAAGAGGTAGGTGGATGGAATCTGAGGGTTGGGGGCGTGGGGAAGGTGGAATGGGGATGGGTGGTACTTAGAGCACAGCTGGGCAGGGAACAACAAGCTGGGGAAAAAAGCTCTGGTGGAGGTTTGAGGAGTGTTTGTGTCTGGGTGCTCTTAAGGGCGACGTGGGGAAAACTCGCTCTTTCACGCGGTAGGAATCACAGGAGGCGAACGACTCAAATCTATAAGAATTGAGGCTTCATACCAAATCCTCAGGCTTTTTTTTTGTTTGTTTGTTTGTTTGGTTTATGTTATATATATAAGGAACTGAGTTGAATCCAAGCAATTATTTTATACTGTATAATAAACATTTCTTTTTAATGTTAATATTGTTTTCTTACAAAATATATTTCTAAGAAAAAAAAAATCAACTTTGTGATTTCTTTATTTTCCTGTGTCACTGGATGGTTTTTTTGTGCAGCTTCGATCGTTTTGTTCAGGTTGGCTGTGGTAGAACTCACTCAAGAAAACCTGAGGCACAAATTGACTCTTTTGAGACAATTACAGTGAATTCTATGGAGTTTTAACTTGGCTCCAAACACGCATCCGCCACTTCCGAGGAGGGCTACGTCATCAAGTTGCACCAGGGAAGGTTGAGATTGGATATTAGGAAAAATGTTTACATGGAAAGGGTTATTAAGCATTGGAATGGGCTGCCCAGGGAAGTGGTTGAGGCACCATCCCCGGAGGTATTCAAAAGACAGGTTGACATGGTCAGTGACATGGTTCAGTGATGGGGTGTTTTTTTAATCAGAGTTAGGTTGATGGATGGACACGATGATCTGAAATGTCCCTTCCAACCTAGACAATTCCATGATCAGGGGTTGGAAATTTAGCTGGAAATGAGGACTTCCCATTTANTACCAAATCCTCAGGCTTTTTTTTTGTTTGTTTGTTTGTTTGGTTTATGTTATATATATAAGGAACTGAGTTGAATCCAAGCAATTATTTTATACTGTATAATAAACATTTCTTTTTAATGTTAATATTGTTTTCTTACAAAATATATTTCTAAGAAAAAAAAATCAACTTTGTGATTTCTTTATTTTCCTGTGTTGCTGGATGTTTTTTTGTGCAGCTTCGATTGTTTTGTTCAGGTTGGCTGTGGTAGAACTCACTCAAGAAAACCTGAGGCACAAATTGACTCTTTTGAGACAATTACAGTGAATTCTATGGAGTTTTAACTTGGCTCCAAACACGCATCCGCCACTTCCGAGGAGGGCTACGTCATCAAGTTGCACCAGGGAAGGTTGAGATTGGATATTAGGAAAAATGTTTACATGGAAAGGGTTATTAAGCATTGGAATGGGCTGCCCAGGGAAGTGGTTGAGGCACCATCCCCGGAGGTATTCAAAAGACAGGTTGACATGGTCAGTGACATGGTTCAGTGATGGGGTGTTTTTTTAATCAGAGTTAGGTTGATGGATGGACACGATGATCTGAAATGTCCCTTCCAACCTAGACAATTCCATGATCAGGGGTTGGAAATTTAGCTGGAAATGAGGACTTCCCATTTATGCTTTCCACCAAAGAGTTGTCAGTTCAAAGCCAGAAATGACTGAAGAATCTGGGTCATTTCTTTCAAAATTTCAAGAGCTACAGGTCACGTTCAAAGAACCGTATTTTTTTTTCCACTATAGGGATGCCCATTGGTGACCTGGGAGAAAAATGCCTGTTGTAGGTGTCTGTTCTGGGGGGGGTTAAGCCACCCTCTGGGGAGGGAGAGAAGGGGTTTGAATGCTTTAGAGTTGGACTAGTAGTCCACCTTAGCACATGCTCTGCTTATGTCTTGTATCACATGAAGGAGGGGAAGCAGCAGCACTAGATGTCATCTGAATGACAGTAGCTGTGAGTGTGTGCTGGCTGGATAAGGTCCCAGCGCCTGTAAGTGTGTCTTGAGCCCCTGTGAAGGTGCTTGTTGGTTACCTGCGCATCCCAAACCACCAGAAGCTAGAAGAGGACTTCTGAGGCTCAGCTGTAGTGGTACATCTGTGCTCATTAGGAATGCTGTAGGCACCTGAATTTCACAGTGCAATATGGGCCTTTAAATTTCCCTTGTGTGATGACTTTGAGGGCTTCAATGATTTGGGGGTTTTGGGGATATTGATTATATTTTTTTTTGGGGGTGGTGGTGATGTTTTCATAGAATCAGAGATTCATTTGGGTTGTAAGAGACCCTTGGGAGCCTATTCCAGGGTCTGACCACCCTTTCTGTGAAAAATTCTTCCCTAATGTTCAGCCTAAACCTACCCTGTTACAGCTTGAAGCTCCTCCTTCTCATTCTGTCACTAATTGTCTGCGAGAGGAAACCAGCACCAACCTCTTTACAATTCCCTTTCAAGTAGTTGTAGAGAGCGGTGAGGTTTCCCCTCAGCCTCCTCTTCCTCAAAGTAAAAAGTCCCAGCTGCTTCAATCACTATTCATAAGATTTATTCTCCAGGCCCCTCACCAGCTTTGTTGCCCTCCTCTGCGCTCGCTCCAGCACCTCGACATCTCTCTTGTGTTGAGGTGCCCAGAACTGGACACAATACTCAAGATGTGGCCTCACCAGTGCTGAGTACAGGGGGACAATCACCTCCCTACTTCTGCTGGTCACACTATTTCTAATACAAGCCAGGATGCCATTGGCCTTCTTGGCCACCTGGGCACACTGCTGGCTCATATTCAGCCGCTTGTCAACCAGAACCCCCAGGTCCTTTTCCGCCAGGCAGCTTTGTTTTGTTTTGGGGTTTTTTTGGTTTATTTTTGCCATAGCATCTTCAGGGTGCAACTTTTCCAGGTACATGATGAACGAGGTGGGAGGGATGTGATAAAATCATCCTCATGGGGCTCTCTAGGCTAACCCTGGGGCTTGTAATTCTCTATTCTCTCTATGGAATAGAAAGCAAGTAGGATGTCCTGTTCTACCTGTCTTGCCCTTGTCCATGTCCAGCTCTTTATACCAGAGCCAGTTGCAGACTGAAGAAGCTTCAGTGGTGTCACTTGAGGCAGCCTGGGCACAGATGCCAAGGTGATAAAGTAAAACCACCTGTTTTAGCTCCGACTTTCTTAAACGCAAGTTTTCCTCCAGAAGCCTCTGGTTTTTTTTCTGTCCTGCTTCAGTTGCTTGATTACACCATCAGGACCCAATTAATGAAAAGAGTAAACTCATCCATTTGTGCGGGGAGGGGGGTTACCTGAAGGAGAAGGTAGTGCTCTCCTGGCTGAGAAAGGTCCTCGTGACTCATTTTATAATCTTCAAAAGGCAGTTTTGTGGATAGAGGATGATTATTTGCTGAAATTTGAAGTTGGAAAAAAAAAAAAAAAAAAGAAATCTTACTTGGAAATTGTTTATTTGGAATCCAGTGTATTTGTGGAAATGTAAACATCTGGACATTCGTACTGGGTTCTTGCTAAAAAAGAAATTTTCATACACGGGGTTACGATTGCATATTTTGGCACCTGGGTACTCTTCCTCCCCTCCTCCCCCCCTACCCTGCGCCTTCCCAAGCTCTTTCCAGCCAGTGAGTGTTTCTTTTTCTGTCTATCCCACTTCCTTTTCTCTGGCTCCTTCCAGCTGCCCAGTGTCTCCTGCCCACCCCGCTCTCACTGACTTGCAGCTCTTTTTCATGGTGGTAGGAACAGCCTGGGGGCAGATCTAGGTATAATTCCCCTTAGCTGGCCCGAATTCAGGCGGCTTGGCTGCATCCTTGGATGGGGAAACGACACGAATTAGGTTTGTCAAAAAGATTGGGGTTTTTTTTGGAGCTGAGCTGGATAGGGACAAAGAAAAGGAGTTGGGGAATAAGGAACCAGGCGATGGGATGCAGGGAGCAGTCCATACCCCCACTGTGGTCTGATCTACCCAGCTTCGGAAGGTTCCGGATAATTATCGCATGCTTGTACTTTTGCTGATGCAGAAATGAGCCTCCAGCAAAATGTCCCAAATGTGACCCTGTGCAGCATTTTGCTGCGGTGATGTGAGAAAACTCCAAAAAAAAAAAAAGAAAAATCTAAAGCAGAAAGTGTTCTTGCACGCATAAGCCGTCCTTTTCATGTTCTTTCTGCTTCTCTGTACCCGTTTTCTTGCCCAGTATTTTCTGGTTGCCGGTATTGGGGATCACAACCTGGGCACTTCGCCAACTGTTGCGGTGTTTTTCATATATTTGTTTTTTAACTCGCTGGGGTCTGGCCCTGTAGATCCCAGACCTTTGCCCGGGACTGTTCGCGTTACTGTTCGTGACTAGTTCCGAAGCAAGGATTGGTGGTGAAAAGCCGAGAAACCTGGGATGGCTTAAGGTTGTTTCAATCAGATTTCACAAACTTCTAGGCAACTTGGGATGTTTCAGTTTTCTGCCTTTGGTTTTTATTAAGCCTTAAGTCTGAATGCATGCTGAGGTTTCTAGTGGTGTTTCCAAGGAAGTATATTTGTGCTGGGGTGGAGGTGAGTGGCTGGCTATCTTTGATTTACCGTTCTCTGTTCACCCATCTATTTTATGAAGTTTAGGGAAGGTGTATTTTCCTGCCATTTGTTCAGTGTTGGAGCTGTGTGCTCTCCACCACCTGCCCTCTTGCCTGAAACACATCGCTTTTCTCCAGGCCGCACATCACCAGACTCCGATCCATTTATGTTGGGCTGTGACAGGAGACAAGCAGCAAATCCAATTGCTTTCAGCTCCCTGCACGCTGCACGTCACCGAATGATAGATTAATTTCTACAAGCTTCTGGTTCTTAGTTCATTCACCGCGTGAGAGATCCCTGGTTGTTCTTTCAGCAGAGGATGCCAGAATCTTTCTTTGACCACCGAGCCCACATTTTAGGTGCTGTTATGTCTTCATAACCATGATGTAGCTGCTGCATTGTTTTGTAGGTCCCAAACTCTCAGTCCCTATGTGTGTGCTACCAGGTGTGAGTAGGTTGTTCAGCCGTGTGATTTGGGGGACCTTGACTCCATAGCTGGAGGATTCACAAAGAGGATCTTCTCCTCTTGTCCCGTTCCCAGCAGGTCATGGATGTTGGAGCACAGAAACATGATCATGTGGAAGGTAGCTGTTCAGGAAGTTCACATACTCTAGTACAAAGTGTTTTTACTTTATGTTCTGCCCATTTGAAGGATTTTAACCTACACTTCACTATTAATTGGATTGAGTGAAATGCTTGGAATGAAATGCTTGACAGGCTGAGAGGGTTGGGGTTGTTCAGCCTGGAGAAGAGAAGGCTTCAAGGAGATCTTATAGCAGCCTTTCAGAACTCAAAGGGGGTCTACAGGAGAGATGGGGAAGGACTCCTTATCAGGGAGTGTAGCAATAGGAAAAGGGGTAATGGTTTTTAACTGAAAGAGGGGAGATTTAGATTAGATATTAGGAAGAAATTCTTTACTGTGAAGGTGGTGAGACACTGGAACAGGTTGCCCAGAGAAGCTGTGGATGCCCCATCCCTGGAAGTGTTTAAGGCCAGGCTGGATGGGCCTTTGAGCAACCTGGTCTAGTGGGAGGTATCCCTGCCCATGGCAGGGGGATTGGAACTCAGTGATCTTTAAGGTCCCTTCCAACCCAAACCATTCTATGATTCTGTGATTTTCCTTACAGTGTCACAAAAAAATACTGGACTCAGGAATGGCAACTTCCAGGGGACACAGATAAAATCGGTTCACTGCAGATGTTGGTTACAAATGTGTAAAGTGGAGCAGACCTTCATTGCCAGCCCATATTTTATTGCTGGCCTGGGGCAGGTTGATGTGCCTGCTCTGGCCCCAGCATCACAGCAGGAAGCAGCGTCAGAGCAGGTCTTCTCCACCCTGCCGATGTACGGCACCCGGGCACTTCTCTGCCAGGGAGCAAATGGTATAACCTGTACATACTTATTTTGCCCTCTGGGAACTAAAAACACTGGCTTAGTTAGCAACTATATTCAGATTGTTTACTTTTTATTTATTTATTTATTTATTGTATAAACTTGTCCCAAATATAATGCTTTCTGTGTTACACAGAAGTTTGACTGGCTCCCTGCTTACCTGCAGCACTTGGCAACGTGAGCGTCGCTAGTTATTTTTTCTACAGTCCGATCTCACATGCAGTAATGCCGCTTAAAACAAAACAAACAAAACGAGGTCCATCTGGTTTAATGGTTTATCACTCGTCACGGCTCCAGATCTTTGCTCTGGAAAAAACAACTGCAGTTCTGGAAATGGACAGTTAGGTTATTTCTGTCCTGCTAACTGGAAGAGGGCTGGAGTTCCGAGGCAGTGAGTGGCACACAGCCTTGCAGTTTAAGCCAGCCTCCCTCTGCAGCAGAAGACACTAAGAAGTTGTGACCCACGGAGCTGTGTCTTTATTGCATGATGCTGAGTGGATGGGCTGCATGCCCTGCGCCCTGTCCTTCCAAGCAACTCAAAGCAGAGGCGGCAAGAGAGCTAAAAGAACCCCCTGTGGGCCACAGAGGTCCAGACCTGAACTTCTGCCTTTTTCCTCTTTGATCTGTCACTGTCGATAGAGAGTAATAGATTAGAGAATAATCTGGCAGCACAAGGCATTTTTAATTTTTTTTTGCTCTTTCCTGAAAGCAGCTCTCTATTTTACGATCCATTGTCACCTGTAAATGTGTAGTTGAATTACTACTTCCATGAATCTGTATTTTCTCTCAAATCTAACTGTCCTATTATACCACTATGAATAAGAAGAGCATTTTATTTAAAACTCATTAGCCTCATTATAAATATAAAAAGTAATACTATAAATTAGCATCAAGCATGTTGGGCTGCAGTCCAGCATTCTGCTCTCTGTGGTTTAGTAGCACTTTATTCTATTTATGCTTTGTTATCTGGCTATTTTTCTCTTTTTTTGTTTATAATTTGGCTGAAAATTACACTTAAAAAAACTTTTTTTTTTCTTCAAAAATCCAAGCCAAATAGAAGTGCTCCCATGATTTATTTGAAAACATTCAAACAAATTTCCTCAAGTTTGCTCTTGTTCTCTGGTATGTGCCATCTGTACACTTGCAGAATTTTGCTGATGTGTGAGATTGTGAAACAAAGCAGCTCACATAAAAAAGATAATTGAGAACTCTATTGGCCCAGCTGTGCTGTGAGACTTGCTGAATGTGAAAAATTCCCCCCAAGTACATAAATTGCTTGTTACGATTCATTCAGTTTTATTAATCTTGGTTAATATTGTACTGGTAAGAAAGGACTTAGCTTCTCACTTTGAAATCAGTGGATGTTTCCCTGCTGACATCAATAACATTTGTATTATAAATAATTCTATATGAGACAGTTTCTTTTTAAGCCTTTTTTTTTTTTTATAGGAGGTGGCTATTTTAATGTTTGCTGGTATTATACTCTCACTCTGTGCAGTATAAACTGCTTTAAAACACAGCAACAATGCAAGCAATGTGTCTTCTACGTAAGATCCTCAGTTGTATCTATGTCAAATGTAGCATATATAGTCTGCATGTAACTGAGAATAATATAGCCCTGGGAATAATATTTGCTTGTTGGTGAAATATCTTATCTGTGATCCCTTGTGAGAGCTGCCATGAAGGAAGATTTATATAACTTGTTTTGGCATTTTTGTGCCTATGCTAAAAGGATGATTCTGAATTACTTTGGCAGCATTAAGAACAAAGATGGAAGTTGTCTTTGCCCACCAAATGTCCAGATTGACCCATCACTTGTCAGCACCCCAGCCAGGAGCAGGCCAAGAACAAGAACAAGGGCTCATAGTTGCTCCATTCTAACCCCTGAGGCCATAATCAAGTGAGACAGAAGAGATGTGACACACCTGATTTGCCAGAGACTTTCACCTTGCCTTATCAAATGTGCTTGTGCAATATGTATAAAATACAACCCCAGCAGAAATTCTGCCTTAGTGGTAGGGAGGCTTTGGTTTTTTGTTTTATTTGTGTTGGTTTTACCCAGGTATCGATGACACTCATGAAAGTGAAAGGCAGACATCAGAGGAGGCTCCAGTCAGCATCCGCTGTCAGCTTGCGAGCCAAATGCCCGGGAGCACAGATGGCCTTTATGACCATTATGGGCTGGAGACACATTCAATGAAAAACAATTTAAGTTCTTACAGAAAAAAAAAAAAAAGAAAAAGAAAAAAAAAAAAAGAAAAAGAAAAAAAAAAAGAGTATATGAATGTGGGTTTGCTCCCAACACGAGACAGTCTGAATCAACAATGGGAACGGGCCAGTTACCAAAGAGTCTGCTGGAGCAAGTTCCCGCTGCCAGGGCAGGATCTCCTCTCCCTCTTGGCCATTAGAGGGAGGAAAAAATAACAGACTATAAGAGCCACTAAAATAAGGACCAACACCAAGAATGTACCATGGGTTTAATACCAGCTCCTCCCCTCAAAGTAATTATAGCTGATGTTGCCCAATGGTTACCGATGAACTATCTTTCATCGCGGTCTTTTGTTTGGAGTCAGTAGCTTGGGTTGAACATCAAGACCAGCACACGCCAGTCGGCTTCTCATGGAGAGTAAAATAGGACTGAAGGTGACAGTGAGCATCGTGCTGCTTCAGCCATGAAAACAGGCAGCTGAGTTTGGGCTAGACCAAAGCTCTTCCTACGTCTTTGTTTCACATTATCTAACCTTTACCCAAAAGTTCACCACAGCACTAATTTTAAAGTGAGAAAAGGCTAAGCTAGACAAAATACTGTTGTTTCTCATACTATCAACTCCTGCATAATCGGAAATGTGGTACTTGCTAAAAAAGTATCGGTATACTCAGAAGTTTTCTGTGAATTTCTTGATGTGACCTAGATTTAGGTGGTGCAAATAACCCCTGCAATACCATGTTCATCTAACCCATTCCTATTTATGTGGAAAGGGGATGACATATAAACATCGCCATGACTCCCCCATACTTTTGTTTGTAGGGTAATTATTTTTTGTTAAGAGAAAAATTAACTCAATATATGCCTCTGAAGGCTCAGGTTCTGCATCACTTCTAAATTTCAGTGCTGCACATATTGGTGTGTCTTCTGCTATGGAAGGGAATCCTTCGGTAGCTGTCCGACTTGTCACTCCAAAGCTACTGATGTGAGGACTGTGGTCATGTATAGCTTTCCCCACAGAGGAACCGCCGTTTTAATTACAGCAGCACTTCCTTGGTTAATCACTACAAACTTTTCTCTCTAATATTATTCCTCTTCTTGTTCATCTGTCTGGATGTGACAATGAACAGCTCTCTCAGATATTTCCAATGTTTAAGGCAGATCGTTATTCAATGCAGTGAAAAGTTTGCAAAAGTAGTAGGAGAGCATATGAAGGTCTCTGCAAATGGTGATTAGCATTTAAGACATACTCATTAAGGTCTTGATGCCATTGCTAAAGCTGTGACATGCTCTGCTGGAACCAAAGCATTTAAGAGGAAACCTGCTGCCAGAAAGCCAGACTGTTTCTGTGTAGAAGAACCCACCATCACCATCTGTCTTTGCTTTTTAAGGATGCAAATTTTTCTGCTTTTGCATGTTGGTCAGAAGTGCCCCTGATCTGAGCAGCTCCTCCCTAATGCAGGTAGAGATGTACAGAGAAAGCACGTTGATGCTCTCTGCCCTGGAGGAAATAAGCTCACTGCTTATTACTAAGATAACATCAGCACCAGGAGTAAGTCCAGGCTCTTTATAAAGCATAGCATTTGCTTGATGTTTAGAGATGCTCAGACACTCTGCCATGATATAGAGAGATGAGACAAGCAAGGAGCGTTTTCCTCCATAATTACATAGTGTTGTTGTGAGAAGGAAAAAACCAGCAGCTGTGCTCCCTCCGTGTCCCTCCATGATTCTCCCAGGTTGTTCCCTTGTCAGCAGTCCCAACCTGAGCTCCTCAACTGCTGGGACACCCAGCCATGTCTTTGGTGGTGATCTTTAACTGTGACCCTCATGACCATCCTTTGCAGGGATTTACAGAAGAGGCACCAGGCTTTTTTTGCTCACTGGAGCTGAGCAGGAAAGTATTTCTGAGGACCTGAATCTAGGAGATAAAGTACCTCTAATTTTTTTTTTTGTCCTCAGCATTCTAAATTAGGCAATACTGTTAACTTATCAGGGGGGCAGATAAAAAGGAGCAATGAATCAAGGTGACAGTCCAGCTCACTTTTCACAAAGAGGAGATTTCCAAATTTTACGCTGCTGAGCTGAGCACAATGGGTGCAGGCTACCTGTAAAACTAGGTCACATCTTCATTCTGTAACTTAAACTAGGTCATACTTTCTGACTAGTGAAGAGGGGGAGTATGAGTTTCAAAAGCTTGTAAATTATTGCTTCCTGGAAAAGACCAAACATGATTAAGTGCTATCCAAAAAATCAACCAGGGCAGCTTGACACATAAGAGGAAGTTCATAAAACATCACTTTATCTTCCTCTGCTTCATGAAAATGGAAATATATTTCCCTTTCAAAATAATTGGTGGTGCAAATATTGATGCTGCTTGTGGTTTAAGATGCTACTGAGTCATTTAAAGTTTTGTGATCAGGAACATTCAACAAAGACTTTTCTGAGTTCATTCCTATAAATTGCATAAGTAAGGGGTAGGTTTGCTCTTCCAAGCTTGAAAGTCACTTTAATTTCCAGGATTCAGAGAGGAAATGTAGAACTTCACTTTTGAAAATTATCAACAAACCATTTTAACATTAATAATCCTCACAATACCATGCAAAGTAGGTAGTTCTTGGAAATTATACATCAAAAACTTCTTTAGACTCACTAATGGGAAAAGCAACCTCAGATGCCCACCACATCCATGGAATCAATTGACCAAAACTAACACTTCTGACAATATGATATCTCTGTGCCGATTCCCGCAGGCATTGATTTCTGTCCAAGAAAGGGTTGATATCTTCAGGCTCTTCTTAACATTCCCGTTGTGTCCTAACTTGGTGTCATAGCGAAAAATAACTGGGATATTGTTCAGGATCATTAACATTATGCCTGGCCAAAAGTGTCCTGTGCAACCTGATCTAGGTGTTCCTGCTCTGGCAGGGGGATTGGACTAGATGATCTTTCAAGGTCCCTTCCAGTTCCGGATATTCCCTTATTCTGTGATTCTGTGATCTGAATACAGAATAACACCAGCAATGAATAACCTGGTTGAGATTTTTGAAGATACACTCAAGGGTCTAGCCACCAATTTTGCTGAGAGTTGACACTGATTTCCCTTCACTGGCTCAGAAAAACCCAGGCCAAGTTTTTCTCCTCTGAATCTTACTGTTGGCTGTGTGGAAAGAGCAGTGTCCAGACTAATGTCTGTAAGTGATGATGAACAATGCTGGGATGGCTGTTGGGAAGAAATAAAACAGGGCCACATCCTCCCGAAATGGTACCTTCCCTCCTGCCCCTTTTGAATCAAAATCCTCTCTAACTTGCATGGTAATATACATCTTGCCTCAGGGTCCTGGGGAAACCCTGCGGCCAGCAGGCTTGAGAAAAACACGCCAGGGACTTTTGCCGCGGGACTTTTGCCGTCCTCATTTTCTCTCCCTGCGCTGACAGTCTGCTTGCTCACATCCTGCTCCTTGCGGCGTCTCTGCCGCCTCGTCGCTTCACCTCTTCTCATCTTGTGTCCTCCTCTCCTCCATACCCTCTCCCTTACTCTTTCTTATCTCATCTGTCCCACAGTAACTATTTCCCCGCCCTGCAGAAGCCCTGCATCCATTTGGAACTGACACGGTCATCTGCCATGAGTCCTACCTGCTCCCACCAACACCCATTGTCAGTACCAGCTTTAAGGATTTAAGCTGTCTCCCTTGTGTCTGTGCAGCCCCTAGTCTGTTGTTAATCCTTAGGCATCACCATAATACTTGTGATTAAAATATATTTTACACAGAGCTGAAATAACTTGTCCCAGTGGCTCAGTAGATGAGACAAGTGAGGGTTGTTTTTTTTTTTCCAGTCCTATATCTATGCACTGGAAACCTTTCCCTCTTTGCAGCACAGATGGACAGCACGCATCTCACCAAGGGAGGTGGAAGATCCTCTTCTCCCTTAGTGTTACTGCACTGGCTTAGATGACTAAGGAAGAATATGAGTCCTCCCAGCAACCCTCCATCTCCTGCGGTTAGGGAGATGTTAGCCCCACTCCTCCAGTGACTGTCCCTGGGCAGACCCTGTTGTTTTGCATCCAAAATCTAAATACCTCCAAGATCCAAGCAGACTCCCATTTCCTATTGATCTCCACCTCACTCCAAAATACACAAAGTTCCCCAAATGTGATGTGCCATAAAGAACCCAGATTTAGTGACCTTTTTTGCATGTAGTCTGTTGGCAGCTGCTTCTTAGCAAGCAAGGGGTAGATACTGAGATATTTGCAGCAGCTGATTTGGCTCCAGTTGCAGAACCAAAGGAAGTATCTGCATTAACGAGGACCTATGCTGCTTATTGCATTCTGAGCCAGCATCCACAGCTCTAAAACTGCACGAGAAATCAGCCATTGGCAGGCTGGAGTCATATAACGCAGCAAGGCATCTGCGCTACCTAGAATTTCCTCTTCGTTTGAAAGACATAATAAAAATCTGAAGCAGGAAACGGTTTATCTGGTAAAATTTCAAATGATGCTGTTATCTGGTATAACCTTAGCACACACTAGAATTCGTCACCTGCCTTCCAGTCCTTGAAATGAGCTCGACTGTGATGAGCTATTTAAATTCTCCTAGTAAAGGTGAAGGCACGCACTTTCTGCTCTTATCTGTGGGTTATTTCTACAAAATGCCACTTTCAGCTTTCATCTAGGAGCTGAAATTCACAGGTATCAATGTAAATTAGGCAGTAAGGTTATGACAAAATGCACATATATACAGGTATGTCCTTACATATTTTCTATATATATGCTCAAAAATGAAAGTTTTCACTTCTGAACTAACTGCATTTTGCTTCCCTAGGATCCCAGCAGCAAGAATGGGTCCAAGAAATTTCTTGTACTGACAGATAAGACACATCCCTTAATAAATATGCAAACAGTATAGGTGTCAGAGAAACACTATGCACTAACTGATTAGGTTAAATGGATTGGCATCAGTAAGGCCCAATGGTCTTTGGTATTTCAAGTACCAGTCACAAGAGGATTCGGTTTCTGAGACCTTTTTAAAATCCCATGTAAAGGCCTAAGAAAAGACCAGAAGATCTAAGAAGAGGTGTGGTTGAGACTGAAGAAGGCCTTGGGCTGTCTCTCTAAATGGAGGTGAATTTTAGCACAAATCAGAATAAAGAGCGTTATGAGAAATTGACTTAGTAGTGAAACCACTTCAGTTCCAGCCATCTAAATGAGGCATGTATCCAGGCTTTCCAAACAGTCAGTGGAGATAGAAGATGCCCTAGATGGGGACCAAATCTGCTGTAAAAAAGGAAATGGGAAAGGTGGGAGGATGCTCTCTGTGGAGGTGTCTGTCTCACTGGCTCATGGAGATTCCATTAACTATTTCACTACGTGTTTAGATACGTCCAGAAAACTTCACTACCCCTTCAGAGCTATCCAGATGGACCTCTTTGTTCCTGGTGAGCTTTCAGTATCACTGACAAATCCCAGATTTCTGGGGCCACCCCACAGAAGCCTTCCAGCAGAGCCACAGTTCCGTAAGAAGGGGACAAATGGGCTATTGCTGAGCTCCCCAGAAGGTGAGAACCCAGAGGGAAGAGATCGCTTCTGCCAGTGGCAAAAGGAGCAGGGAGAGCTCAGAAGATGATGTAAGATCCCCCTGGTCAGGCACGTATTTTGGAGTGGTTTGCTGCAAGGTCCTGGTCTGTGCCGAAAAGTAGGCCTGTGCTGCTAAGTAAAAGAAGAGCAGGGAGCAGGTTGGAGCCCAGGCTCCCTTGTTTTGTGTGCTGCATAGCTGTTGCTCTGCTTTGTGCTGCTGCAGCTGCTGCCTCCCACCAAACAGCTCTGCTCTGCACAGAGCATAGCTCCCTGCAGGATGGCTGGGAGCCCATCTGCGGGCTTGGCTTTAGACTTGTCTATGGGCATCTTCTGTGTAGCAGTGTAGATGTGGCCTGAAGGACTCGGCAGAAGCAACTTGTGGTTATTCTGGCCTGGAGATTGGTGGTTCCTTAGAAGGAAAGCCTTTACATTTGAAAAAAAACCCCAACAAAACATGAGAAGTAGAGGTGGAAATTGCAAAAGGGATGACAAGAACCAAAGTAACCTCAGAGAGAATGTTTCTGGCTGCTCACCTAAAAGTTCTTGGTAATGGGCGCCGGATGAAATCGACCGGTGGTTCCTACAGAGCTTGGGTGTAGGAGAAGCAAGGAGTTGGTCCCCACAGCTCCAGCAGCTGCAGCTGGGGCTGCCCACCTTCCCCTCCTGTCCTTCTTGTTGGAAACGTGCTGAGCAGGAGTCAGCAAGGCAGAGGGCTGAGGACCTCACCCTTCCCTGCTGGACACTCATAAATGAGGGAGATGAGCGGACTGAAAACCAAAGGAGATGAATGTGGCCTTTAGCTTTCCCCCTTGGCAGGCTTTGGTCGATTTGACTTTTTGCCACTGTGAAACACAGCTGAAAGAGCTTTCCAAGTCAGCAGCTGGGCTGCTGTCTGCTCAATTTTTGTGACAGAAAATCAAAACATTTTTGAGCAAAATTGAAAATTTTCTCATGGAAAATCGTCTTTTTGTGATGACGGTGTTATTTTCTCACTAAAATATCTCCAGCTATCTTTGTGTTCCTGGAGCAAAGTTGACATACTAAACTGTGAAGCAACAACTCTGTGTGGGGTGACTTGCTCAGGGACTAGGGAGTCCGGAGAGTCACAACCATCCCAGCTGTTTTGCTTCTTTTTGCCTCACCAGTTTCAACTGTCCTTCCCTCTGGCATGCTCTGGCAATGTCTTTATAGTCTTTTCTTATGGCCTGTCTCTGCTCCCCCCTTTCCCTATATACCCTTTTGGCATGTGAGTTCACTCAACGTTTGCCTATTCAACCAGGCTGGCCTCCTGCTGCATCAGTGCCATGTGCTGTGTCTTGCACATTTGGGCGCACTGTTCTTGTGCAATGAGGTGGTTGCTCAGACAGCTCTCCTGGGCTTTTTGAACAGCCTCCCATGAGATCCTGCCTACCACTGCCCTAAAAAAAATGAATCACTGAATCTTCATGGTTGGAATGCACCTCTGAGATCGAGTCCAACCATACACACAAAAAAACCCCTACAATCTCAGACACTAGAGCATGCTACTAGAGCATGCCCTGAAGGGGAAGGCGAGGACTACATCTGCATGTAGTAGTAGTAGTGAAGTCCACCCTCCTGAAATGCATAATAATTTTTGTAATAGTTGTCTTCTTCACTTCCCTTGGGATCTTAGGTTCTACCACCTCATGGCCCCCACAGTCAAGAATGCTATCAGCTATCACTTCCTAGATTAGTCTTCAATTATCCACAAGCTCCCGAATTTGCTGAGCACCTCCCTAGTTGTCCTGTCCAGTACCTGTGTAAAAATTTTCCCTCAACGCATCCCAGAAATCTCCTGGCTTACCTGAGCCCTGCATGCTGCCCTTCCAGCAGATGCTGGAGTGGGTAAACCCTCCACCTTGAGAACCAGGGCCTGAGATCATGAGACTTCATCCAATTGTTCAAAGAAGGCATCATGCACTCCTTCTTCTTGACTGGGCAATCTGTAGCAGATGCCCATTGTGGCATCCCTCCTTGCTGATCCTGAAAATATATTTGAGCCATAAAGCGTTAAACAATGTCATCTTGCCACCAGCAAGTTAACTGGATATAGTGTTTATTATCAAGGACCAATTTGACAAGAAGACTGTACACAGAAACAATGCATGTAAGACAGCGGAGAGTCTGCAGATGAAAAAGATAATGATTTATTCTTGAGTGTACACTTCAGTTCTAATGAGATTTTGATTCCACCAACTACGACCCCAAGCCAGGTTGGCAAACACACAAAACCTGAGTTTAATCAAGCCTTTCACTGTTTGCAAAGCAACAAACAATATGCTTGGTAAGCAGAGTAGACATATCTGTACGCTGATCGCTCCGCAGTGTCTAATGTGTGCCATGCACAACGGGGCGGTGGCTACTGCTGCCAAACTCCTCTGAGTAAATGAACGGAGCATATCAACTTACAGAAACAAAGAGAGAACATCAGACTTCATACTTCTCTGTATTCTTGGGAAAACATGAACAAATTCAGCATCTGTGGATGGAAAGAAATAAAATGCAGAGCAGAACAGTGTTAACTTGAGAAAGCTAATCTGAAGAGAGAAGTGCCACCCAGATCACATCTCAGGTAAAGAATTGCAGTGAGAATCCTGAGATGTCAAATTTCAATGGGTTAGTTCTGGACTCCTGTCCAAGTCATGGTGCTTTATAGAATTATTCTCTTTTCCCCAAAATATCACTTTCTGTGTAGGTCTTCCTGAGAGAGATGTTAAAGAATTATATCGGTATCTGGAAATGTTATGGAGTACAGCTGCCTTTCCAACACAGAGCTGTGGAGGAACAAGGAGAGAAAGCACAGAGACAGGAGATGAATGGGAACATGTCTGAAAGAGAGATCTGGGTGATGTAAAGCCGAACCTCAGAGGCAGCCAACCCCAATGATTTCTCAAGATTTAGAAACCTACACATCTGTGTCACAGAATAAGTTATTTTGCTTTCCCCTGCCTGTCCCTATTTCTGCAGTTCTTAACTGCAACGTTTACCTTGTCAAGGGTCAAGACTTCTTCTGTCTCTGAGTGTTCTGCCTTACTGTCCGCACACTGTGGTGAGGCTGGGGACAGGACTCCAGGGCAGGCCAGTGTCTGCATAACACTGGGATTTAGAGCCGTGTCTCCAGGGAGTGAGGTCGGGGAAGGAGCTGCCAGGGCTTTACCTTCTGGCTAGAATCAGAATATTCTGTGATTCTTCTGCAGAATCACTGAATATTGGGTCATTAGCGTTATTCAGGACTAAACACAACCTTGATCAAAGGCATACCCGCTACCCAAGTCCGGTACAAATTATTATTTTACATTTACCTGGGAACAGATTTGGTGGTGTCCTATCTCCTTATACATTCCCTTCTTGGCCAGAGTGCTCCTGGATGTTTGAAGAACTGCTTAATCCCTTAATGGTCCAGGAAGTTGATTGCTCATTTACTGCCAGCCACCATGCTGTCCATCACAATGGCAATGACTGCTGCAATAACACCTTTCCAACATCCTCTAATTAGCCCTTAATCTTGTATAAACTCTTTCTATGGATACCTTTTCAGTAAAGGTGGCTGAATTGTCACTCTCCTTTCAAAGTAAAATCAGACTCTCATAGGATTTTTGAGTACCCAGCTCCTGTCCAAATGAGCTTTGAACATATAAATACACCTGAAAACCTATGCTTGCCTTTTGAGTTATTTAAGATGTTCTTTAACTGGTGGAATTTGTTGTGGCATTCAGAAAGTGTTAAGGCAGTACCTGGGGCACAGGGATGGTCAAGGTCAGGCTGGATGGGTCTTTGAGCTACCTGCTCTAGTGGGAAGCGTCCCTGCCTATGGCAGGCAGGTTGGAACTCAATGATCTTTAAGGTCCTTTCCAACTCTAACCATTCTATGATTCTGTGGTGGTGTTTATGGTTTGGGAGACTCATTTTCATGGGGTTGGACCTTGTTTAAGGCCCCACTTCTGCTCACAGTTACAGTGTGTTCTAGGCAAGCAACAGTAGAAGTGTGGATTGCAGTGGGAAAATCTGTGTCAGGCAGGGGCACAACTTTGGTTGGCAAACCTATCCCAGAGGTTAACAGTCTGATATTAGATGTAATCCATTTGAGACTTCATATAAAACATGAAGCTGTTCTTCCCCTGTACAGAAACAAAACCACTGCATCTCCACCTTACTTTCATGTTGCTTGTGTTTCGCTAAAAAAAAATTCTCAAGGGATACTCAGTCATCCATCTCATCTGCTTACTGATAGGACTTACACCCACCAGGGAGATGCCTCAGAAACAGGCATTGCTCTGCACCCTACATTGCAGAAGCCTGGGGTGCCACCACAGAAGAGCGGTCAGCAGCAGAGACCTGGATGGAGACTTTCAGGCTTTGAGTCCCTTTCGCTACCTCTCACGAGACAATGAAGCCAATACCTTGAAGTCTCCTGCCACACAGCTAAGTGCATAGGCATTCCTGTATAGGATTCATACATTGCCTGTATCTGGAATTTAATAAATGTGGAGTTTAAGCGGTGCCCAAAAGATGGCACTGTTTATTTGTGCTTTTTTCATTCTTAATTGCATACCCTCTTATAGGCTGGAATATCATCTGAAAAAATTAAGACAGGTCTTATATACTCTATAGAGAAAAGCAGTACAAATCAAACTATTGCAGCAGCATGGCCTTTCCTGTAACCTTTAACGTGCAATATTTTAATGGAAATGAGCATTAAAAATGCTGCTTAATATTATAACTACAAAGTAGTTGCCCTTTTATTTCCATCTAGTTATTTTCACCATAGATGTTTCAATCTCATACATTTCATTTAATGCCTGGTGCCTGAAGAATATGCTTCGGTTATTTAAAAGGAGTAAGAATTGTTGACAAGAGATGGATCAGAACCAGAGTTCTGCCTTGAGGGTCCCCGAAAGTTAGCATAAACATCTCTCTCTGCACAGTAATCAGTGTCCATATGTGCTGAAAAAAAACCAACAAACACCAAATAGCGTGACAGCCAAATTAGAATGAATCAGTTGTCCACATTTCTGTTTGAACGGCCAAATCCCAAGTCCTACCCTAGCAGCTTGCTGCAACCATAGAACCAGAGCGAATGTGGAAATACAGTTTACCTTGCAGCAATGAATTTAATGAAAGGTTTGCTGGTAACCATAGCAAATGACAACATTAATCCCCATATCAGCTGTCAGGTTCTCCAGGCCTTTAAAACTAGAAGGTGCGCCAAACAAGCAATAATAATAATAATAACAACTATAGTAGTAATAACAACAACAACAACAATAATAATGCCTGATTTTATTAAATCAAAGCTCTTCGCAATCTCAACATAAGAATCATTTCACCGAGGACTGACATCCAGCCATTTCCGAGGTAACAAACTTCAGCTACCAGAATACCTGACAGATGGCTACAGTGGCTTTTAACTCCTCATTTTCCCCATACAGTTCTACATTATGATACCTGTGGCTGCTAGATGAAACCAGAGGGTACCAACAAGTGAGGGCTCAGTGGGAATATAAACTCCATTGCCTCTGTCCCTTGCCAGAGCCTCCTGTAGGCCCAGTGCCTCCTGGTCAGTGAAGGCAAAGACAGAGAAAAATGTGTGTTGCTGTTGCTTTCCAGGCACTAGTCCAGGAGGCAGCTGAACAAATACCCCTCAGACATAAAGCCTGAGACTTGACAGGTCTAAGTGGGCAATAGGTACAATCACACAGGCATCGTTCTGGTCTCACAGACCTGCACATGGTTTCATCATTAGGAACAACTTCCCCATCCTAAATATATTTCTGCTTTATGTACATACACCCTCTTCTGCCCTCCTCCTGCCCATAATATGTCCTGCTTGCTTTCCTTACTGACTCCACTTTTGCTTAGTGCTACCTGGATGTGAATCTGAAGGAACCTGGGTCCATTGTCAGCAAGAAGAAGTTTGAGGCTGTCCTTCCTCAGGAAAAATCAAAATCACCAGGCAAGGGGTTGGAGGCAACCACTTTGCTGAAAAGCCTTTAAAAAAAGATCCACTCAAGTCCCAGGAGATATGGTTTAGTGATGGGTTTTGCCAGCATTAGGTTGACTGTTGGACTAGATGATCTGAAAGGTCCCTTCCAACCTAGGCAATTCGAAGATCCCCAGTGAACTATGAACTCACTTGAGCACCTCATAGCTCAAGAAATCCCAAAACACCAAACTCTAGGTCCTAGATGTCATGTCAGAAACCAGGACATACAAATCAGATGTTTCAAGCTTTAGTACCTAGGATCCTTGTATTGATTTCATTTGTTTTTGAAAATCTGTTTTGCTTTGGGGTTTGTTTGTTTTTTTGTGTGTTTATTTTACCCAGTTTGTTGTGGATTTTTTTGCTTTTGTTTGTTTGTTTGTTTGTTTTTTAATCCAGACATTCACTGGGCTGTCCCATATTGTTACACCCATTGTGAGGGTGCCTGGTTTTCACAAAGAATGATTGTGGTCATGTTTATTTGTACTTTCGATTAAATACATGGAGGATGCCTAAAGAGATGGAAATATGGGTTATGCCAAGATGTTCTGTTGCTAACTGCCTGTAACCACGGGCTGCAAAAATTTATGCTCACAATCCTGGTAACTGTTTTTCAGAATTTAGTTCCACATGGAGTTAAAGTGAAGAATGACCTACTGATTCTTCCTTATATCATTTTTTCTTGAGTTTAGGTGTTCCTTTACAGTTCAGGAAAAATATGTTCATTATGTGGGGGTGGTGGGTGTGGGTATTTTTTGGTTCAATGAGAGTTTCAAGAATCAGATGGGTATCTGGAAATGAAAGGTTTTTTTTTTTTCTTTTGCTTCATACATCTTCATTGCAATAATAAGGCATCAGAAATCAAAATTTAGCTGACAATTTTGATGATGTTGCAAGAAGTAGATATAGCTTGCTGTTCAACTATATTGGTTCTGCGGTGCTGAAAGCAGTAAACGTTTGATTGTGTCAGTAAACTGTAAACTGAGCTGATAGATCTTGGAAGACACATATGGGCAAATTTTCAAAGTAACACACGGAGCTGGAGACGCAAGATTCGGTACTAACGGGAAGTGAATGACAGTACAGAAAATTTCAGCCCCAGAGGGCAGTTCTCTGCAGCAGCAATGTTGGCATTTTAAAATCACCCAAATCACCTCTATTTAAGGAGGTGTTTTTCTTGGAATGATTATTTTTTTAAGGGTTAGCGTAGCTAGGTTGTTGCCAGCTGGCTGTGTACAGAGCAGGATGTGCAAAGGTGGCGGGTGCTCTGGCACTGCTCCCGTCCCTGTGCCTGCAAGGGGATAAGTCTGCCCAAGGGCAGCCTCCCCAAGGCAGACCTGGGAGCTGAGCATGGGGAAAACCTATGGAGGCGGCTGATTTTAAAGCGAGATGGACGCACGGGTCAAGAGGCTCACTGGTGGTGGGTGGCAGCAGAGGAAAAACAAGAAGGGATGCTGGCCTCAGGAAACGCAAGCCCCAGGAGGTGGCATCTGCCTGCTCCCGCTCTTGCAGCAGGGCCTCCTTGGCTCTCCCAGATGCTGCCGTCTCATCTCTGAGGCTCCTCTCTTGTTGCCCCAGGGCCTGGAGCTGGAAGAGGGGATTGAACAGTGATGGGGAAGTGCCTTTGACCTTGCTGTTTCATGTCAAGCACCTCGATTCCCATTTAAACACCCCTAACTGAGGACCAGTCTTGCTTGACAGATTAAATTATATTTAAACACAGATTCTCAGCTGGTTTCTTTTCCTCACTCAGCTGAGTGCAGGAAAAGGCATGGAGTGCAAATAGCTTGATATATATTATCTGAATCTAAGCTAAAATTCTTCTCAAAGACATTGCCAAGCCTGAGAGGAGCTTTGGTTTGCTCTGGGATAGGTTTGGTGCCTAGGCTGGACACAGGAGCATGGCCAGCACAGATGAATTTGAGGCAGGGCTGGCGTGTGGTTTGCCACATGTAGTCAATTTTTACTGGGCACTGCCTTCTTTTAGAGAGTGTGCTACAGTGACTCACCTTGTAAATCAGCTGTGGTCACAAACTGCTTTCCGATGAAATCCATCTTTTTTTGGGTTACCACGCCATAGGGGCGTATAAGGTGCCCTCTGTTAAATCTGTACTTCACTTTCAGACAAGTCTTATCTGTTTCTTTCTTTTAAGGCTATCTTCCTCTGTTGATACCAAATACTAAAAGGATTGTTTCATGCCAAATCTACCCCCTCCAAGTAAACAGCGGTACTCACAGTGCTGCTCAGCTTGAGCCAGAAAGCACAACCATTTCCTCCTGCAATCTTTTCCTCTCAGCGAAGGGAAGGGCGAGGTGTAAGACCTGCATCAAGATTTCCACCAATGTCCTAGTGGCTGTCTGGCAGTAAGAAATTACAAAACTCCCTCATCAGACCCTCTTTCTGTTGAGGATATTAATCTCATGAAAATGCATCCAATTTTCACACACCAGGGCATCAGACATCTGAAAATTGCTGCTAAATCTGGATTACAAAGGAAAAGGGAAAAAAAAAAAGGCATTAGACTGTGTTCTCTCTCTCTCTGCTATTTAACTACTATTTAACACTTTAATCCTCCTGAGGC
Organism: Nycticryphes semicollaris; assembly: GCA_013400055.1. Classification (NCBI taxonomy): domain Eukaryota; kingdom Metazoa; phylum Chordata; class Aves; order Charadriiformes; family Rostratulidae; genus Nycticryphes; species Nycticryphes semicollaris. Next base: position 724,296 of record VXBJ01000617.1, read on the forward strand.
ATTTTTCTCCTTTTTACTATAATCCCTTAATTTAGTCTTCACTGTTTATAACCATTCTCCTTTCTTCCACTTTTAGGTTCCCATTTTTAAGCCACTTTCTTTACCTTAATTACTTGGCTAACAGTAATCTCTCAGAAATCACAGACGGGCGAGAGGGCAAGCCCTTATGATGAGGCTGTCTCCTTGCCAAAGAAAAGCTGCGCACTGCGATCTGTTTTCTTAAGTTTTATTCAGCAGTTGAAGCTTGCATGCCTGAAGTCGGGAAGCTTCTACTATTTCCTTTGAGGTATTAGTGAGCGTTAGGAAAATTTTCTCTGAACGTTTGCAATATTGGTGATTTGTACCTTCACTGCATTTACTATCAGCAAGTAGTCCCAGCTGCTGACTTGTATGTCTCAGCTCCTAGACCTGAGAGCAACCCCATCTCCAGTAAGACCTCGTGTGTCTATGTTATGTCATTGTCCCTTGGCTGAATGGTTGAGATGACAAATTACTGCAGGAAGGAAAAGGCCATAATCTTGGAAGCATGGAGACAGAGAGGAAAACTGACAGCAGCCAGAAGAATGGTGGTGATGCTGCTAAGTGGATCTGCTGGCTCAGTTCCTAATAATTGAGTCTGCTCCTCTTAGGTGATGTAGTCTCTGATTTGTGAGAGCTTTGGCGAACACTCACTCTAGTGGTGTAAGGAGTTAGAACCCCACCGTGTGCCAGCATGAGATGGTATCTTCAGTATCTGCTGGGTGAGCTATAATTTGTTGTTTTGTTTACTGGCTTTCTTTAAATGATGCTTTGGGTAGTCTTCATGGGATGCAGCTGTGCCTATCATTGTAAAGTCTCGGGCAGGAGTAGGCAGTGAATTTCTGTAAAGACAAAACAGAAATGAGCTTAATAACCACAAAATACCTCTGAAAGCAAATAGCTCACAGAAGTTTCCATTCCAGAATAACATTTGAAGTAACTGGAGATCATTTCCTATAATGTTCATCACCTTTTCTGGTGCTCAGAATGACTCAGAACCAGCTGCAAGGCTTCTGTAGTCCTGGAAACACTTGAAAATGTATGCTTTGTCCCAGCAGCCACTACACAGTCACAAAATGACTTGTACACTCTCAGCATCTCCTTCTGTGATCCAAGCTTCATGGCTCAGAAGATATTTGGTACTGAGGATTCAACGTTTGACGGCTCAGGACATGTAGGGCTCCTGTTTATGTGCTTTTAATGTCATCTCTAACACTCCTGCCTAGATCCAAAAAGACACTTATGTACTTCAAATGTAGGTGGAACTGAGGCACAAGTAATGTGTCTAACCCCTCAGCAGAAGTGAATACTCAAGTGCTTGCACTTTTGCCTGGCTTTGACATTCCTGGTGGTATCAATTTTCAGAGCTGCTACCTTCTCAGGTGACTGTGGGGTTAGTCTGAAATCCCTATGGGATCCAAAAAGCCTGCCTGTGCCTAAAAACCTGAGCAGTCAGATTTGGTAGGTTTATTCTTTGCGTCCTTGAGTTCACAGGCTGATAAGATATCAAAGCTATGTTTGTTCAGAAGAAAGAGCAGGAGACATCCATCTTCTGTAAAATAGTTGGTGGCTGGGAAGTTGTCTGAGGTGGCAGGCAAAAGTAAGTTTCTGGTGTACTCAGCAGCAAAAGGGTTGTACTTTCTTCTCCCACACTGCAGGATACTATGTGAATTTTCCAGCTAGGATGAAAACTGGGTCAATTTACAACTGAAAGATTTGTGAGACTGTAGGGAGCCCTTGCAAAATCATCATATGATAAGGGCATTCACTGGCAAGTTTGTCTTTCTCTGTTCCCACAATAGTTTATGTATTTTGATTATAGGAGTTTGTAACATAAAATCAATGCTCAGGGACCAGGCTGTTCCCTTAGCAAGTGAACTCTGTAAGTGTTAGACTGCAGAGTATTTTCCATCCCATGAATCTCCCATTCTTGCCCAGATGGCGGTGGGGTTTCAAGAAAGGAAAGAGAGACGCTGTCATTGTGGTGGTTACGGGCTGTCCCTGCAATTGGATGAAATTCCTTGGTCTGTAATCCTCTTGGTACACAATGTGGTGCTTCAGGCACATCTTTCATGCGCAATGCAGCGCAGCACAGAGGAACAGAGTCATGAAGGCTTAGAGGCACAGAGGCAGGACTGATGGAGCAATAACTGGTCCCAGCACAGCACTGTGCCTGGCCGAGAGAGTGGACATCTCAACTCAGGTAACCTCTATGGATGCACAGTGTTAATGCACCAGCTAATGGACCAGCTAGATCTGTAGCAGCCCCACACTACTAGGTTTTTATCTTCCATGTGTCTACCTAGTAGTCAACTGTTGCTTGGTATCCACTCCTCTGTTAGCTTTGGTTGATGCACTACTTCATTTTAGGCCTGTTCCTGCTCATTTAGAATCATAGAATCATTCAGGTTGGGAAAGACCCTTGGGATCAAGTCCAACCACCAGCCCTACTCTACAATGTTCTCCCCTATGCCAGATCCCCCAACACCACATCTAAACGACTCTTAAACACATTCAGGGATGGGGACTCACCCACCTCCCTGGGCAGCCTATTCCAGGGTCTGACCACCCTTTCTGTGAAAAATTCTTCCCTAATGTTCAGCTTAAACCTACCCTGTTGCAGTTTGAAGACATTCCCTCTTGTTCTGTCACTAATTACCTGTGAGAAGAGACCAGCACCGACCTCTCTACAATGCCATTTCATGTGGTTATAGAAAGTGATGAAGTCTCCTCTCAGCCTCCTCTTCCTCAAACTAAACAATCCCAGCTGCTTCAATCGCTCTTCATAAGATTTATTCTCCAAATAGATGCCTTAATTCATGTGAACTCCAGGGAGAACAAAAGAAAAAGGCCCTTCATTATTCAATGTTTATATAATGCCTTGACAATGTAAAATGTGGCACAAATGATGAGTGCTATTTACTGCAGAGTTAATTTGCCAAGCTTTCCTGTATTTTGGGACCCATTGGCTTTAGCTGTTTATTTGCTTAGTTGCATTGCAAGCTTCCAGTTAAAAATGCCTATTTATACAGCAGTTACACCATACTCCAGGAAGAAAACATTATAGAAGATGTCACTAATGCACCAATCACAAAACCATTTCCACTCATGTTCTGTATCCCTTCCTCCATCTAGCCATCCCCCATCCTCGCTTCTTCCCACCATCTCCCATACATGTAGCTGATATAACCATTGAAATCAAAGATTTACATTGAGCCTAATAATACTTTCTCCACTCACGTGACTTACCCTTCTACCTACTCTTTACTTGGCTGCTTGGTGCTTTTTATAATTATCTATTTCATATCCTTGAATATGCTTTTGCCTCATTTAGAGTGTGCTGTAAGTGATAGGATTTTGATAAATTAAGCAATAATCAGAAAACATTTTCAATATTCTGTAGTTTTCCATTAAGTTACAGTTATAGTGACACAATTTGCTCTGCTACAGTTCACACTGAGTTAGTCTTGTTTTCATTAAAAACCTCATTATTTAGAGATTTATAACTCATCCATAGAAATTTGCTCTAGGGTGAAACTTGACAATGTTTTCAGCTCAAAAGAAAACTTAAAAAATATTAATTTGGTTTGTGTTTTGTGACTTTTAAAGAAAATCATTTCACCTGTTTCAAGCTTTTTGTGTTCTTTTAACTCAAAATAGCCTCAATTTAAGTAATGTGCAATTAGTTGTAATAATAATAATTACTACTATTACAATTTCTACTTATATGGAGAAGATAACACTAAAAGGTGCAGAAAAAAGTAAAATCAAGGTATTTAGTCCAAAGAGTGTATAACCCACACACATTTGGTAGGTGAATAAGATCAATTGTTCCTACTGCACTATGCTTCCCTATGGAATATTGCAAGAAATACATATGCAATCAAGCCATGGTGGTTCACACAATATTTGCCAGAATGATTTTTCATAGCTTTTCCTGAAGATTTGGATCACTATCTCAAATAATTAGTGCTTTTACCACTATTCATTCCTTTAGTCCTGTCTGGGTGATTCAACAGAAGAGAGAATCTTCAAAGCAGGAATGGGCAGTTGTTAAAAGAATGCTCAGGCTAAGAGTACAGCATTTGAGCTGTACTGGTAGGCAGCTTATAAAGCACCAAAAGAGGCATAGTATGAAAACCAAGACTGTAATTGCCAGTGTGGATCATGCGTGGTGCAAATGTATTTTTGGATGGTGAACGGAATTATCCATAACCTCTTCTGTCTGGTGTTTTATGGAGTCCTTGGTTCACAGGGGTTTATAGACTTCCTTTGTTCATGACCTCAAGGTGCTCCTGAAGGACGAGGTCCAGCAACGGCATCCGAGATCCTGCTAGGCTGAAACAACGATGAGATGGTGATACCAAATGTTAACATTCTTACATGACATGCAACAGGAAAGTAAAAGTTTTCATTCTGGTCTGTTTCCTAGGCTCACCTGTTTTGCACCAAACTAATTTTGCAGTATTTCATATTAGTTTGTTGACTATAGTTTCAGAGCCTGCCATACTTAATGTTATGTATGCAGCAGACTCACAGGACATTTGTTTGAAGACACACATTCAGCCAGTTTGAGTTTACAAATACGAGCTTTGTGTTCCTACTTGGCTGGGTAAAGTCATTTGTGTACGACAAAATTAGATCACTAATTATATAGACTATCTTGAAACTGCCTGAAAATTTGATACAAAGCACGTATTTCCTAGGCAAAAAACTGGTTGGGGTTTGTCAGTTTGTGGACATGCAACCTGCAAGAGAAAACTGATCCTATCCAACCTAAGACTTTACTGCTTTGTTATATCAAGTGTAAAATAAAGAAGGCACAGTCTTGCCATCTACCATATTTCCAAGTCTATAAGATCAGAAATAAAAAGACTTAACGTTTTGCATAGATGCAGTGACTAATCCTGAGGGTTGTGTCTTTATGTTTCTAATAAACTCTTGCCAGCTTTTTTGGGTCAGAGTAGCTGGAAAACAATCTTGTCAGCAGAAACTGAGGAACTAGTTATCTTAGTGAATAATGGAAATATCTTGCCTCCATCTATGTAGCAGATTAATGCTACCCAAGTGGAATGGACTCAGTGATTTTGTGGAGAAGTGATACTCAAGACTGAAATTTCAGTAATGAACCTTTCAGAAATGGTAGTTCACCAGGAAGTTTGTTCTACATACATGTGTGATATAAAAGAGACACTGATAGCATTGGGATATAAACTTGATTTCACTGCTATATAAACAGTAGTAAAACAGCTTTTTCTGAAATCAGGACAAGGAGTAGATTGCTTTTAAGTAGTGTTTGGGATTGATGCTAGGGAAAAGAAAGACTCAAATGAAAATTATTGATGCAATAAAAAGAAACTCAGATATTATTTTCTATCTCAGCCTATTTTCCAGGCAATTTTTGAAGGCAGGGTTTTCCGGGCAAGTGAACATTAAAAATTTGTGTGTTTGGGGTTCAGTTTTCAAATGGGCATTTTGTGTCTGTTTCTACTGAAGTCAATACCTTTGATTTTACTGAATACCATTGTCTTATCAGTAACACTTTTGTGATGTTGAATTTGCTTGCAAATACCACTTTTCAGTGATGGAAATTAATTTTTTTTTGAAGGTATGTAGGAAGGTAATTCTCCCTAATTACCTGCATATTTCTGAGGATCTGTACTTGATCTACTTATCTGCATGTGTAAATTATACGTCACAAATATTGTGACATCTGAAACAAGGGAGCAATGTCTGCCTTTTTTCAAGGACCACCCCAAGGGGAGAACAGAATCTGCAATATCTGAAGTAGGCAGGTATAAGGAAACTGTCTAAATATGGCTCCAGCAGCCCAATTTCTAGAATCAATAAAAATTCATTGAAGTCATAGAGGGGTAATGCGGGAGATTAAAACAACAAAAGAAAAGCAAAGAAGAAAGACAAACGTTTAGCTTCTTTCAGTGTTATGTTTAAGATTTTCAAGTGAATTTAAATAGAGGCATGTAACAGTCAGCTATTTCTGAGAACTGGATCTGAACCTGTAGGGACTTGGGTAACAGCATTAGTAACATATCTAGCCTGTGGGCTTTGTAATGGAGTGACTCAGCTCTTGATTAGAAGGAAATAGAGAAGGCTATCACCTTTGTCTTGGGAAGACAGCTTTGGAAATGCAAACCACTGCAAGGCAAATGCTGTAATTAAGATGGATGCACAGCTGTGCTCTGTTTCTGCAGGCAGAGACAAGAAAGGACCGAAGGATTCCTCCAAACACCCACACTTCTCATGCAAGATAAATCAGCAGAGCTTAGCATGTGAGGTTCCTGATGAATCCTCTGGAGAAAACATCTCTCTCACATGAATTGCTGGCCAGCTTTGTGCGTAGCACAGCGTTAAGGCATAGCTGCCTGGTATAGCCGGGTGGCCTGATAGCCTAGGAGGTCTGTTCCTCTCTGAGGTCTTACAGTCATAGACAGGAAAGGATTATATTTTGAGAAGCTGCTACAAGTCTTCTTAATGTGTATAAATTCATCTGTGGACACCCTGTGATCTCCATACATACCAACATGAATTAATGTACGGGAATTTCCGTAGTTATGTTCCCAAGAACATGTTTTTAGGGAAAAAACCCCTAGACTATTGCAGAATCCCTGAATCCCCCTGCTAGTCCAGCTGCTTCAAGCGCATACAAGAGGGCAATTGCGGTTTTGGCGTCTTCTTTCCCCATGATGGGATGCATCCTGGTCCTTCATACAAATGAAGACATGCCTGGCTCTTGCGGTCACAGGAAAGAACAGTGCAGTTGGAGGAGCTCCGATGAGAATGGTGGGTACCCTCACTGCTCAATGCTACCCTCTTTGTATTCCCTGCGCTGTATGGGGCTGGCTCACTCACCAGGTTTGCAACCAGAGCCATCTTTAACGCTCTATGCTCTTCTGAGCAAAGAAGGCCTCCTCCCAGGCCACCCACTACTCAAGGCAGCTCTACTCTCCTCCAAACCCAAAAGGGCGATGACAGTGCATCTGGGAGTCAGAAGAGTTGTATGTTTTTTCCTTAGTAGGGAGGAAATTGATGATTTTTAATAAATTTTTTCATTTGCTGATATGGATCAAGGAGCAGGGGAAAGTATATTACCAGACAGATGTTACATGATTTGCTGACAAAGGAGAATGTTTTCTGATGAAGCCCTAGTTAAAATTTTGGCAGCAAATTGCTTATTAAATGAGAAATGAGATGCTTCAGATGGAAGGCAAAACAATTGTCATATTTATCTGAAGTGTCAAAATACAGATCATTGACTGGGTGGCTGAACCCTGCTGTGCGGGTGATCACAGTTTATTCCAAAGAGACAAGATTTTCCTTATCATGGAATAACTGTTTCATGGACTATGTGTGACAAAATCTTCAAACTGATTGGACCCTACATATGATCTCCTTGGAGCATATGCCTTCCATTGACTCTACCATGGAGTGAATCCCTTGCCGTGAATATGCGACTCCATATAAAAAAAAGACATCATTTGAGGGTGTTGGTCGACTGTCAGCTGAACATGAGCCAGCAGTGTGCCCAGGTGGCCAAGGCAGCCAACAGCATGCTGGCCTGTATCAGGAACAGCGTGGTGAGTAGGACTCAGGAGGTGATTGTCCCAGTGTACTAGGTTCTGGTGAGGCCCCACCTTGAGCACTGTATCCAGTTTCGGGCCCTTTACCATAAAAAAGATACTGAGATGCTGGAGCGGGTCCAGAGAAGGACAACAAAGCTGGTGAGGGGTCTGGAGAATAAGCCTTATGACTAGTGGCTGAGGGAGCTGGGGTTGATCAGCCTGGAGAAAAGGAGGCTAAGGGGAAACCTTACCGCTCTCTACAACTACCTGAAAGGAGGTTGCAGAGAGGCAGGGGTTGGTCTCTCTGCTTAAGTCACAGGTGATAGGACAAGAGGAAATGGCCTCAAGTTGTGCCAGGGGAGGTTCAAGATTGGATATTAGGGAAAATATTTTACATGCAAAGGGTTATTAAGCATTGGAATGGGCTGCCCAGGGAAGTGGTTAAGGTACCATCCCTGGAGGTATTTAAAAGATGGGTAGACATAGTGCTTAGAGGCGTGGTTTAATGATGGCTTATTATCAGAGTTAGGTTGATGGTTGGATTAGATGATCTGAAAGGTCCCTTCCAACCTAGACAATTCTATGATTCTGTCATGTCTACATGCTGTTTGAGATGTTATGACCACACCACAGCTGTGTAGTATTGTCATCTGGGTATGGTTTAGTGTTCCCCTCACCTAATCTGGGAGGCCACACTCCAGCAGAATTAGTTTAAGAAAAAAAGGAAAAGTTTCAAAGGGAATCACAGCTCAGTTAAGAATAACTAAGTGTGGTATTGCTCTGTTAAATTATTGTGACATTCAAAGATGAAACAGCTGGGTTGGGATGATTATACCAGCAAAATATAAGGTAACTATTGTTTAGTATGATACATAAAATTCAAATTACTATATGGGATAACAAGCTTCTATCTTATTCCATCAGACTTTTCTTATTATTTTGCTTGTTACTTTGGAAGCTTTAGCTGTTTATTCCACCAAAAACTTGCAATATGGAAGGCATTATTGCATGATTTTAAGAAATTAGAAGTTCCAGTCTTAGAGAGATTTTTCTCCATGATAGGGAAAGAGAACCTTGAAGAAGGCTATCATATTAACTATGTGGAATAGAATTATAATTATCAGGATGCTGTGGAGGCTGGTGGCTCCTTAGGGCTGGGTGACATGGAGGCTTCCCCATCAAGGCAGGGCCAATCTTCTCCCACTGCCCCAGTCAGGAGCAGGGCAGCCAGCGGACACTGAAGCAGCCCCACTCCAAGGCATGAGGCACCTCCATGGGGATGGAAACAGGCCAAGGCCAGGATGGGACATGGGTCCATGGATAGGCATGGCTCAGTGGGCCCATGGCTGGGCAGGGCAGGGCTGTGAGGAGCTGGAGACTGGCCATGCTGTTGCATTGCTTGGGCAGGGGCTGATGTCTCTGGGGGGCTGACACGAGGTCCTGGTCAAGGTGGATGGAGACCCAGGGAGGTGGGCAGGGACAGTCAGGCTCATCAGTGCCCTCAGGGCCCTGGTGGGGATCAAAACCAGGTTGTAAAGCAACAGCAGCAGTAGGAAAATTCAGTCATTCTTGTACCTCTCCCAGTCACCACCCACATACATATATATACTTTATTCTTGCATATGTAAACTTTTGCCAGAGAAGCAGAAAGGCTATTTTGGTCCAAGCCCACCACAGAAAGACTGCTCAACTCATACAACTGGAAGAAGCCAGATGAAGCTGTTGATGAACCTCTCTTAGATGTCACTTAGCCAAACTTTACATCTGAATCTAGTCCTTCTGACTTGTCCTATGAATCTTTCTCTTCGGATTGTTCATCATCCTGGTAGCTTTTGACTGGATGCTTACCCTTTGTTGACATTTTTGGCAGTGATATATACAGCAGTGACATCTGTGTTCCATGGAATTTCTTCACTAGAGAAGTTCTTTAAGTGTGAATGAGAACTCCAGAATGCCTTGCTGAATTATAACTCTGCAGCTATAGCCCAAAGGATGTGCCTTGCCCTCTGCTCCTACCTGATGATGTTGCTTCCCACTGAGTGGCAATATAACGGTGAACTGAATTTCTGTTTGCAAAACCTAACATGATGTACTATAACTCAGAATCACAGAATCACAGAATATCAGGGATTGGAAGGGATCTTGAAAGATTAGCTGGTCCAATCCCCCTGCCGGAGCAGGAATACCTAGATCAGGTCACAGAGGAACATGTCCAGGTGAGTTTTAAATGTCTCCAGAAGAGGCTGCAGAACTTCTCTGGGCAGCCTGTTCCAGTGTTCCGTTACCCTCACCATGAAGAAGTTTTTTTCTCATATTGAAGTGGAACCTCCTATGTTCCAGCTTGCACCCATTGCCCCTTGTCATATCATTGGATGTCACTGAGAAGAGCCCGGCTCCATCCTCCTGACACTCACCCTTTACATATTTATAAACACCTCAGTCTCCTCTTCTCCAAGGTAAAGAGACCCAGCTCCCTCAGCCTTTCCTCGTATGGGAGATGCTCCACTCCCTTAATCATCTTTGTAGCCCTGCTCTGGAATAGGAAGTTGCTTCTTGAAGGTTCCTCTGTCCATCATTTGAAGAAATGGTAAGATACAGAGCTGAAAGTTAAAACTCAGCAAATTTAAGAAAATAACAAGCAATTTACCAAGGCTTGTGGTGAATGGATTATTTTGGAGGTGAAGACAGTATTTTTATTTAAAAAATATATTTAAGTTCAAAGAGAATTTGAAGCTGAGAGAAAGACTGGGATGCCTTCCAGAGTGCATACAAAGAGATAAAAATGGAGAAAGAGAAATTGAATGGGTTTTGACAGTACAAAAGTGAAGGTCACTGCTCCAGTACTATTAGCAAGAGTTTCTGGTGTAAAATGAAGTTCACGGGTTAGAAAATCTGACTAGATAAAGCCCTGGACAGCTTGGACTGCTCTAATAGCTCAAAGAGTACAAAGTAGACCCTAATTTGAACAGAAGGTTGGACATGAGATCTTCCAAAGTCCTTTCCAGCCTGAATTATTCTATAATTTGTACAATTCTATGATACTATGAAAGGAAAGACCTTGAAGTGTCAGCCAGTTATGTGGTGAGAAATGGGGGTGTGGATTCAGACACATAAAATCTAAGCATCTAGAATGTATGTGTCTCAGTGTGAGCTGGATTGCTGAGGTCCCAATATAGTCAACAAAGATCAAGTTGTTACAGAAAGTGGAGTCTGCAGAAGCTCATTCAAGGATGAGGTGAAGAGCTCTCTAGGTGCTATTGACTATAATATAGACACATACATACAGACACCTAAATTTTGGAGTCCTGTTTTGGAGCTGCATCCCATCAGTCAGAACTATGATATGGCTATGAAAAAGACAAATGCACCCTCAAGTATGTTGCACAAAATGTTCTTTGTAGAAGTAAAATGCTAATGTTATTTTACAAAGTCTTGCAGCCACTTCTGTTTTAATTGCAGTTAACCATATTCAATATAAATAGAAGAAGAGATAAGGGTTCCCGAAATGATCAGTGAAATCTTGCAAAAATCTTATTGTCCATAGGCAATTGCAGTTCCATTTGATTTGTTTATTATAGCAAACTGAAAACTGTACAGTTTTTCTCTCTCAGTACTTCACGAGGTAAAACCGTGATGGACATCAAGGGAACAGTGCTGACATAAAATGATTTAACCATCAGATTTTTTTGGCATTAGATAAAACCTAATTACCACTCAATATCTTTGCTACAGTCAATCCTGCCCAGACATAGAAAAAAATCACAAACTCTGCTTATGTAAGCAAAGATTAAGAGTCAGAATTCTTTAGCACTAGTATAAAAAGTACACCCTGACAAAACAAAATCTTGGTTGTAATTTGTTAACATTCTTATACCTTTCTTGGCCTGGCAAAGGAAGAAAATCAACAGATTTCTAAGGTATCATTCTGAGAAAAGCTCCAAATTGTCTTTAGATATGGCACTTAATGCCCCAACTGATATCAATTACATATTCATTACATATATGTGAGAATGTGTTTGGATATCCTCTTCTATCCATCAAACATAATTGCCATATTTTCAGGATAGTTAGGGGATAGTGACCTTCCTGATATCTTAAAAATTCCTTTGTGCTATTACTAGGGCTGGGGCACCTGTCCAATGAAGACAGGCTGAGAGAGTTGGGATTGTTCACCCTATAGAAGAGAAGGCTCTGGAGAGACCTGATAACGGCCTTCCAGTACCTGAAGAGAAGGGGCCCTACAGGAGAGATGGGGAGGGGCTCTTTATCAAGGAGTGTAGTGATAGGACGAGGGGGAATGGTTTTTAACTGAAAGAGGGGAGATTTAGATTAGATATTAGGAAGAAATTCTTTACTGTGAACGTGGTGAGACACTGGAACAGGTTGCCCAGAGAAGCTGTGGATTCCCCATCACTGGAAGTGTTCAAGACCAGTCTGGATGGGGCTTTGAACAATGTGGTTCAGTAGGAGTTGTCCCTGCCCATTGCATAGGGGTTGGAACTCAATTATCTTCAAGGTCCCTTCCAATTCTAACCATTCTATTATGCTATTATTCTATGATTCTATTTCTAACCTCATAAATATCTTAATAGAAACTTACCAGCAAACATTCTCCTCAGCTTCTAAACTCATTCCAGTACAATAAATTAATGCATTTCAGGGTTTTTGTTTTTTCCCCACAGCGCCATCAACTGTGACAAAAAAGTAAGTAAAATGTGGTAGCTCTAGTGTTCTTCCAATCTAGGCACTTTCGTATTTTTTTTACAATTAATAACCACAACTTCCTGGTTATTCCTACATTGGTTTTGCTCTGCATTGGAATGTTCTTTTTGGCTGTTCTTCTCATTCATCATGGATAATTAACCAAAATTCTTCCCATTTGTTTCTCCAGTTGTTGCCTTGCTCTTAACCATTGGTAAAGACTGTTCCTCATTTGTAAACTATGTCCATATCTACAAACATTTGAGGTCCAAGTTAAGCCTTGCAAATCATGTGTTGGACTTAAGATGTTTACATCTTCATAATACATTAGAGGTGGCACTGCACTTGTATGCATTTTTATGTAGGTTCTGTTTTTAGCGAGACCACTAAATAGACAGTTGCTAGTTACGTAAAAATACCTGTGTTTGGGCCAAACATTGGTAAAATTGTGAATGACGCATATAGGGCTTTTTAGTTCAAACAACAACAATCATTGTTGGTACGGGGTGTAACAGTTCCTAAAACCCCAAATGTTCTTCAAATGTTTTTGTTATAAAGGTATGTATTTAATTGTCACTTTCCTTTTATGGATATGCATATGTGTATATATATATATATAAAACATATTTGCTTAATTGTTGTCCTTATTAACTCGTTAACCTGATTTTATATTTCATTAATGTGATGGACGATTTAATACATAATTAAACTACAAAATCATAATTCTCATCAACACATGTTGCACCCCTGCTTTTTTGTGCTCTTTCATTTAGATGCTCTAAAAATTGTACCTCCTAATGTTAAATTTTAGTTACAGGTTTAGTTCTGTATGGAATTGCACAAACCCATCCTATGTTGTTTTCATTGACCAAACATATATTTTAAGGTTTCCTATACGAAATTTTGGAATACTTTAATGAGGGAGATATTTCTTCCCACTTTCAGCTATGGGAATATGGGAATATAGCAAAGTTAGCGAAATCAGACCTGTGAAAAATGCAATGTAAGTTTTTGTGGCTTGGCCCCAAGCTTTTGAGAGTCTGCACTGCAAGTAGAGTCTGACCTCTAAGAAAACTCTCACACGAAGCTCTCTTTCTTAATTCAGAAACTTACAGTTTCCAAATGTATGGTCATAAATTGGATGCGAATAAATTCGAGTTGGAAATTTTCTTAATGATGGAGATATGCAGTGCTGGGACAGATTTCCAGAAAAAAATGGTGAGCAGACACAAGGTTGCTTTCTTAGAAATAGAACCTGGTAAGTTTTAAAAGAAGATATTTGGTCTAATTTTCCACAAAAATCAAGATGGACTCATCACCTCAACATATCTTACCTGCTTCTATGTTCTCTGGTCCTATTTCAGAAAAATCCCTTTTGTTCAGTTTAATAAAAGTCAGGCTCACAGACAGTGGCCTCTCTGGACTTACAGATTTTGGATTTTGCTAAGTAGCAGCATCTTTCACTGTCGTGTTACTTTTAAACTACTTTGGTTTGCTTTCCAGTATAGACAGATATGTCTATGAAGTCAGTCATTTTCAAGCATTGGAAAAATCCACAGTAAAAAAAAGTTGCTAAAGGTGGTTTAACAATCTTTACCTTGATGCTATGAAGTAAGGAAATTAGAAAATTGCTTGAATATTGAAAAACTTTTTTCAGCAGCGAGATTTTATTAGATTGTGGAAGAGACTAAAGATGTTAATTATACTTAGGCTTAACACTAATTCTTGTGGCAGCCCACTAAGTGCCTTCCCACAATTTAATGAATGTCTGGTTATCATTACCCTTTGTTTATAAGCCTCCACACGAAGAAGGATGTTTCGAGAAGAAAATACTTTATTCCGTTCCTGGCCCTAAGAGAAACTACACCAGTGACAGCTGCTCTCAAAGAAGGAAATTGTTTGTGCCAATTATAGTCAGTCAGGAAGGAAGCCAGCTAAAACCTCTTATAAACACCAACGAGACTAAGTATAACTGGTTTATTCTGCTTACTATAGTGAGGTCAGCTTTTCCTGTCCCTTTTGTGAAGAACTTCATGTCTATCGGGCAAAATGGCAAGATGTCACCAAACTGGACTGCAGAGTGCTGTCTGAGAATTTAACACATATTAACAGTCTTCATCAGTTGTATTTTGTTCTAGTCAGTGAATGAAATTTGCCCTATAAAAAGGTCCACAAGGATTAGCAAACACTTCAAATCCTCCTTTGTTCCGATGTTGAGAGCCCACGTGGCTCCTGCTTCAAATGGTTTTTCATCAGCTTTGTGAAGTGTTTTTCATTTTGGTCTTTATCATGCACTGGAAAGCTGCTTAGTTATAGATGAGAAACAATGATGGAATATCTAAATAGATGGGTAGGATGGTGGGAGAAAGGCTGCCTCTATTCCAGAATTCCCAGAGCAGAACCATGTTCTGCAGGGTTGGCATTGTGCACGAGTTCTGCTACAGGCTGGAGGTTTGATCCAGTGTGAATAAAGTCTGAGTGAATAATTGGGTTTTGTTTCAGAACCCAAATCAAGAAAGCTAACTGATTTAGATGATGCTGAAAAGAAAACAGATAGTTTTTATTGTTAAACAGAATGCAGGGGGAAGGAAAAGCAGAAGGGGGAAAAAAGCTTTGTTTGGTACAAAATGGTTTAATTTAGTTTTTAATAAAGGTAAGACAATTCAAAGCCTCATCTACAAAAAGCAGCACAGAGAGTAGGTATCTCCACCCTCCTTGATCAATAGTGAGGGCATTCATCCAGGCTGCAGCATGTCTAAATAGAAATACTTCTGCTCTCTCATACATTTAGATCTGAGCATCCCATCTCCAAGAACATTAAACATTACATGACAGACACATTGGGGCAAGTTCTGTTTGCATAAACAAGAACAGCTTCTTGGAAACTGGGCTTGAAACCCTATTTATTCCTTTGGCGGTTTGTGCAGGAGGTTATGGGTTCATTCATGCAAGTGGAATGGTTTTTATTCTTTTTTTTTTTTTCTTTTTTTCCTCCAACCTGGTGAATAAAGTACTTCAGCCAAGACTCAGCTTTCACAGGAGAAAGTAGGAAATAGCTCAACCTGGAATACAAGACAGCAGGGGATTCACTTAGCAAGATCCAAGGACTCTGGCCTCTTTGGTCAGAGGAGTAATTCAAACCCAGTTTTACATACTAAATTAATTCTTTAACTATTGAATAAATGGGGGAGGAAGAATTTTAAATCCCAGTAGACAACAATGTCCTCCTTCTCCACAGTTTTGATCCATCCCAAAATTACACATATTTTCACGTTGCATACATTTTTGTATTAATGTTCCTAATGATGCCTGATACTTACTTATCAGGACTAACGAAGTCATTCTTATTTTCTCATGGAGGTGTTGTCATTAATTTGTTTGTTCATTGAACTGCACAGTTCTATTCCAGCACTTACTTTTTCAACTGTTTTTCTCCATTCTAAACAGAATAAGAAGACACAGATGTGATTTTACAATCAAAGGCCCAAACAGAGCATTACAATATAATATAATCAACAGCATCAAACACAAGGCTGTTATTTAGAAGATGAAACAGAAGGAGTGCTGTCCTGAATAATGACAGCTGAGATAAGGTAATACAAGTGGCTTGGAGACTATCAGATTCAAGGAGAGAAAGAGCATTGGTAAGAGTGAGTATGAGGCATTTCTTTCATTAATGAATTTACAATTATATAGCAAGATTTGGGTAAGTCTTTCCTTCTAAAGATGCTACTCTGTTCTTACTTCAGGATTTGTATCATTATCCCAACCTTTTCTTCTCTAGAAAGCAATTTCCACCCATTATTTATGCAGAATGGCTGAAAGCAAACTACTTCCTTGAATTAGAGAGCTCACTCCCAGCAAGACCATGGCTATTGGGGTCAAAAAATTATTTTGGTCTGTTATTTTTACCAGCATTTTGCACCATCAGGCTCTTGACTTTGCTTAGTGCCTTTATACAATACTGTAACAAAAGTAGCTGTTTATAACATACGATTTACTGAAGTCACCTGGGAAATTGCTTGCAGGGGCAATGCTTGTAGGCATTTCAAGGATACTTCATTATGTTCCTTCTCTTTCTGTCATTCCACTCAGTGCCTGCTCTCACCTTTCAGAGGATGGTAGGCACAGGAGAAGATTCAGATCCTTGGAAGTGACTGAGATAAGACAGAGAAACTATGAACAACTGGAAGAGAAACTTTCAGAAAACAACGGATACTCCTTCCCAGTCTATACAATCGTAATTGAATATGTATTTTTAGAAAGAAATTTTTGAAAAGTACTTGCAACGATACAGATAGAAAAACAGATTACAAATATTTAGAATTTTTTCTATAAATATTTTTTTTTTGGCGTGCCCAAATCCTGGATGAACCACTGGATGTGTTATTCCACTCTGAGTTGTAATCTAACTGACTAAGACACAGAAGAGGCTAGAGCAAAAGTTATGAAGTCATTCACTGAATCATGACAAAGAGGGAAACAGTGAAATTTCCTATTCCCATGTTTTAGGACATTGTTTTTGTTGTTGGGTTGTTGTTTTTTGGGATGTTTTTTGTTTGGTTTTGTTTTGTTTTGTTTTGTTTTGTTTTAATGTGCCTTTTAAAAGAAGCCAAAAGCTTACCACCAAATGAAATGGTGTGTTCATCATGAGAACTGCAATCATGCTGGGAGCAAGGTTGTTTCATTCTATTCAAATGCTCTTCAGAAAGTCAAAAGGGTAATGTACAAAGCCAAGGCAGGCAGAATGAGAAATGTTTGGAAGCATCAGGCTATCGGTGAACAAAGCATTTGCATGCATTGTAAGTACCCATGGGCGGAGAACACAAACCCCTCTGCCATTTGGGGAATCTTCACCTCAAACAACTAAATCTTGTTTAAGCTTGTTGCATTCCCTTTCCATCCTCTGTAGGCAAAATACACCTTGGTTCTTTACTGCCTGTCTATCTACAAAATGACGTGCAGCACAAGACACACATAACTGTACTGGGGGCCTTCTCCTCAGCATGCTGAAATCAACAACATCTTGTGTGAGTAAGTACATTTCTTCTTGCATTAGAAAGGCTACTCCAAGAAAAATAACAGAACGTGAAAGCTGAGATACTGCACTACTGAATTATAAAACTTTCTTTCATTTTATAATCCTTTAGATATCTATATATTTTTAACAATAGGTGGTGTCATCAGCTCCCTTAGCCTGTTATAAAGAATTGACTAAAGTTAACCATGGGCACAGAGAACCAGTGCAAGATTACTTGTCTAAACATTGACACCAAATGTCATTTTAGGGTACCATGCTTGTCCTCCAGCTGTGGCTCCAAAAACGTAGTTGCCCCATAAATCCTGTGACATATCTGCTAGCCATGTGTGGATTTGTCAGGTGCTGCAGGGAGTCTAGAATATGGCTGGACATCCGTGTTTAAGCAGCTGAATCCTTCTTCATGCCTAGCTGTTCTTTTAAAAATTTGCTTTTTAAAAAATTTATTTAACTGTCCAATATAGAATGCACTTTTATTGGTTCAGCAAATAATGTGTATTTACTATATGGAGGATGTAAAAAACACCAAGCCCGTTAGGTTGCTCCTATTTCCTCAAGAAAAAAAGTCTCTAGTTTCCAGTGGTTGGTTGCAGTTCTTTCTCCCCAGTGTCTTTATTCCCTATAGGAAGCAAGATTTCCATGAGGACAGGGATTGGTAGCCTTCTCATCGTTTGAATGAACAAGTGACTATGGCATCTCTTGAAGCAGCTCACTCTGAAGCTTGCACTCAAAAGACCAAAGTTTTCTGTGGTCTCAGCACAAAGTTCATGTGATATTTGATTCCCAGGATCAAGGTAGGGCCTGGGAAGCTGTGGGAATGATGGGTCATTGCTGTCATGGGCAGGTTTGGGGTCTCAATGATTTGGGAAGTGTTCTGTGGGGGGAGAGTAACTGCTCCATTTTTTCTTTTCCCTTTTTTCTGTAGTGTGCTGAAATTCATATGGCAAAAACTTAAGACAAATTCTCTTGTCATACTGAATTTATTTTTGTTGTCTGAACCAAGAACCCTGCTGAACTGCCCACTATATTCTAGGATGGCTTTGCAAGCAAGTTGTGCTCATTATCCCATTTTCTTTTAATTTCCTAATGAAGACTCAATTGCAGTTAAAAAAGGCGTTTTTCCCCCCTCCCATGCGTATAACTATTATCTAGTCAGGGAACAATCTTGCATTTGTGTCAAAATTAATTTTTTTAGTTGCTTCAAATTGTCCTCTTTTGCTGCAATTACTGCATTGCATAATGAACCCTTCATGTTTCAATATCCAGAGGGAGGTGCTTGAATAAATATTTTTAATTGCCCTTTTTGTGTTTCATAGAGGTGAGATTCCCAGTATGAAAAATGTCCAGAATGTCTTATTATATGCAATTCTTTCTCTCATACTAATTTTTATGGTGTCATCCCTGACAGGACATTGCAATTTCCCAGGTGAAGAAAGCAAGCCCATCTATATATATACACATAGCTTCTGTATATGCAGCCATTATTAGAAGCAGTGTACAAGAATTTCGGGGATAGGCACTTGGACCTATTTTTTGATGTCATCAAAACACCAAATAGTTTTCAGCTATAATATCCTCTGACTCAGTAACGTTCTGTTTATCTGCTTCAAGAGGCCACTTGGTAAGTGTTTACCTTTTTCTTTTAGAAGCATGAGCTGTATTCATTTACAATCATAATTTTCAATTGCTTTCTTTCCACAAAAATTCTTTATCTTTTGGCAAGTTGAGTCAGACTCATAAAATGAGGTTTTCTTGCTACTACATGTTAATAATTTACCTGTGTGCAAAACTTGATTGGCAGCTTTCATATGGTTTACAAGGCACAACCACATTTAAAACTGAAGGCTGGCACGTGAGCTTTGCAAATTGTTTCTGCTGAACCTAGATCCCAAGAATCTTCCTTGCCTTCCCTATGTGACTTTTAATGAGGCAAGCTTTCTGCTTTCTGCCAGTTGAGAACTTTACCTGCTTGCTTCTTTTTATCCAGTGTCTTGCTAAGTAGACACGGTTACACCTCTTCATTTCCCCTTTAGGCATCCAGGGAATTTTCTTCCCTCCTTGCTGGTTTCTAATAGATAACATGAGAACTCGAATGCTCTTGTCACTACCTTTTTCATGTGTTTTAAAGAAAAAAATGCAACTGATTTATAGATTAAAATTAATAT
This sequence comes from Nycticryphes semicollaris, assembly GCA_013400055.1. Taxonomy (NCBI): domain Eukaryota; kingdom Metazoa; phylum Chordata; class Aves; order Charadriiformes; family Rostratulidae; genus Nycticryphes; species Nycticryphes semicollaris. The sequence goes on from VXBJ01000617.1 coordinate 743,798, forward strand.
CTCATATTTTGGGACTATTAAATGAACAGTGTACATATAACAATGCTCTTGACTAACTAAGAAAGTGGAATAAAAAAGGCAGTGGAAAAAAATGGAGAAAAAAATTACCAATAGACAGCCAATGGCCTTCCTTTCCCCTCCTGTTTTGTTTTTTTTTTCTTCCCAACTTCTTGATTTTTTAATTTGTGCATTGTGAAAGAAGCTGTGTTGTGACCCTTTGTAAACTGGAAGATCAAAACTGAAGAACACTGTCACAGGTCTTAGCGCTGAAGATGACCAGGGAACCCCCTCAGAGTCAACAAGGATAAAAGGCCACCCAAGATATGCACATGGAGGAGGTCAGCAAATTAGTTCCCGCTCATATTAGAATTAAGGGGAATTTTGCTGTTGAGTTTAAAGGAAGCAGAAGTAGGTCAAAAGGCAGCCGGGATGCTTTTCATGTAAGAGTCCCAGCAGCTATCTGCTGCTTGTACACATGTTCGTAGCTCAAAGGGAAGGATCATGTGTCTGCAGGGAAGGTTGGGACACTGCCCCAAAGAAGTGATAGCTCTCAGAAACATTGCTTCTTTTGTGTATCGTCAGAGTGGAACTGTCAAGCCACATAACCATCCTAAAGTTCAAACAGTTAAGAGAGAGGAGACTGATGGCAAGAAAAAACCCAGCTTCCATCTACTGAATCATGCCCTGTTTATACACTTCTGCACAGCTCTGTAGAGAGTAACCTGTGATGCTTTTCCTGGATATCCACATGTTATTGTCTCAGGAGCAGTTATTTTCCTCTAGGGAGAGAGAGGGCAGAAGGGGCAAGCTGTTTAATGTTGAAATAACCTGCATGGATTTCTTTTCTTGTTCTGTTTATAATCTGGTTTCTTGCTCACTTGTTGTGTTGTGGTAAGAAAAAAACGAACAACACTGGATTGACATTGCCTCCACTATTTATGTTTCTTCTGTTTAAAAATAATACTTGAAGTTCAACTGCTTCTTTATCATTCTTAAGTCGTGTGGGTCTGTATATGTCGTACCTTTGTATCAGGCTATTATTTTTATGCAAAAGACAAAATACTTACAATGTGGTTCCAGAAACAAAATTCAAAAAGACTCAATACGTTGAATAAAATTTTTCATTTTATAGTGCAGAGCTTCTTAAGAACAGTTGTGCTGGGAAATCTGCCTGTCTGCCATACAGACAGCTTTTCTGAATGTTTTGATCAAGGTCCCTGCAGCCTAGAGTGCCATTCCTCTGCCCAAAAGTAGGCATCAAGGAATCTATTCTCCCTTAGGGTTCATATAGAGAAACCCCAGAGGGAGGTTCTTCAGCTTCTAGGTCAGGCTGTTAACACAAACAAGCAGAGGTGCCTTCCAGAGTGCTCTGTTCACTGACTATGTCAAATTTTGACGCCATGCATTTTCAGATGACCTCAGGTAGGTGGATAGTACCTCTAGGATGGGGAAGGAGGTGGTTCTTCTTTGGTAGACTTGACAGTTTTTACTCACTCAGCCCCTGAATGAAGGCAGAGATGGGGTTGCTGTCATGTTCCTCAACACACACAAGGGTTTTCATTGTGCTTGCTGTTTCTCAGCCAGTCATGTATCAAGCTAGTGATGCAGCATGTAAAGGTGGTGTGAGGTTATAATTATATGAAAAAGCATAAGGCAACATAGTTTAGAAAAGAGACACTGGCAGATGGCAACTGACTTCTGGAGAAACAGCACAATAAGGAAGCAAAGGGAGGCAAGATAACCAGCCCCAGCTTGGGACCATCTGGCCAGCATATAAATCCATCATCTGGAGAGCAGAGGGGGAAAAAAATGTATAAATCCAATCAAACAGCTGGAAAATCTGCAAGCCAGCCAACAATCAGATGCATAGAAATTGGCTAAAAGCCTGTGAGACTGCAGATGGCTTTGCAGGGACCTTCCCCCCTTGTTTGGGGCTGTCTCCCACCAGTTCCAGGGGGAGCTCTATTGGAGAGGAAGCGTGCCTACAATTGTCAGGCACCCACAAGGAATACTTGGTTGTCACTAGAGTGAGAGCAGGATGCGCTCTTAACTTCAGTCACTGATTCATAGCTAACCTCCAGCTATGTAAAATTCCACTGTGGAAACACAGATGAAGGAGTAATGTTAATCCTACACTCTCTGATAAATCCCAAGACCTGGCATTTACCAGCTCAGTGACCGCAATGGAACTGCAGAGATTATTTGCTTGGTTTAAAGATGAATACACAAAAGAGTTTGGAAGAGACAGGTTTATTTCTTTCCCTGTACATTTCTCCCTCTTTCCTCTTCCCCTACATGGTCTCTCTGCCCCTTGTAAAGGTGTTTTTTAGAGACACAGATACCCAGAGCTGGCTAGGATCTTTGGTGGTCCTCTTATCTCTACTTTGCTCATCATCTCACCCGCACCAACTTCAAGGGTTGGACATCCACATTAATAAGGATTCAGAGAACTTGCTCATCTCAAAGGAAAGACACATGTAGGCTGAGAATGCCATGCGGAAGGTGATGAATATTTAGGCATTTTTCATTTTTTTTTTCCCTGATAATAATTACTGGACAGGAAAAATCTGTGGCTGCGCCTACACCAGCTAGGAGGAGACAGTCAACAGAGACATTGTTGGGCAGTGGGCTGAGATGGGCTTTATGTTGGTAGTGCTGCTTTATACCTACACATACACAGCAATGATTTTAATTGAACCTCGACCATACGAGGAACATGCCACAGCTCTTTACAACTGCCACTAGATGGAGAGCTTTAGATACACTCTGCATACATACATCTGTATGTGAAGATTCAAAGACTGTGAGGCTGGAAGGTAGATGCATTATCCTTCAGCCTGAGCTCCAGCAATCAAAGAGCATTTTGACTTAAAAATTTTAACTTAAAGATTTTTGTGTAAAGGTCATCCTTCCTTGCTGTGCCAAATCATAACTTCTCAAAAGTCAGACATCCTTTATTTCAAGACCTCAAACAAGAATCTACTGCATCCATACCAAAGTTGTTCAAATGGTTGTTCGAGATATGCACTTCATTTCTCATCTCGTTCTTGTCTGCTTGGAATTCTAGCTATTAGGCTTATACTTTTACTTGTTTTAAACATTATGTCTATAGTCTATGACTGAGATTTTTATCTGGATTTTTTCATTTCTGACCTGTACTACCCTGACCTGCTGTGCGTAGGAGTTGTCTAGCATTACTGGAGAAGCTAAGTGCTCTGTATGAGTTTCAACACTTTGAATTTTTAAATTGCATTTTTGTTTTAGAAGCACTAATTCCATTTTTAATACAGTTTAGAAGGGGGAAAAAAGGCTTTGCTAAAGTCTTCTGCCATTAATTTAACAAGTTCCTAGGAGAGTTCACTGCTGCCTGGTTTAATTTAAGCAGGGTTACCTTGAAATGCAGCGTTCATGACTACAAATTTCTACTTCAAAAATGGGTTGAAAGTCAGTCATCGAATTGTTCCATCAAAGTCCAAAGCATTGTTAATAACTCTGCTTCTGTCTTGGTCATTGCTAGTTCTGCAATTTATTTGCATTAGGAATCTTAATCCATAGAGTTGCCTCACCTCACCAAGTCTTTTCTGCCACTAGAGGCAGAGAAATACGAGCAATATAGTAGAGGAGATTTCTCACAGCAAAACAGCTTTTTTGCTATGCTTGTTCTAAGTTCAGATGTCCACATCAGGCTATGTGTATTTTGTGATTTCCCCAGAAGTCATCTGGAGGGCTTTGGAGCATACAAATAAAACCTGAGGGTTTCTGTCACTGGCATCGCTGACAGTGCTTTCTGCACTCACCAACAAACAGTGGCAGAGGACTCCTTTCCCCCAAGAAGACCTCTACATGCTTGCCCTTGCTCTCTCTTTTCCTTCACTTTCCTGTCTTCCCCAGATACATGTAGGGATAAGGTACCGCCACAAGGATCCCTGCTGGCCTGGGCCAGTGTTGCTTGCAGGGGACGTCAAATGGATGGAAAATCATCTGCAGAGCAGATGGGATATGCACATTAGATCTCCAGCCTTCCTAACTCAGGTACAGCCAGGTAGAGCAGGAACTGGGTACATGTTTACCCCAAGCACATGTGATACAGTCCTTCTCCCAACTGCCACACCATCTCTTGCTGAGTGGTCATCTCTTCATCTGTGCCCGCCCTGTCCAAGGCCTCCCTATCATCTGCCATCACCATCTGCTTCCTCCTGGCCAGCATCAAGTTGTCTGTCTGTGATGCCATGAAAAACAAATTTCCTAGTGAGGATGTAACCTGACCTGTAGGGTTAGCTTCCTTCCCTTGTCCATTTGCATATCCAAGTGCAGTGGGGCACTGTCAGACAGCAAGACAGTGGTCACCAACCCAGATTTCTTCTGTTTATGACAGATGCTGTCAGAGATGCTCTGCTTGGTGGCCTCCTCCTGTTTCCTTCCCTTTCAGGTCTGAGCCCTTAACCCTCACACCCCTTCCTCTCTTTGCTCCCCATCATTATTTCTCCTCATGTCTCTTTTTCTCTTAGTTTCCTGCTTTCCCAAGAGGCCTCTGTCCTGGCACCAAAAGAGAAAATGACGGCAAGTCTGCCTATAATTTCCTTTTAAGTAGTGGAGGATTACAGAAAACACTCTTTTGGATGGCTCTGCCACAGCGAAGGTATTGACAGGTTGTGCCTGATTCCTGCATGTTGAAGCTGCCTCATGTTTAACAAACATCAAGTATACTCAGTAGTCTGGATTTCACAGGATTAAGTCTGCAGAAGGTTCCTGAGCTGTTGAGAAGGATGAGGGTCCTGTATAGAGTTGGGAAACTGGGTTTGTTGGAAAAAACCCACAAGCCTGAGTTATTTTGGTGCCAACAATGTTCAGAAAGAGAACAAAGAGAAAAGTATTGCTGTCACTAATAGAGACCCTGTTTAATGCAATGGGATTATATGAAGTGTAACTTATGGTGCAGGAGACATTATGTAGCTGGGAAGAAATCAGGAGCTGGTGGGGAGCTCAGCAGTAACCAAGGCAGGAACATGCTGCACGTGAGATAAAATTGCAGCAACAGCTCGATGAGAGATGGAGTCACCTCTAGCTGCTCAAGAGAAGGAAGATCGAGCCACATGGAAGTTTCAGGAAGGCAGGAATGAGAAAAACCAGGAGAAGAAGAAAAGATGTGTTTTGCCAAAGAAAACTTCCTTCTCCAGGAGGTGTTTTTGTGCTCTTAATTTTGCTACACCCCCACTGCCCCCAATGAAAACCAACCCCAACACTGAAGCACTTGCTCTTGTTCATGCATTTATCAAACACATGAAGGAAAGCTGAACAGGAATCTGCTCTTTCTGAAGTCTGCATTTTCATAAATATTTCCCTTTAGGAGTTTGTGAAATTGAATTTGGGTTGATAACCCTGCTTTGTTCACCCAGCCTTACATCCTCAGAGAGTGGTGAGAAAAAGGAAAAGATTTTAACAAAATGTAATCATGGTAATTCAGTACAATGGCATGGAGACAAAGATAAGATGAGAAATAAGGTACTGTTCTCTCTGCTTTCCTTGTTCCCTCGTTTAAGTGATAATTTTCATACCTTACCTTTGAAAGATATAATTACAGTAATTGGAATCTCACTATTTCTGAGAGTTATGCTATGCAGTCCTTTTTCCCCTTGACATTTGTGTCTTTTTAACTAATAGAAGATCTTTAATCTACTAAATAAATACATGGGACCTGATTGTCTACTGTGTACATGCACTTTGTGCTTCTCAGGCAGCTAAAAGCTGCATTAATACCAGCATAAGCAAATGTGGGAGTCCTTACCCTGGAAAAAAAGGGCAATTGAAAACTATTTTAGAATTTCTGGGACCATAATGAGGTACAACCACTATTGTGGGTTATGTCTTACCTGGCTCTCACCATGTAAACATTAAGCTGGTTAGCTGTTCCTAAGAAAAGAATGGGGGGAGAAGGTGAGTCCAGAGAGGTAGGTGTTCAAGAAAGAGAAAAAAGTGGTTTCTACTTCATGCAGACGGGAGAAGGGATGAAAGGAAAGATGAAAATCTGACCTTTAGAAAAATCATAGAATCATAGAATGGTTTGGGTTGGAAGGGACCTCATCAAACTCCAACCTTTGATACAACCATTGATCGTCAAGTTCCAACCTTCCTGCCATGGGCAGGTACACCTCCCACTAAACCAGGCTGAACAAATCCCAGTCCAGCCTGGTCTTGAATATTTCCTGGGAAAGAGCATCCACAACTTCTCTGGGCAACCTGTGAGATGGTGAGTCTGCTGAGATGGTGCACAAGCCTGCAGCATGGCTCTGGGAGGGTGGACAGTGCCCAGAGACTTCCCTGGGAAGGTGGGAGTCCCTGCAAGGGACTTCAGTCCCTGCAAGGGGTGGGAGTTGGTTGCCTAAAACTGCACATCTAGTTCTGGCTTAGCTGTTTTGTTAGTTTCAGGAGAGAGGTCCGTCTTTGGCGCGTCCCTGAGTGTATGCATGACCAGGAATTTTCCTCTGCTCTGCCTCTGAGTTGAGGTAAATGGAAGCAGAAATACTCTGGGGACCAGACCACTGCCCAGCCAGCCCTACAATTTGGGAAAGGCAAAGGTCCATGTTATGTTCTTTACTGCTCTCAGCTGCCTCTTGGCCACTTCTCAAAGCGCAGCCAGGATGCCCACTGTCTTCCAGTAACACCGTCCTGGGCAAGAGCCAGGTTACATGACCAGTGGGCAGTACAAAGAGGCCAGGGCTATGAGCATCAGTGAGCTATAAATAGACTCCCACAGAGTAATACACATGCTACCAAAACCTTTAAATATGAAGATCCTACATCGTGTGTTCAGACATGCATATGAAGGCAGGGAGGTTTTCAGCAGCTGCAGGAAGTTGCGGGATCTGGACACATTTTAGAAGTTTCCACCCTAGAATAAGGCTTCTAAAACATTGCTAGCTTGATACCACCAAAAGCAGCAGCCTCAACTACATCAGTGAACGACGCTGTTGTTGAGGAGAGTACAGGACCCACAGCAGCACCCATCCCTGAAGGTCCCTTTAGGGACCTAAATCTTCCTATGATTTGATATTGCCTATGGTTGGGCCACTGCTCACAGCAAGGCTACAGGATTGGTGAGAAAGTAGAGCAAGCCTGAGGGGCTACTAGGATGGCTGGGGACTGGGGGACACCATGTACAAAGAGAAGCTGTTGGAGCTTGGCATGTTCAGTTTGAGGACATGGTTTTGAGGGAAGCTAACACCAGCTTAGTCAGGGATGTAAAAAAGGTGGTGCTGGACCCTTTTCAGAGATGCACAGAAAGAAGAAAAGGAAAAACAGACCCAAGTTGCAGGGTTCTGCAAAGGTTAATATGAGGAAAAGGGGGATTTCATAAGTTTTCTTGAGGGGTGAAAGGGAAGAGAAAAGGGAGGAGGGGTGAAAAGCAAGAGAAGCTGTGCAATCTTCATCCCTGGAGATAGTCAAAATCAGCTGGATAACCTGATCTAACTTCAGGGCTAGTCCTGCTTTGTTCAGGGAATGAGATGATCAGGGTTATACTAGATGACATCCAGTGGTCCTTCTCCACCTGAATCAACTTTTTGTAATTTTCATCTGCATCAGCTGAGCTCTATTAAGTCATAGGGTGATGTACACTTTGGCACCACACTATGTTCCAATATCATACACTGTTGTAGCAGTGCCTGTGGTCCAATACATTTTGGTACCCTCCATCTTTACAGAAATAAATGGGGATTTATTTTTGCCTTTTTCCCTTAATAGTCTTCCTGCTTGACAACCATACAGTACAATTTTACCCATTGACTAGAGTTAAAACCAATCTCCTTGAGAGTGATTAACGTTTCGTATTAATGACCTTAAATGTCTTTTGTTTGTCACTGCCCCAAATTTATAGTCAAAGGAATGAAGCAGGAGAGGGCATACGTTTCTGCATGTGTTCACACTCCTTGGCAAGTCTAATACTGGGCAAGTTTGGCACCTTGTCATGGCCACATGCTTTTGTTTGTAATACCTGGATGGATCAGAAAGGGGACACTGCAGCAGATACCCATAGCTTGGCTGTTCCTTAGCTCGTTAGACGTGTGCTTTGCGTCAGAGCTCCCCTTAAGCTAAAGCCAGCACAAAAGGTCATGATGCTCAGGATTTTTAATCTAGCTCTCAGCCTGCATTTCGTTTTCTGTTAGGGATGTAGCTTTTGTGTCTGCCCCCGTTTCTTTGTGCATTACCTGGGAGATGGAGTCAAGGCTTTGGGAGAGTAGTGCTGGTATCAGAGGAGGAGAGCGGGCTTGACACTTTTAATGTATTTTCTGCACATGCCATTACACTGTGTGAATTACACCATTTTACATAATTTTTTTCACTTAAGTTTTACTGAAGTCTTTTTAATGCTTGCCAAATTGCTGTGTACCTTTCAGTACAGAAATGTAAGATAAATGCATGATAATATAATTCAGCTTCACTGACTTTCTATCCAGTTGCAGGAAAGGAAAAAAGTATATCTTGATGTCTTCTTCCATTTTAGCAAATACATTTCAGTAATTTCTCATTCTGGTGTGTTTTGTTTCATCTCTTTGAAAATGATTATGAGGTAGTAAATAATCCAGTGAAAATGAACAGCAGTAAAATAACAATGACTCCAGATGTTCCTTTGGAAAATGGTGGCTGGGCTTGTAGATGAGTTTTGCCTTCACAGATAGTTTCTGTTGGCATTTTCTAGTTTCTTTTAAAAGGGGCTCCCTTTCCAGTATCGTGAACCTGAGCTATCTAGGGCGATTATCTTTTTGGGAAGGTGCTTTATATGCCAAGAAATCTCCCAGAGACATCACATGTGTGGTGACTCAACAACTAGGTTAGTCAGAGTGGGTACTTTTTTTTTTAGAGATTCCTACTTTTCACACTAATTTGGACTAGTATGACTGAAGCACAAGAAGGTGGAGTGACTTCCTTACAGTCACACTCTGAGTCAGTGCCTCAGTACCTCCAGGCTTCCCATATTTTTATTCCAGCCACTGAGAAGACCACATGGCTTCCCCTTGGCGTGCTTTGAGGTTTCTCAGCTGAGAGATGCAGGCTGTAAAGGCTTTTGCTGCTGACGTGTGAGCCAGTGATTTTACAGCAGAAGTTCTTAATGTAGGAGGAGAGGATCCAGCCAGCAGCAATCAGTTGACTTCTTGTCCATTCAATCTACCTCCTGTTTGTGGAGCTCCTCTCAGACATTTTCCTATTCTACTATTGCTCACCACATAGTCTCTGCTTACCATGGGAGACAGGAAAGTCGCCGTGGTTTCTGTTCCCAGGGCTTTATGTCAACCTTTTGTAGTTTTGGCTGGTGAGGTTCGTAGACTCTTATTTTTGCTCGCCTCTTCAATTTTTGAATGAACTTTCCCTCTTTCCTCTGCTCCAAAAACCCAAAGCAAAAATTCAGCTGAAATGGTCAATTTTTGACGGCTTTCAGATGGAAACCATGAAAAACCACTGAGTTTGGCCTGGTGTCTGCCAGAAACTATAAATAGGACTGTTCAACTGAAACTCAGCCCTGGTTTACTCAAGCCACAGCCCAAAGTTGTGAGACAGTCTCTGAACCCGAATGGATGTTTTGGAGTGTGTTGACCAAACATGGTGGCTATAAGGAAAATCAAAATTCTGCTGAGTTACCTGCTTGGTTTGGGGTTTCATTGCAGAAGTTTCATATGGCTGTATTTGCTGTCAAATGTTCTCAAGCCTTGTTTCTAGGTAGCTCCTGGCCCTCGTTCAGGTTAAGTAAGGAGCCTTAACTTGGTCAGTTCTACTTCTCAGCATCTCTAATAATCTGGTTGTTTGGTGGGGGGTTTCTAATTCTTTCTTTATTTTTCAAGATGCTTTGAAATCAAAAGGTGAAATTGGATTTGCACACTTCTACTCTGAGCATAATACAATTTATTCAAATCCCAATTTTCTTAGAACCTAACCCAATAATCTTAGTGAGATACAAATGCTATTGAAGGAAAACCTGCCCTTCTTTTCTATTTAAAGTAACACTAAAGGCCAAAGCAAAGGTAAGTATTCAGGGGCTAAATCTGCACCTCTTAGCCTAAAATATAGGACTAAACTTCTAATACGTTCTAAAAAAAAGTTAGCTGTAACAGTCTTTGGATCAATACCTTTTCCTTGCAGCAAATAAAATACTTTCTAACCCAGCAATGAAATTAACTTTGTATGTTTAAATTATTCCATCTTTAGAGAGTAAAGTGTCTCATTGCATCCTGGTTTTGCATTTTGCTCCTCCAAATTTTGCAGCTAGGGTATATTAGGATTTCTGTTGGATGATATAATGAGACAGGAGGCCTTTCCAAAGTCTTCTTTCCCCATTTGGTACATTAGATTTTCAGTTTATTCACCTGAGATAACAAAGTATTCTTGTGTTAGCAGAGCTGCCACACTTCATTTGATAATTCAGAATTTGTTCTTTGGCTTAGTGGATGAGGTGGTTTTGCAAGGCAGTGTAATTTAATGAATTTATCTGCCTGGAAGGTGTCACCCAGAATCTCAGAGAGATCTATCTTTATATATTAGCAGATCAGCCTTGACTCTGGAAGCACCTCTAGGTCACGGTGCATTCAAACCACTTTAGTACCAGGCACGTAAATAGGGAGCAAGAAGCCAGCTCCCAATCCAGCTGTCACACAAGCACGCTGGAGAAATTAATCACAGGGCCAACCGTGTTTATTGCCAACCAACCATGAAATACCATAACAAGGACCCCTTGTGAGACCATAAATACTGGGTCTTCAATCAGTAACGAGGGTGACACCACCCAAACCAGAATGTCTATCTTGAGCCCTCTGTGCAGAAGAGGCAGGGTTGCAGCTTCTTAGCTGATCTAGTCAGGCCATTGAAATGCTGCTTTGTTGTGTATTTCTTATTTTCTCAGAGCCTGTCTTGAGCCTAGGATCCCATTTGCAGAACAGCTGAGCATTCACAGCTACAAGTGAACACCAACAGATGCACTTTGAAGGTAGAAAGTGCCAGATCACAGGGTGTTACAAATGGGAAATCACCAGAATAATGGATATTTTTTCTTACTTAGTCCTTTCCCTACCCCATTTCTTAGTCTTTAATAGAGAGAGAACACCATTTCTGCACCTTCTGGGGGTTGTGAAGAACTCAGGAACAGCAGCAGCAGCCCTGCTGCACTACAGCACAGTGAAAACTATATGTCTTATTCTATGACAATTCGTGATTTGGCAAAAAAAGGATACATTTGATTTGGTAAAAAAAAAAAGACACATTAATTTTCAGTCTCATCTGTATCTCAAAAAATAAGGATGATTTTTTTGGGGAAAAAAAAGGGAATGGGTTTGTTAAAATTTTATTGTCTTTACTTTCCAGAAGTCTTTTTGGTTTGTATTCACTATCCCCTTTTATTTTGTGACCTATTTTTAGTCAAATTGATGTAACTCTGTCCTCCTCTTCCCCAGGTTTTTGTCTTTCCAGGTTACTCTTCAATCTCTCTCCCTTCAGGCTGGGCCCAGACTGGTACTGGCTTTCTCCCCTGCTGTACCTGGGCATGCTACAGGTAGGAAAGACACTGGAGAAAACCTCCCCCTAATTTCAGTTCAGCTTCTGGCTATGGCTGAAAAGGTGGGAAAAGTCTTTCTGAGCCCTGGGCTGGGGCAGAGCCAGGGCAGGTAAAGCACTAGCAAGCCTCTATTAAGCCTGCACATGTGGTAGTTTATCAAACCCTCATAACCAAGCTCCATGTAGGCATAAGTTGTTTTTTTTTTTCTTAAGAGCACTGGGGAAGTCCTTGAGCAGAAGGAAGCCTTGCTGCCAAATCTGAACATCTATAGTCTAGTGGCACCAAAGGCTTCTGGGGGAACCACGCAGAGAAACCAACCTGTTTTACCTCGCTCTCCATTCACAGAAGCAGGTGATGTTTTTTTCAATTAAATTGTGTACATATGTTTAAAAAACAGCCCAGAGCAGTCCCACAGAATGGGAAATTTGAGTCTGAAGGAAAAAAAAACAAGAAAAAAATTGCAAAGGGCAACTAAATCCTATGTTGGGTTAGGCTGAATTGTGCTCTATCTACTCTGCTTTTGTGTCACTTTTATTCAATTTATCTGTCTAGACTACCCTCCTCTTCTGTACTGACTAACTCTCTTTAAAGGAATACCAAGCACTTCTGAACGCGTAGTACAAAAATGAAACATTAAAGAAGAGAGCATTTTAGGCTGACTGCTTAAATAGGGTGTCTCTTCTTTAAATAAACAAACAGGACTGCCCTGTTACCTCTATTGCCAATACATCTCTTTTTGTTTACTTGCTATAAAATACATTAAAAGGAGACACAATGCTGATGGGTCACATGATCCCAACCCAATCAATTATCAGCTTTTAAAGATGACTCACTGTTTTGTCTGTAACATAAAACAAAAGTACACAGTGAAAGCCCTAACACAGCCTTTTAGAAAAACTCCAGAGATTTATTTTTCCATTTGTGGTTTCACTTTTTAATCTTTCTCCAAAGCTTGAAGCACAGATCGTGATGAGCTGATACAGTGCGTGCCTGCAGCAGGCTTTTCTTCTTGCTGCCACTCACATCACTGCCTTGCCTCATCTAAAAGTACAATTTTAGGGTATACATCTGATTCCCACTCCTTGTCCTGAAACAGCTGGGTTCACCCAGCAGGCCCCAGCCTCCGTACAAACAGCCCTATTTATGTCAGTGAGAGGACTTTTATACGCAGCAAACAGTTTCCTTTGCATGAGTCTGCAGAATCCCAACAGTTTGGTTTTGTTGTGTATTTTGGGATGTATTAATTCATGTCAAATCTGTATCTGACTTATGCTTTCAGATGCACAGGATCTGCAAAAAGGCTGCACTGAAATCAGCTCTCCCCATTTCATGTTATGTTGATAGTATCCCATTTTAATTCAGAAGACTTAAAAAGAGGCTTTCTTGATTTTCACTTTGTATTAGTTTAGCTTTGAGTCTTGGAACCTGTCTTACACGATATTTTCAGCCTAGAAAATCTACTACAAAAGAATGTGTCACAAAAACAACAAACCCAACCCTACCCCTACCAAAAAACCAACAACAACAACAAAAAAAGCAAGAAAACAAACAAACACAAGGCTCTTTTCTCAATAAAACTAAAAATGAACTGAAACAAACTGACACCCCCCTGCAAGATGGCTCTTGCTAATGGGACCAGCTGCCTTCTATATAACAAAACACAGAATAAAATTTGCCTTTCCCGCATCTTGTCTCAGACTATAATTCTTAATCACTAGTTTCTTTTTTTTTTTGGTAGACATACCAGAGACCATTGAATCCAATGAGTGGAACTCAGAAAGACTTGCTGAGTAGTGATTAGGCTCCAGATATGTTTTCGCATGTGAAGAACGGGAAAAAATAACCCTTGACAGACGAAGAGCTTATACAGCTTCCTCAAGACAGAATAAAGGAATAAGCCTGCAAGCTGAGACCTCCACTTGGTCAAAACTCTGGCCTGAAATCCACATGAGTGAAGGAAAACGTCGTCTGAGCCTTCCCTCATCCTTTCTCTCCCCACACTTTTCCTGGAGAGCCCAATGCATTGCCCTGCCTGAGTGGCCACACATGCTTTGCATGTCTGCTTCAAACAAATGAAGAAAGTTTCTCACTGAGCTGCACCATCAATCACTTCCTCCTGGAAATTATATACAATTTCTATCCAGCATGAGAAGCAGAGAATTAATAATTCCTTGGTTCATCTATTAAAATATTTATTCTCAAAGTTCTTTCTACTCTCTTTTTTTCTTAGATATGGCAGTGAGTGATGAAAAGATCTGTCCTACAATTAAGAGCTGTTGCAAGTAATCCAGAAATCTACATTATAATAAAATATTGTTTCCTGTGGTGAAGGCTCCTGAAACTCAAAGTACAACACATCTTTTCAGCTGCCATCGGTGTGCATAAAGAGCTGACTAATTAGACACTAACAAGCATATTTTGCCTGAATCTATTAGCACACAGTCTGAACCTGAGTGTTTCTGCTAGCAGCCTTGGTGCTGCCTTCCTTGAGAGGAAGCGTGAGCAGCTGATTACAGGGATGTAGGTCTCAAATAATGAAGGCATCTTCTTTTCACTCAAAGGCTGATCCTGCTGATCACCTTCCTTTGCTCAACAGATGAACCATATTATTTTACCCAATATGTGGACGCTTTGCACAGGGGAAGCAAAAATGCTGTGTTCTTAAGGGGGTTTGCATTATTAGCTAAACATACAAATAATGAGCTTGGAGGAAAATAGGTACTGAAGGGAAAAGCACAGGTTGTGATTCAGACTGAGACAGGGCTGTTGGATGGAAGCTACTTTCTGCAATATTTGGAAGAAAAACAGAAAACTTTTTGTCTCTGCAGAAATCTCAGGCTCATTAAGCTGCCCAGGATTGATCAGAAAGCTGCCTTTATTCACCAGGAAAGGCCTTGTGGCTTTATGAAAGGTGTTGACTTGATCTCTTCCAAGGCACTGATTTGTAAGGGTATTTTGTCTCCTGCCTCATGTCAGACTTCTGCCTTGATGGTGGTGCTCAGATCTTGGGCTGCACTTGTGGCTTCATCCACAGAGCTGGAGTCCACTTTGCCCAGCCATTGTCTCGGCTAGAGCAGGATGACTGCTGAACCTCCATGGCTATCTTCCTGCTGATCTGAGCAGCGAATTTTCATATTACACAAGAACCTAAGGGGGTGAAGGAGGCTGCCTTTTTCCTTAAAGTGTCTGGCTTTGTTTCTTTGTCTGGCTCTGTAGCCTCACCCAATAAGATTACTTGATATTGTTTGATTGAATGAACACAGAAGCACTTCAAAGAGGAATCCTTGGAAAACTTCATTGTTAGTATTTGTGCCAGTAAATTGTTTCCCTTTTAGACAAAAGCCCTTAAGAACGGAGATGATGGTGTTTTTTGCCTTCATGTGGGCATCTACTGACAGCTGAGCTGTCTGCCCTCCACTCTGTTCATAGCCTTTGCAGAGAAATGGAGGCTTCTAGGGGCTTCACTTCACATAGCACAGATGGCTGCCTGTGGTTAGAGGAATTGCTCCCTAAACATGCCAGTTGTTTTCCGGAGCCTAGAAAGGGAGAGTAGGTTGACTCTCCCTAGATGACAACATGGGCAGATGCCTAGGGTTAAGTGAAACCTACTCAGGTCTTCTTTTTGTCTGCACAGAATTTGGCACAGCAGACCTGTGATTTGTCAGCTTGGGCTCCCAAGGCACTACCATCCTCATCAACTCCCATAACGATGCTGGGCGAAGCAGGCACAGGGAAAAGGAGCTCTTCTACAAATCTGAATTTGTGAGATATGCTTTTGCCTGCATGATCAATCTCTCACTTCTAAAAAAAAAAAAAAAAAATCTATCTTGCCAGCATTGGGGATACTGTTAAAGCTGGCTGAGCTAGTGAGGTGGTGAGGAGATCAACCTCTTATGCTTAATGCTGTCAGTGATCTGCATGGACCGGCACTAATTGCCTGCAGTATTACATGATATTTCACTAGCAGGGGAAGGTGGGTGCTCTGGCTGCTCATGGTCCCAGCACAGTGACCACCTAGTAAAGCGGAGGTCTAGCAAGAGTGGAAAACGCTTCTGTGATAACTTAGTATAACAATGTCCTGGTGAAGTGGCTCAGAAGACATCTACTCATCTTCTCATCCTTGTACACTAGTGC
Organism: Nycticryphes semicollaris; assembly: GCA_013400055.1. Lineage (NCBI taxonomy): Eukaryota > Metazoa > Chordata > Aves > Charadriiformes > Rostratulidae > Nycticryphes > Nycticryphes semicollaris. The sequence goes on from VXBJ01000617.1 coordinate 759,468, forward strand.
AGTTCTGCCTTCTCGCAGTAATATAAAAACAATGTGAGGTCTTGCTGGTTCAGTTCCCAAATGAATAGGGTCAAGTCTCTTTTCTGTGAAGTTTTGAGCAGGAGTCTCCTTGTTTCTCTTTTTTACTGTCCACTTTTCCACTGGGCCATCTTTAAAGAGGCATTTATCTGTGATAACACAGTTCCTGCCCAGTGAGACTGAGCACTTGCTTTGACCAAGTATTTCATTCCTGGACTACTAAACACACAATGAAATTGTCCAATGGTATTTCCTTCTGATGTGGGTGGTTGGTTGGTTGGTTAGTTGTTTTTATCCTCCTTTAATAAGGTATCCTCTCCATAAGTAGAACATAACATTTCAGGAGGAGAAGTGCTGTTTCCCAGGAAGAGCTGCTGGCAGCCCCTCCAACACCTTCAAGGAATGATGAATTCGATCCAATACGTGTGCATGGCATAGGGTGTTTTATTACCCCTTTGGGTATTTGGAGCCTGTGTATTAATCATTACCTAGAAGCAAGAAGAAAATTGTTAGAGTCTCTTGAGGTGAAAGCCATGTGTAAAGCAGCTGAGGGCTTTGTGGTATACTGTAGTGGCTTGAAAGCTGAATTAACCTGCATTCTTTTTTTTTTTTTTCCCCTTTAGCACAACCAACCGTGGCTACAGAAATAGATTTCTCACTGTAAAAAGAGAAAAGCAGGGTTTTATGTATTTCTTACCAGCTTAAAGTGAAGAGAGTTTTAATTTTTCATCCTTTTGGCATGGTGATACAGGATTAGGTCCATTTGATCTATGTCATTTGTGGACTCTGGTGGGCTTTTTATTAAAATTCTGTCATTTACCTTAACACTGATACACATTTCTAATAGTGGAAGGCAGATTTCTGACCTGGCAGAAAAAAAAAATAAATAATTCTTTGCTGTGATCCAAGGATGACCTTTAATCTCAACCTGCAGTTAGCCATGTAGCCTTCATAGAAGATAGGGAGGAAAATGAGACCTACATGTTCACATGAAAAGCTATGCTTTTTCCTCCTGGTTAGTGGGAGGGACAAGACAAAAGCACCCCACCAAAACAAAAAAAACCAACCAAAAACCAACCAAATAATCTTGCTATGTTTGATAGGAAGATAGGAAGATGAAACATAATACAAAATTGGCAGGTCAAATCAAATGTTCTTCTGCTTCTGTGTACTAATGTGTACTAATTCCATGGGGATGAGAACTAGAGGCTTACGGAAGAGTGTAAGAGAGGGAAACCAACTGTAGCATTTCCTCCTAATACTTTCTCAACCTTCATGCTCATTAAAGTTAGAAATTTTCTGAGCCTGACCAGGATTTTTTGACCTTCAGTGGACTTCTGCAATCTTTTCAGTCTTCCTTGGAACCTATATATATTTTCTGGATCTACAATTCCTTTGTCAAGGAATTCTGTTTGTGAAGAACCATTTCCTTTTGTTTACTTTGAATTTGTCTCTTATTGCTGTTATTTGATGTCCCCTAGGCCTACTATTAAATCTTGGCATAAATGTGAAGTTACAGGTCTAGCCATGGTTAGTTTTGTGTGGAAGGAAGTTTCAGAATGCGAACTGAGAGGCATTTTTACCAATCAAATACTGAGCATTCACAATTTTCTTTTCTTTCCAGAATATGTTTTGGTGTGTCATTCTGGACCATACTGTCACAAAACAAATTCTTTGCTTCCTTACTCACATTTACGCCTTTTGCTGGCATACTGTGGTAGCCGCTTACACAAATCAGGGCTAAACTTTTGTTTGCATAAGCTCAGAGAACTGTGTTAACATGACACCAATCTAATGTCACCAACTGCCTGAGGGAAAAGAACCCACAAGTCAGGCCAAACATGTTGGTTGATTGACTGATGGCAATAAAACCATTACACGGGGCTACCACAAAGTTCTGATGGTTTGGCGAGGCCCCCTCAGCTGTATTGTCTCACATTTGTCTCCAATTGTCTGTGAGTAGACAATTTAACGAATACCCGGTCAAATGTGTCTTCTGTGGAGAATGGTGCTCCCTTCTCCGTGCCCTCACATTGTGTTTTGCCATACAAGAGCAAACAGCCCAAACATTTCAAAACAGGATCATCATCATTGCAAGAAATCATGGAAAAATAGAACGGCAAATTAGGTCACAGCTTCTTAACAACCTTTCTCCTTCATCAGCCCTGATGCTCTTTTTCATAAATTAAACTATAAACTCTCAGGGCAAGAGTATGTCTTCCTGGCAGCATGGATAACACCTGGGATAATGAAGCTTCCTTCCTGCTTATGGCCTCCAGGCCTCACTATACTATAAATTATGAATAAAATTATTCTAGTTCATAATCACAGAATATAGACAGATTCATCCATGTAAGTTGGGAACATATTAATTAATTACTTTTTGAAAAGGAATTACTAACAATTATTCCCAAAAACGTAAAACTCTGTGAGTATGCTTGATTTATTCTTTGAAAATGGAATGTCTTTGCTCAAAAATAGTATGTGGGAAAGTTTTCAAAGCTGGTCTACTTGGTGCCTATGGGTCACATTTCCAAATGCATTTTTATGCCTAAATGTGCTGGCATGAAAAGTTCCACCCCAGAAGTTTTTCTCCATCTTTTGGCAGGCAGAAGACTGCTCTGGCAGGGGGATTGGACTAGATGATCTTTCAAGGTCCCTTCCAATCCCTATGATTCTGCGATTCTGTGACATGGTGCTATCACAGAATCACAGAATTGTCTAGGTTGGAAGGGACCTTTCAGATTATCTAGTCCATCCATCAACCTAACTCTGGTAATAAACCATCACTAAATCATGTCACTAAGCACTACGTCAACCCATCTTTTAAACACCTCCAGGGATGGTGCCTCAACCACTTCCCTGGGCAGCCCATCCAATGTTTAACAACACTTTCAGTGTAAAAATTTCTCCTAATATCCAATCTGAACCTCCCCTGGCACAACTTGAGGCCACTTCCTCTTGTCTTCCCGCCTGTGACTTGGGTGAAGAGACCAATCCCTGTGTCTCTACAACTTCCTTTCAGGTAGTTGTAGAGAGTGATAAGGTCTCCTTTTCTCCACACTGAACAACCCCAGCTCCCTCAGCTGCTCCTCATAAGACTTATTCTCCAGACCCTTCACCAGCTTGGCAGCTCTCCTCCGAACATGCTCCAGTACTTCAATGTCATTGTAGTAAGGGGCCCAGAACTGAACACAGTACTTGAGGTGAGGCCTCACCAGTGTCGAGTACAGAGGCACGCTCACTTCCTTACTCCTGCTGGCCAAGCTATTCCTAATACATGCCCTCTTGGCCACCTAGGCACACTGCTGGCTTATGTTAAGCCATCTGTCCACCTGATTTTGTTGTCTTTTATGTTAGTAGCCAAGTTGAGCTCCAGTTGGGCTTTTGCCTTCATGATTTTCTCTCTGCATAACCTAATAAGATCTCTGTACTCCTACTGAGTTGCCTGTCCCTTCTTCCAAAGGTGGTAAACCTTCCTATTTTTTTCCTAAGTCCCGTTCAAAGCTCCTTGTTCACCCAGGCCAACTGTTTTCCCCATCCCTTAATCTTGCAACACATGGGGACAGCCTGCTCCTGGGTCTTTAAGATTTCCTTCTTGAAAAGCGTTCAGCCTTCCTGGATCCCTTTGCCCTTCAGGACTATCTCTGAAGGGACTCTCTCAAAGTGTGTTCTGAACAGGCCAAAGTCTGCCCTATGAAAGTCCAAAATTGAGATTTTGCTAACCCCCCTCCTTACATCACTAAGAATTGAAAACTTGACCAATTCATGATCGCTAAGCCCAAGATGGCCTCTGACCACCACCTCTCCCACTAGTTCTTCTCTGTTTGTGGACAGTAAGTCCAGCGAGGCACCTCTCCTGGTAATCTCACCTACCAGTTGCCAGGAAGTTATCTTCCATACCCTTGAGGAACCTCCTAGCCTGCCTGCTCTCTGCTGCGTTATATTTCCAGAAGTTCTGGAAGGAGGCAGCTTGGCTGGAAGGCCAGGCTACAGGGCAGGAAGCTGAGTTGTGGTTTCTCTCTCCAGTCACTGACTCTGTCCTGAAGTGTTAAATTAGGCCATCAACTTATTACCTCATTTCTGCCCATTTGTAAACAAGGTACGTTTTTGCTCACTTTCAGAAAGTGCTTTAGGATCAGTGAATGGTAAAAAAGGACTATGCTTGCTTATTCTGGGGCAAGACTCAAGTTCATTGTCCAAGGTCTTGCTATTTCTGCTGACCTTGCCCACATATACGCTGAATTGTGAGTCATTGCTAACTGTGATAAGGCTTCTCTGCTGTGAACAAATATTCATTAGGAACTTAACTGAATCAATTGCTTCAGTTTAAATGATTTAACAGTGAGCCACTGAATGCAGATTATGCTACAGTATGGTTTGTATAGATGCTGAAGATAGAGAGTTTACATTATGAAATCCCTAATCCATTCATTCTTCTCCCCTTGCTGTGCAATGTCTTTCCATCTTGAAAAATACTGGTTATAGCACTTCAGTTTTCTTATCATGTGTGCAGTCCACAGAATCAGCTAGGACTTCTTGCAAAGAAATTCTTACTGTTGCAGATAACTTCAGTTGCAGGTACACAAACTGAATGTGTGTATATAGTTAGGGGATTGGGAATTGCCATCATGGGAGTGTTGAGAGGAGTGACAGATCAGGGAAGCTTAAACTTTTAACTAAGTCCATTCATTAAGAACACCTTTTGTGCTTGTGCCTGAGTAATAGAATCATAGAATTGTCTAGGCTGGAAGGAACTTTTAAGATCATCTAGTCCATCCATCAACCTAACTCTGATAAAAACCATCACTAAATCATGTCACTAAGCGCTATGTCTACTTATCTTTTAAATACCTCCAGAGATGGTGCCTCAACCACTTCCCTGGGCAGCCATTGTTCAACATCATCACTGTCTGTACAGAACTGTTGGTCTTTAACAGCCACATCATAAGTCAGTTGTGAGCACATAACACTGCAGAGATGACGCCTCACAGTTGGCACTGATGGCTGTGGTCTTTGGTGGTGCCTACTTGTCGAGGCTGGGTAATCAGGTTTGAAAGCTCATTGATGAGAGAAGCCAGAACTGAAGTGGGATTTTTTTTATTGTCTGATTTTTTCTTGCTTATGCCTGATGGTTTTATGCTATTTCCTGCTCTCAAAAAGAAGGAACTCATCTGCTCCTGGAATAACTTACCTTGGTTTTGGCTTTGCAACTCATCCTTGTGTATTTGGCAGAATGTCCTGACTGGTTGCGGTCCTTTGCACTTATCCTCTGTCTGGCAACTTCTGTTACTTGGATGCCAGCTACCTGCAACTACACCCGTCTTTGGTAGTCATGTTGCTCACTTACTTATGCAAATCTATATTGCATCTTCCTGTGCCTTGACTGTTACAAAATACTTACATTATGTTGTTAGTTGCACCATCTTTGTACATATTTGGTTCGAAGGCAAATTAATATTAGAATCATAGAATGTTTAGAGCTGAAAGGGACCTTAAAGATCATCAAGTTTCAACCCACCTGCCATAGGCAGGGACATCTCCCACTAGACCAGATTGATCAAAGGCCCATCCAGCCTGGTCTTGAACACTTCCATGGATGAGGCACCCACAACTTCTCTGGGCAACTTGTTCCAGTGTCTCATCACCTCACAGTAAAGAATTTCTCCCCCATATCTAATGTAAATCTCCTCTATTTCAGTTCAAAACCATCACCTTTCATCCTGTCAGTATACTCCCCGATAAAGAGTCCATCCCCAACCTCCTCCTCCCCAGAGCCTTCTCTTCTCCAGACTGAAAAACCCCAACTCTCTCAGCCTGTCTTCAGAGGAGAGGTGCTCCAGCCCTCTGATTATCTTTGTGGCCCTCTGCTGGACTCATTCCAACACTTCCATGTCCTTCCTGTACTGAGGACTCCAGAACCGAACAGTACTCCAGGGGGGGTCTCAAGAGAGCAGAGTAACCTCCCTCAACCTGCTCACCAGGGTTCTCCCCAGGCAGAATCACCTTCCTCAACCTGCTGGCCCCACTTCTTTTGATGCAGCCCAGGATGCGGCTGGCTTTCTGGGCTGCTGGCACCCCTTGCCAGCTCATATTGATCTTCTCATCCACCAAAACCCCCAAGTCCTTCTCCTCAGGGCTGCTCTCAAGTCATTCTTCACCCGACCTGTATTTGTGCCTGGGATTGCCATGACCCAGGTGCAGGACCATCCACTTGGCCTTGTTGAACTTCATAAGGTGCCTACAAGCCCACTTTTCAAGCCTGTCTAGGTCCCTCTGGATGGCATCCCTTCCTTCCAGTCTGTTGACTATACCACCAAGCTTGGTGTCATCAACAAACTTACTGAGGGTGCACTCTATCCCACTGTCCTTATCTCCAACAAAGATGTTAGATAGCACTGCTCCCAGTATTGACCCCTGAGGTATTGACCCACATGTCACTGGCTTTCACTTAGATATTGAGTCTTTGAGTGCAGCCATCCAGACAATTCCCTGTCCAATGAGTGATTCAACCATCAAATCCATGTGTTTCCAGTTTTGAGACCAGGATGTCATGTGGAACAGTGTCAAACGCCTTGCATAAGTCCAGGTAGGCAACATCTGCTACTCTCTCCTTACCCACCAATGCTGCAGCAATATCATAGAAGGCCACCAGATTTGTCAGGTGTGACTTGCCCTTGGTGAAGCCATGTTGGCTGTCACCAGTCACTTCCTTATTCTCCATGTGCCTTAGCAGAGATTCCAGGAGGATCTGCTCCATGATCTTGCTGGGCACAGAGGTGAGACTGCCTGGCCTGTAGCTTTCCTGGGTCTTCCTTTTTTCCCTTTTTGAAAATGGGGGTTATTTTTCCCCTTTTCCAGTCAGCAGGAACTTCACTGGACTGCCACGAATTTTCAAATATGGTGGAAAGTGGTTTAATTATATTCTGATTAATACATTTATAATTTATAGGTGTCACAGACCTCTGTTTTGCTACACCTGCATATTTGCAATGTTGTCCACCTTTCTGACCTGACTTTCTGTGGCACAGCAGGCTTGTAGCTTTTACTCTCTTACCGTCTGAACAATGGTGGCCACACTGTGTGGTGACCTTGTAAAGCAGATGGATATTTTGTCAGCCTTTCCATGGCTATTTCTACAGCTATTGAACCTGCAATAGCCTGCTGGGGAAGAAAAAGAACTGTATTCAGTGACTAATAAGGCTGTTCATAACTCTACCTCAAGGACATAGAATCTTTTCCTCTCTCTAGGGAAAGAAATTCTGCCAAAAAAGTAAGGTCAAGGAGTGGGCCACATCTCTAGCAATATGATGTAGTATCATTTGTAGAAATGATGCTTGAATTAACTGGTCATGTTTTTGCTTCCCCTTTGAACTCATCCTATCACTTTGATTTAGGAAGCTGCATTCCTTGGTGGATAGTGGGTTTGAAGAATGAGAATGAGAGCCTCCTTGACTTTGTTTCCAGCTCTGATACCATCTTCCTTTGTGACCCTGAACAAACCACTCTGGATGTTATTAAAATACTGGAATAACAGCCAGGAAAAAAACCCCCCATATTTGAATAAAATATTCTTTGTTTCTTGGTATGGTTGGAGTTCCTTGAGATAATTACAGATAAAGTGATTGATTCTGAGAGAACACAGCCATTCCAATGCTCAGTTCAGCTTCAATCCATTAGTCTCTGGAGTGGCCTTGTGTCTGGTACCTTATGCTCCCTAGCAGCCCTCCTGGGCAAGATGACACCTCACGTGACTGAGGTGAAAAGGTGTGTGCTATGCTTGTTCTAACAGCAGGAAATCCAATCCCCAGGGAGTCCCTGATTCACTCTTAACTTGTTCATACTGTCAGTTTAGCCATGAAAGAGGAAATATGACATTTGCTTTATAGAGCACTCTTAGGTAAATAAGGCAGCTGCTGTTTCTATGATATATATAAGTATCGTTCCCTGAGGTTGTGTTGGATAATGGGATGGATGAAATGCTAACTAAATCTTTGCTAATGTCCTCATCCTTCCTAAATGATGAGAACTTTTGTCATCACCTCGATGAGTCAAGCAAGCATTTCTGGTCCAAGCTTTTCCATTTACCTTCTCAGATAGCAAGGGGAAGTACCTTGGAATACGAGCTTGTAAGTAACCTGTGGAGTCAAAAGGAATAGCAAACTTTACAACTAAGGAAAATAAAATGAAAAAGTATGCCTTTGGGGGTATCATATGGAGAACTTGGACAATCCTAATCATAATAGCAAGGTGGTTTTTTGTTTTTTTTTTTTTTTAATTTAATAGGGCATCATCCTATGCAGTTCACAAAGTGGTGCACCAACTCCTGGGTTCAATGATACATTCATGAATTCTCCCTATGATTTGGGCCCCATCTTATAGCTCTATTGCAGTTTATTGAACTAGCCATTTAACTACTTAAATATTAAAAACATTCAATTAACTTTCCTTGACTCTATCTGGCACTGAGAAAGGAAAAATTCTAGGGTTTAAAATGTATGGCTTGGCATGGTTAAATAGTGAAATGAATAATGTTTTAATGAGTGATTTGTAATTATTTAATAATTAAAGAGCTCTTATGAATAATCTTGAACACCCTGTGGAAAATCTAAATGGTATGCTGATTTCATCAAGTATTCGAATCTAATCAGAATTTATTTTTATAACATCATTTTAAACATAGTCTACAAGTACATTGGCACAATAATGCAAACGGAATGGAAAAGTGTTATGCTATAATAGCTCTGCTTTTTTGGTATAAGATCTTGATTTTTCCATGCAAAAGATTTAGATTTTTCAACACTAATGGATTGCAGCTGAACTATGTTTCAAGTCCCACAGCAGCCAGTCAGGTTTCATCAGTGGTTCAGTGACAAGTTAAGAGGGCATCAGTTTTGGCTTGTAAACACAGATGAATGGTAGTCTCTTGAGATTGGTCCCATTCATCCCGCCTGAAAACAAAGACAAAGAGAGACTGCAAGGGAAAACAAGTAGATGTGAAAAGGGAACTGTTTCACTCCTGACATGAAATCATACAATCTCAGCTCAATCTCTGGAATCCAATTTTCTTCTAATTTGTGTTTCCATAGTATGTACATTGCAGCTTTGCATATTTTAATAAGACGATGTTTTCTCTAGCTAATCCTGGAAATACTCATCCCAGAGGGTAACAGAGGTTCAAGAGCAAGGCAAACTATGTGAATCATGTCACCCCAGGTTTTTCTTAACTTCAAAGATCAGGCAAATTTTTATGTTAAACAGGCTGTTAACTACTCCTCCAACAGCTCTGAAAAGGGATAACAGAGGCCTCGGCATGAAGGTTGTCAGGGGTTCTTCACTCCATTTCAAAAATGACTCCTGGAGGCAAAAATGTAACTCTAGAAGCTTAAAAGAAACTGCAGGTTGTTATTAAATTCTGAAAGCAGCTTGGTATGCTTATATTTGCTAGGATGGAAGAAGGAGTGAACAGGGGCCCTCTTCCACCTGGATGTTGATACAGTTATTGCTTGTGGGGATATCATTGTCCTGTAGAGCTGCATGAATAATTAATTTTTAATTCCATATTAGATTAATTTCACCTCATCCTCTCATCATGAATTGTCCTCAAATAAATTGTAATTTTCTTCAATATATTTGTTATTCAGAATAGACTATAGCACTCATGAGTAATTCATTGCAGGTAGGTGACGTTCAGAATTTGAGATGTTCAGGATGAACACACGGGTCATTGTTGTGCCCTGTTACATAGGTAAAACTTACAGAATCAAGTTTATACTTCAAACATGCATTAACAAATCTGAAATCCACTTGTTTTTACTATTGTACAATGTTAATTCTAAATTCACCATATCAGCAATAGCTCCAGTAGATTCATTGGCTGGAATACTTGGAAGTGAAGATGTGCCAAATCAATTCATTGAAAGAATCCGAAAGAAAATATTCAAGCAAGCTTTTTATCACACTAAGTCTAGTCTAGTGACCTGACACTCTGCCAGAGATTAAATAGAGAATTTATCCACCATCCAGCTGCCTCTGAAATTTGTACCTCAACTTTTCTTCTTTAGATGATATAAATGGAATATGATATTGATCAGAGTTTGTCACTTTGACTTTTTTTCCTAAACTCCCATGTTCCCCCATTCCCACCCCACAAAACCACTGAAAGATAAAAACCTGTAAGTTTTTGATAACTCCTCAGTTTTGCTGAGACTGAAAAGAATTCCCATGGCTGCTATGGGAAACTATTCACTTGAAAGCAAAAGTGTTTTCTATAGTAGAAGTTTTTTTTTATCAATTGAGTAATTATCTTCTTTAAGCTGATGTTTGTTTTTTCATTTCTGATCATGGGACACTTGCCTATCAGTAAGTTACCTCCACATCCAGAACTGGGTTTTCTTCTTCCCATGAGAAAATTTATGAAGGAATTAATTCTCATCTCCACTGTCAATGCTAGCTAGCTGACCCCTTGCTCTTTCAAGTCCAGCAGATTTTCTGCACGGTAGAGAGGGTTAAACATAGATGTGAAATGGCTAGAGCTTTGTGAATAAGAGGTAAGCAAAGCAACGCATGGAACAAATGATTGGGGGTTGGAAAGGGACAGGGCCATAAAGGAAAGTCCAAGAAAGAGAAATCTAACAGAAGTGGAAATGTGAAGTGACAGCTAAATCCATGGAAAGCTTGCATTGTCAGAGAGAGGAATCACAGATGAAAAAAAGAGAGCAGCACAGAGAAGGGTTTCTCATGAAACATCAAAAACCTGAACAGTAAGATCCAAGCAGCTATTTTGTGACTGTAAGTTGGGCCCATAGTGTAAGCAATTGCATTGGCTTTCTGTATAGCCAGTAGAGAACAGGAGTTACCTCCAAGACTGTCATATACCCAGTGTAAGAAAGGCATTGTGCGGGAGGTAGGATGAAATGATTGTCCCTGGAGGACCTTACTGAACAGTACAGCTTGGGTTGCTCCACCCTTTTGACAGCCAAGTTCAGGAAAAATGAATCTTACAATGAACAGAAGAGGTATAAGAACATAAGTGTGCAGAAATGGAGAGATCAGAAGAACTTGTGCAAAAGCTTATGGTGTTTCTTGCTTATGTTCCCAACTAGCTTGGGAATGAAATAGACAGGGACAGTTCTCCATTCCAAGTCTTTATGAACAGTCCTCAAAAGTTTGTCTTTGCATTTGATAGGGAAGGATACTCTTTCATCTGCATCTTGAAGAAAGAGCATGCATTGTACTCATGTTTAGGCTCAGGGGAAACTCTTTGCCAACCTGAAGCATTGAAATTTCATATATCTTATAGGCATGGCTCAAGAGGAATATGGCACGCTAAGGCAAACATTTATGGAAGCATTGGTGTTTGGCTTCTGAAAGAAACAGCAAGTATTTTTGGTACAGGGCTTCAATTTACAGGACTCACCTGATACAATCTGAGCAGGCATCAAGGTGAAGTCAGAATGTCTTTTAGCAATTATCTCTTGTGAAGTTGGAAAAGGGTTCATTATTCATAAGGTGTTTGATAAATCACAGAGAAAGTCCTAGCCAGGTAGACATTGTGCTGTGTGTTGTGTAGGAAGCAGAGGGAGAACCCCCTCAACTATAACTTTTCAGTTTTGTGTCCTGTTACAGTCAAAGATCCCCCAGGAATCCCCTTGATTTCCCTTCGCTGATGCATTATATATGCCTTATTTTACCACATGAGCAAAATAGATCCTGTGCTCAAAACCCATGACATAAAAAAGAAGGCAAGATGACATGAGAAAGGAATAGAAAACTCCATAAGGTTCGAATTCCAAAGAGGATTTGGTTTGTTACTGCTTGAGTTTGTCTTGTAGCGAGACAGAGCAACTAACCTCACCAGCAGCACTGCGATGCAAATTTTGGCCAACACAAGGAGTTATGTTTTTTTTGATGCACAAGAGGAGAAGTAGAAAAAGAGGGGAAAAGGGTCAGGTACATGAAAGACGCCTGTGGGAAGTAGAGAAGAAATTATGCCTAGTCCTGTTTTGAAGAAACCGGTACCGTAGATCCATTCTTTTTTGTGTAAGTAACAGTGACCTTTGTAACTAATTCAGCCTTTCTGACACAGATTTTGTGGATGAGTTTTGGTGAGGTGGGTCAGGAATTGCACTACATGCAGGATTAAGTCTGCCATAGATTGAGAACCAGGCATTGCAATGTTTAACTGGAATTCCCAGCAGCAGAAAGAAAGACAGAATAAATACAGAAGAAAAGCCTCACTAATTTTTTTCCAGAAGATAGAGTATTATCTCCCTATTATCTCTTCTGATTTAACTAAGCTGAGTTCAGCATTTCATGGGGACACTCAGTAAAGTAAAACTACAAAATGAAGGGCAAACACAAATACTTATTCAGGGTCTCGCTTTTTTCCCCACCCTGTCTTCAAAAAAAAAAAAAAAATTAAAATAATACGAAGAGCACTAATTTAGGAGTCAGGTAGCACTTAGGTTATAAGCAGAATAAGTTTTCTGCTATCATTACAGGGTCCAGTGGGTGCAGCTGTGCTCCAGCAGTCCATTTCAATGCATGGTGCAATGCATCACAGTTTGGGGATTTTGCTCTGGATCTGCCCTCTGGAGACACCCCAGCAGGTTTGGCAGGCCAAAAAGTGTGGGGGCCTTTGTGCATTCGCAAGACTCAGCAGCAAGTGGTTTGGCAAGCCTGGAGTGTAGCATATTAGTCCATCTTTGCTGAGGAAAGCCTGTCTCTGTAATAGTAATAGGGAATTCAGGCTGGTGCATCGCGTTGCTTTGGAGAAGGAGAACAAAACAGATCTGTCAGACATGAATTAAGATGGATTTTTGTTGAAAGTTCTTGGAATTGATTTCTTTCCAGTTTCCTTCTTGGTAAGTAGTCAGCACAGTTGGGTTCAACTTACAAAATATCATTGATTTCTCTCCCCAAACCACAGTTGATTCAGCTTGTAATTTCCTTTACAATTATAGAGCAGGTCTCCTTAGAAACTGCTTGTATCCATTCAAAGTTTCATCTTGTGGAAACCACATTTCCCCTCTCTATGGCCAGATGTGCTTGGCATGAGTCCAGACAAAAAAAAAAAAAAAAAAAAAAAAAAAAAAGGAGGAAGGTATGATAAATGCTCTCCTGCTCTGATTCTCTCTTTTCTGCTTCCTGAGAGGAGATTCAAGCATTAAAATTTCATCTCTTTCAGTGCTTTGGGATCTGGGATCATCCCAAGCCATGGGGTCAGCTATAGGGCTGTTTGTGGGTTTGCAACAGAAACAGCTAGGATGTTGCATACCCGTGCTCCTCTAAGATAGGACAGGGTGCAACACAGAGGTCTCTACCCTGATACAGTGTCATGCCACCAAAGGCTAGTCAAACCAAGCTGATTGCACAATTGGCTCTTCCTTGGCTGCCTGTCATAAGTTTCTCCTTATATACAACTTCAACGACAGGGGAAGTCTCCACCTTCTCCTGGCATGCCCTAACTCTTAAAGCAATCCATCCTCATGCAGGCAGTCCCTGTCATGGAAATTGCTTGGCTTCTAGGTTTAAGAAAGAGGCTCAGATAAACCACAGGATCTAGTCTGGACAGATAAATCATAGGACCTAGTGGCAACTTGCAGAGCTTTGCAAGAGGGAAGCTTGCGGTGGGGCAAGGTCACACACAGAGTGTCCATAACCTCTGCTCTGCTCTCAATAATTTTCTGAAAAGGTCATGATAACATTAAATTCATTTTACATTTACAAACAAACCTCCCTCAGATCTTCTGTCTTAGTAACTGCAAAGTGGGTCTGTGCTGGCGACGGCGGCAAAACAGTCCCAGTTTGGCCATATGTTGATCTTCACTGTGCCACAAGAAACTCCCAGAGTGATTTAATTTCAATCATTGCAGTGGCTGTGGAATGACACTTGCATAAAAGATGTTGAAATCATATCTGCTCTGTGGAAAACTTACATCCATACCAGTAAAGAGATAGAGACGGCATAAGGAATAGATACAAACAGAAGTGATGCCTCTATGGGACAGGGGGTTCCATAGGTTTGTATAAATGTGTTTCTATCTATACCATACACACCCTTATGAATGTGCATGTCTAAATGTGTAGATGCATATGTTTGTGCACATACATGCCTCACATGCACACGTGCGTAACAGCCATGTAGGCATGTTAAAAATGTGCAAAGAATATTAAATCCCACTACCTTCCTAATAAACTGAGAGGGATCTAAGAAAAAAAGATCGAACAGGAGAAGAGATAGATCCCACCTTTATGAACTTGTGCTCCTCTTCCCTTTTATTCCTTTCTCCTTTTCTCTGAGAAGAGAGAAATCTTTGTCCTTGAGATATTTATATTACAGCAGCTTTTGCCAGCATGGTTCTTTATTCTGGAAAATGAAATCACTTCCAGTATTAGACCTGAAAGCTTTTGTTGTACAAGTGCTTGTCCTCAAATGTAAATGGGTGAGATCTGGTCTTCCCAATATCCTTGTGTATGTTGCTTTAAGTGACTTTATGTATCCGGCCCTTAATCTGAATTGAGAAATCACATGGGTGCAGAGGGCAAATTCCTTTCCCAGAAGGGGAGACAGCATGGGACACCATCATCATCCCAGCATTTCAGCTAGCACTGTGAATGAAGGTGTTTACTGAAGCTAAGCATGTGCGTATCGTGTGTGTAGGTTTAATTTATGTGAATTTCTTTTTTTTTTTTTTTTTTGGTGTGGACTGGATAGGTGCCTGCTCATCCCTGCATCCACTACAGGGCAGGACCTGACAGAACCTTTGCATAAAATGTCCCTTTGGGAGAGGATTTTCACATAATGCCAATATTGAAGTCTGCTGGTAAAAACGTGGGACAGAGCTGAGAAGCTTTTCAAGCTCTATTAAATTTACATAGGCTCGTACCCATTTCTTAAATCCTGTGCGAACATACTCGTGCACAACAAATATATTTCCATGTCCCTTAAAAAACCACTGACGCATAGTACACGTTTGCACAAGTGCACCTATTTAAAATCCAAATATTTAGTAACGGGGCTGAAATCACCTCTTCCTCTATACAAATACAGGTTACAAATACCCCACTAGGCCTAGAGAAACTTGTTCCTTAAAATTAATCCTGATTCTTAATTGATGATGGGCTTTGTTTTGATGGGGACATACTTTTTACAGACACCACAAACTGGAATCCAGGTCTTCCTAAGATGGGCAGTGTGGGTGGTTTTCAAGAGCTTGCTCAGCCATAACCAAGGTCTAAGTGTCCAGCAGCTCTCTGGAATGTTTTCTCAGAAGTCTACCCTGGGTCATGTCCCCAAGCATGGTAGATGACTCTTACCTACAGTGCAGGAGAATGAGATCTAAAATCACATCAAGAAACTCTTTCTAGATGAGCTTCAGACTTAAAACTGCACTTGAATTCAGAAAGCAGCTTTGTCTTATAAGTAAAACAATGCAAGATGCGCAATGAGCAGCAGTGGATGAGGATTGTTGTGCTAATCCTGCAGAAAGAGAGGAAGCAAGTGACGAGAGTTTTTTTACCCACTCTTCAGTCTTACCACAAAATATTTGTAAAAGACGTCATTTCCAAGTGCTTGCCATTTGCAAAATCAGTCTCTCCACTGCAGCCAGATGTGTAATTCCTACAGGTGCTGATATATTTCATCGTCTCTTTTTGGTTTGTTCTCGAATAATCTGTGAATTAACCTTGATCTTCCCAAATGCATTCATTACCTGCTACTATTCACTGCACACTTTTGACAAATACTCCTTGGCTTGTCAGCTCTCTGTGAATAGCCATATTCCAAGTATTCATGCAGATGCACAAGACATGTTGTCTGCATCTTTCTCCTGACTCCAAGGAATTAATTCTCAGCAGTAGAGTTTCAGACTGTGAATTAAAAATTTATTTCTATGAATATCTTACAATACTTATTGGAAAGTTATGGTCTTGCTCACTCATTTGATACTATATTGGTAGAGAATTAGTACAGAAAAGTACAAGGGTTCAGGGTTCACATCTAAAAATGTGATTTTCAGATTTTCAAGAGTTTCAACAGGCTTCACAGCCTACAACCCCCTGATGAAAGTCAGTGGGACATTGTAATTCTATTTCATTAGGACTTAAATGAAATGTTCCGCCTCTGCCTTATTAGCTCAGCTGAAGCTGGCTTGTTTGAATCACAAAACATTTTCACAGGATTTTTCTGGTTTTGTTCTTTCTGCCTTCATGAAGATGTCTGTTTGCTGTCTGGTTTTCATAGCATGGACATGTTCTGCTTCCCAAAACAGGACACATGATGCTATTCATTTGCACTCAAACGCTCAGCAGTCCTGTGCATGCACGTAGAGGTGGTTTTTGAAAGCTGGGCAGGGGTTTTGCAGGGAGAATCAGAGCATTCAGATGCATTGCAGAACAGAGAAGATGTGGTCATCCAAAAGAAATAGCAGTACAATAGCTGAGGTTGTGCAAAACACTTAGATTAGTTCCCAGAGCTCTCTGTCACACTTTCTGTCTCCTCTTCCTCTACCCCTGAGTTGCTAGGATATTTGTCAACAGAATAGAAATGATACAGTTCCTGGGGAGAAATAGAGTTTAATATTAATACTGTCTCCTGTGGAAAAGTGAGAGAGTGAGTCAGAGCTGAATAGAGTTTGTTTTATATATGAAGTCTTTCATTCTGCAAGGTAACTCAAAGCACAGCACTGTGAATTTAGTGTTATCAGCTTGGGTGACTGTGTGGGCAAACACAGCAGGCTTTATGCATTAAGCAGCAACATGCACTGTTGTAGCCATTAGGAGCAGTTTCACTAACAAAAAAATAGGGGAGAAATACTCATCAAAGTCTTTCTCAGTGGGCAGTATTTGATAAGTACCACAAGAATCTTTGAATACACATTGGGCCGAAATCAGGTAGGATCACCTCGCTTTAAATGGACTCTGCTTTGTCTGTCTTTCCAGCCTTCTTTGGATTCTTCTTTCTCTATATTCCCCCTCAAAATGAAGCTGCTCTGCTCTTCTCAGCAGTGAAGAAAACAAGCAGCTTTGTCTGTTCCTTGGAGTAAGAAATATCCCTTTCCTTCAGTGACCTTTCTGTCATGTCTCATCATATTTGTCCTGTGTCCTGCCATGTCCTGATAATATGTCCTACCAGATGCTGTTATGAGTAGCTGGTGCTTCCCCACACTTTAATTCCCTGTGGAGATGGAGGTTACTTGCTGAAATAACCCTCTACAGCTCTGCATGCTGGCATATAGATATCACCTCCTGGTCAAACCATCTTGGCAAATGAGAGGCCACAGTTACTTCTATGCTGTTCTGAGATGCTGCTTTCCCCTTTTGTGGCCAGTCATGGACAGACATAAGAGGAAAGAGGAGAGAAACGATAGCCGAGCTGGGGAAAAATATGGTGTTTTGTTGATGCTTGCATGATCCAAGGCAGATGGTCAGTCACAGATGGATGCTTTGGGCTGGCAGGTCAGCCACAACAGCTATTGCTCTGGTTGCTGGCTCTCTTCCCCAGTTAACTGTGTGGCCTGGTCATCTCTCTCTCTCTCTCTTTTTACAGATCTTTTCCAGTCTGGGCAGCTCTGGGTGGCTCATAACATCTCAGCCTGCTGGCTGTAGTACAATCAGTCTCAAGATGGCTGAAAAGCTGAGTGCAAGATGGAGAGAAAAGGCAGATGATGGAAAAAGCACTTTGAGAGAAGGGGAGACACGAGAATTGAATATTTCTGGGTCCTTGCCTGTGTAGTGAATGTGATTGGGATGAGATCCAGTGGATGTCATGGAGCTACCGTGATTCTTCAGGTCCAAAAGGGTTTTATTACTGGAGTGGTGCAGATGTAGGCTGGCCCTTGCTCTTTCTATAAGTCCTCCTTCCCTCCCCCATCCACTTGTATTTTTTTAAATTTTATTTTTAAGGAGCCAAAAAAGGAGACAGACTCATCCCTTCATTATCTTATCTCATTACTTCTGGTACATCTTTTAATGAACTTGTTTCTGACTCCAAGCATTCTCTATACATTCCTTGGGTTTTCCAGCTGGAGGGTTTTATTAGGGTAATTCAATATCCTTCTCCTCCTTTTGCATCTTTCCCATTTATGCTCAGTGTTCAAGACCAACACAATACTTATAAATCTGGTGTACTCTTCCCATCTTATATTCCCAACTAGTACAAACCAGCAAAGCCTCACTCATTACCATGCTCACCCATAGAAATCAACAAGTAAATTCAAGTAAACCCCAGCTTTTCTAACAATAATAAAAATTGGCAAAAATGCTTTACTGGTTCCTTCTTCCCAGTCCCATCTTTGGGCTCTTAGTCCCCAGTAGCTGAAGAGCTGGACGGGCATGACTCTACACGTTGAGACTTTGAGATGCTGTTTTTCAGTATGTTGTCATCAGACACCCAAAAGTACCAATACTTTTGGAGGTAACAAATGGGGTCTCTAACAAGCATCACATCATGGAAATATGCTCTTAGTGGCTTTAAATGGTTAAAATGTTCCAATATAACTCTCGCTCTGTAGTTTTCTTTGGTTTTATTCCTTGCTTCATTTAATAAAAGCTCCCTGCAAGAGAACAGTGGAAGAAAGAAAATAAAAAGAACAAATGCTTTCAAAGCCATGTGAAATTACTTTTGAATCAGATGCAAATTCACTCCTATTGTTCACAAATTGCTATGCGCAGCCTTTCTCTGACGGGTCCTGAAGCACGGGGAGAAATGCTGTCTCTGCAGCACCATGAAGCTTTATGACAGCAAACCTATGAGGGAAGCACTGTACCACCAATAATGAGCTCAACCTCCTGCAGCAGAACTCACTGTGGTGTTGTTACACATGTCACTTAACCTAAAGCAATCAGAGCCTAGAGGGTAAAGCTGGGGTTGGAGGGGCTTGTGAAGAGAGGTTTATGGGCTGTGCAGTCACCACACACACACAAACACACACAACTAGGAAGATCTCAGGAAGCTTATGGCTATTGAGCAGAGAGTATGACCACACGAAGAGGATTCCTGCTTTTTATGTGGATTTATTCACTGAGAATCTGCCTGTATCTTTCTGCAGGCTTTAACCACAGGATTGTTAAATGGAAACAGCCAGAGAGTAAGTGTTCCAATGGGCTATTGGTCCTGTCCACCAACTTCCTTGGTAGCCATAACCTTTAGTCAGCCATTATACGTTTGTCTGCATACTCTGCAGCTCCTTGAAAGTTGGGAATCCTGGGGTTTGTGGCACTGTTAGCGTAGGGTTGCAGTCTTTTCCTGAAAGAGGGCAACCAGCAACACCTCCTGGAGCTATGCAATGGCAGTCCCAAGCGTGGCACGAGTCCAATGAATACCAAAGATTTTAGTATCACCTAATGCTGATTAGGCCACAGGCATTTAAAGATTATTTTAGGACAAAACCAACATTGGTTGAATCGTTTAGATTTCTAGGATGAAGAAAGGGAGAGATGCTGAATGCAGCCAGTTTCTTTCTCATGTCTGAGCCCATAGCCCTGATTTATCAGACAGAATTGCTGCTGCTCTTGCTAATCCCAGCAGAAGCAGTGCTGCATCACTGGGAGATGCCAACTGCCAACAGAAGGCTCAGCAGCTCCAGCTTTTAATTGTGAATCGTACCTTCAGACCCCATCATTCACATTGGCAAAGGCCAGTCAGTTTTACAACCTTCTGCTGCTTTTACCAGTGCTGCTGTGTCTGTGGTTAAGCTAGCTATTATATGCTGCAGGAGGCTTCTCCTGCACAGGTTCATCAGCACTTTTAGGGGTATGTGGCCTTGCCACCCACTGGGGCAGCAGCAATGGAACGCACATGTGTATTCAACTGACAACAGATTTATTTTCATTTCCCTCACGTGTCATCCGGGTCACATTACCCAAGAAGAAGTCAGGTTTTACCTCTCTTCCTGGACCATGCTGGTGAGAGATCCTCCCCCCTGACAGTCTCAGCTAGAAAGAGCATCTCAGTGGGAAGGGTTCATCTTGGTGTGAATCAGATGGATGGATTTTACAGACATAAAGATTCCAGGAAAGGAGATGTCTGAGAACTGCTAGCTCCTCTCTGACCAGCTCTTTCTGTTGGAGTCTTACTCTGTTGCTGGTTGATACCATATTAAAATAGTATGTATTTCCCTTCATCCTATTATCATCCAAGAATTCATATAGAATCAGTCCTACCAGGCGCACATGGTATATTCCTGTCCTTTACATCCATCTTAAAGCATTGCAATATATCCAAACTTTAAAACAAAACAAAAAACAGGAATCCAGGTTGCTCTTTTATGAACTGTGTATTGATTTACGTGATAGGAGGAAAAACAGGTCTGTGACAGAACAGTCCATAATGGCTTACAAAAGACAGCATAAAACCATTCCCATCTGGCCATGGCAATGATTTAAGCTGGGCTTTTTAAAGGCACCTGATGTAGTGATGTGTCCAAAGCCAGAACGCTTTGCCTTATTCCCAGACTTTAATGTGGAATTAAAAGCATCACTGCACAGCCCACATCATCTGAAATGCTCCACTGCTAACTTCCTGGGTTTTTTTGCTGACCAGACTTATTTTCATTTTGAGGGGAAATTACTTGAATGAGACTAGTGTTCTTGCTTTCTCTCTGCTCTCTGAACCAGCTGGAGATGTACAAGTAGTACTTCAGTCCTCTTGCTCCCATTTTAGAGTCTTCAGTGTGCATCAACATCTACTTAGGCTTGGCAGATAGATAGACATGCTAACTGGCTGTTCCGCTCCTCTATTCCCTGGGGAACTTTCATCCTTTTAACAATAATGTAAAAAATGGGTTTCTACCTGAAACGAGCAAGGAGCAATTGAGACTTTTCATCCTACTTCTCCAGCCTGAGACGGGGCACCAATGATCTTACCCTAAGCTTGGACCCCTGGAACAACACATCATTCTGCCTAGTTCTTTTGAAAAGTGACAAGAATGGTAGTGAAGCAAAGGAACCCTACACTTTGGTGAGGTTTCAAACCTTCTTTCAGGTTTAGTTACATGCACTCAATGGACCTTTTTCCAGCAGAAGAGATAAAACAGAGAAGGGGGTCCAGAAATTCCTGGCAGAAGCATCTTGGGTTTAAGCAGCACAAAGCCAGCACTGCTGATACCTTTTTCTTTCTGACATCATTGAACTATGAGAGGGATGTACCTAAGGGTTGCACTATCTGATACTTTTCCTGCAAACTGAACTAGCCCAACTACAGTAGGTCAACAAGGTTCCATGTAGGTAGTTTTTCAGGGGAAAACAAAGGGTTCAACTAAGAAAAAAGCTGATTGTTTTTCGAGGAAAACCTTTGACTTGGAAAGTGTAATCTGTAATTTAGAAGGCTAAATAGGGTGTATATTGCTATTATGAGACAGGCCCCTTTGAGACTTGACATGACAAAGTTTGTGGATGTAATTTTCTCTCAAAAAATATAGAGGTTTGAGTCAAAACTAAGACCCAGCTTTTTTAAGTTGAAAAATAAATAACTTCCAAAAGAATAAATAAATTCTTACAAGTATAATTAATATGTGGTTGCTAAAAACACCTCCCTCCCCAAACTAAGATAGCTATGTATATGTACAGGAGTACATTCAGACAATGTGCTAACAACGTAGTAGAAATATTTACTTACATTGTATTTGATTCAATTAGAGGTTATTCTAATTATCTGACAGAAATTAAATCCCTTTCCTTATTAGACCCTAAATAAAATAAATTCAGTTATATTCTACCGACTTGAATAACTCGCAGGGGGAAACTGTGTGAAGAACCAAACACCCTCTTCTGCCTGGTGAGGGGGGCAGCCTACTCAGCACCTTGCAGGATGGATCCTTCTGAGAGCTCCCCTCTCTGCAGACTTGCTCTGCAACTCCCCAGCCCTTGAAGGGATCACAGATAAGTGAAGGGATAATGAAGTCTCTGTCTATACAATTATAATGGATTACTAAAAGTATCAGAGTTGTTGTAAATAAATCATTATATCAGGCTCATTTAGCCTGATTCCTAGCCTCAGATGGCTTGTAATACGGTCCCGGCTCTGAAAGTCAGCCATTCCTTCGCAATTAGATTTATCACTAATCAAAAATGGAAGTTATCCTGCCAGCTCTGAATTACGCTTGGAAACGTCGAGTTGGGCTCCGGCCTCAAAGCTGTATTTATTCATTTATTCAAATCTAAAAAACACTCATCTGCAAAGATTTAGATGGCTTAATCATTAATTAAAACTTACAATGACCGTCTAGTGAGGTGCAGCGCCCACATTAGCCCTGCCATCTAGTAAATCACAGCAGCAGAAGAGCTCCTTTCACCTCCTGTCTCCTGGCAACACATCTTCCACCTTCCTCAAAGATATCATCCAGTAAATGGTTTACAGCTATCGCATCTCTGCAAGCTGCAATTGTCCCTTTTCACAAAATCAAATGGGAAGGCCAGTCTTACAGGGACTTTGCAGACAGACCTGGGCTGATGGTACTGGGGGCAGAGCTCCCACTGAGCCAGGGTTGGTGGAATGCTGGCAGGACCTGGTTTGGTGCTGTCTGTCTGTCCTCCCACACAAGGTGAGTTTGCAATCTAGGCCCGCAGGGGACATGCTCCTGGCCCAACGCTCTCTTACAAGGCATCTTCCTTGTCTTCCTCACCATCCTATTTGCCCCACCAGACTGTATGGTTGCATCTGACGTTACTTGAGGGTAGATTTAGATTATATATCAGGAAGAAAATCTGTACTGTGAGGGTCATGAGACACTGGAATAGGTTGCCCAAGGAAACTGTGGATGCCCTGTCCCTGGTAATGTTCAAGGTCAGGTTGGATGGGGACTTGAGCAACCTGGTACAGTGAGAAGTGTCCTTGCCCATGCCAGAGGGGTTGGAACTAGTTGATCTTTAAGGTCCCTCTCAACCCAAATAATTTTACAATGATTATCATGATGATCTATATCATTACAGCATGGTCAACACCAGCCCCTGACCCTGACAGGGGTGGCTGTGGATTCTCAAGTTTGTGGCTAAGTAAAATGATGTGCAGATGTGATCTAGCGGACATGGCACGATACTCACTGCTGTTAACACCTGCTGTAGAACAGGCTGTACCTGTGACATGAGGTCTCAAGGTCTGTTTCGAGTCTTTGTTGTAATACTTGATGTTGAAACCCCAGATCATCCTCAATGCACTGCACCCTTTCTTCTTTTGAAGTGGTGCCCAGATCAAACCTCAGAATCCGTTATGTATCCATTTGATTTGAAGATTTCAAAATTACCTCCTCTCATTTTTGTTAAATTCACAAAACTGCACATAAAGTTTGTGCTATATTAATGTGTTACATGGCATGAAGTTGAACAATAATTGCTGAAATGTATTTAGCTTTTGTCTCTGCTTTTTATTCAACTGCATTTTCTTATTCTTTTAAATTGCCCCTTTTATCACAAGATTCTCTGCTCGCTTTGATAACTTCAATGAGGCCAAGTTTATAGGTTCTGCATCTTAAATCATCCATTTTCTCATTTTCTGAGTGCTGACTAAAGACTTCCTTTAACATTTACTCAAATTGTTATGAGTTTTTAAAATGTTCTTCTTTTTTTTTTTTTTAAAAAGTGTTTTCTAAAATAAAATGAGATTATTTCCTGCTGCTTCTGCTGGATTGAAACAGTTGTTTTGTTAAAACATATCATTCTATTTAATTGCTTAGTTCCAATGCACATTATTGGTTTTCATATGGAAATATGATGGATTCGGTTTATTACTGTAATGCTGGTATAAGAGAGATGTAAACCACTGTGACAGAGTAGGGAGTAAGGTCTTGTGGATCAAATCAGTAGACTCACCTTTACCATCAGCTCTTAGAGGAGATTTTAGCCATGAGGTATTTACTGAATTATTCTGGAAACCAGCAGTATGGATTCCTGTGAGGTGTTTGTGCAGCGCTCCTCCATGCTAAGGAGAGCTGACCGCTTCTTTACTTTTTGTACACAGGCTCAGGAGCAGCACCAATTCCCACATGATTTCCTGACAGAAGCTTTCTTAGACCACACTACCGCAGACAAGCATACACATTAGCACACTATGACCACTTTACTGAGATCTATAGCATAATGCCAATCAATTACTACATTAATTAATTCCATATTCTGAATCATTATAGTTATGGTTAACTGGGCTCTACTGAACAATGTGTTGTAATGAAATAGTAAAGTTAAATTGCAAAAACATTATGTCATGCTTGACAAAACTTCAACTTGAGATTCTATTAATGTTTCTGGTTTATATTCACTTTTATATATTATATTCATCAAGAAAGAATGTTGAAATTAGTCCATTCCGTGCAATGCATTAGGTTTTGGGCAACAGAATTTAACCTAAGGAAAAGAAAAGAGAGAACTTTTGAATGTTATCCTCTTACCAGTCCCTATCTAATAGTTAATACTGTACTTTTCTGAAGAACAAGACTTGGAGGATATCTGGATGGAGGCTAGGGTTGGGTTGCTGCCTTGTGCAGAATGGACTTCTCCTCCACTTGGTACTTCTTATGGCCACAGATTTCTTGTTCCTAGAAAATAAAACTTCTTCGTCTCCTTAATCATCCCCTCTGGGACCAAGAATTATGTGTGAAGTATACTCGATATAGTATTTCATGAGGTCACTCAGTGGTAGAAAAATACTTTCATGTCTTCAAAGCTGCCTTGGAGGCTACGTGTAGAGACTCACAGAATGCTACTAATTGAACTGAATTTTACCGAGGGGCAATTTCAAAGAACATTTTGACAACTAAATCTATTTACAAGGGAGTAGAGTGATTCAACTACAGAGTATAATCTGATCATAGCCAGATGTATGTTCTCCAACACATACCTAGTTCCTACCATAGTTCTAGGTAAATACATTATTACCTTTGGACTTCCTTGTGGGAAATATAGTGTAAACCTACCCTATGTTATATTTTATAAACTTTTATGCTGTATCACTGATGCCAGCATCTGAGTGCTGTTATTTGGTTGCTATGACTGCCAAGAGATGGCTAGATTGCAACGGTAAAGGGATTTATCTACATCCACGCACACAACATGTTGTTTAGTGTTCTGTCCCAATACATATTTGTAGAAGATTAATTTACTTAGCTGGGATTTTGTGGGTATACTTGGCAGTGAGGGAGTGGGATTGTACTCACTTCTGTATGACCATTTGGCCCTGAATTGGAAAAGACCTGAGACTTTCCAGGACACAAAATCCTTTTTCTCTCCATGCGGTGAATAGGGACCCAAAAGGGAGAGGAAAAAGAGAGGGTCAGAGGTAAGCACAGCTCAGTGAGGAGCTGAGTATTAG
Source organism: Nycticryphes semicollaris (assembly GCA_013400055.1). NCBI lineage: Eukaryota > Metazoa > Chordata > Aves > Charadriiformes > Rostratulidae > Nycticryphes > Nycticryphes semicollaris. The sequence continues at coordinate 784,789 of VXBJ01000617.1, forward strand.
ATCATAGAATCATAGAATGATTTACACTGGAAGAGATCTTAAAGATCATCAAATTCCAACCCCCCTGCCATGGGCAGGGACACTTCCCACTAGATCAGGTTGCTCAAAGCCTCATCCAGCCTGGTCTTGAACACTTCTAGGAATGAGACATCCTCAATTTCCCTGGGCAACCTGTTCCAGTGCTTCACCGCCTTCACAGTAATGAATTTCTTTCTTGTATCTAATTTAAACCTCCCCTCTTCTAATTTAAAGCCATTATCCCTTGTCCTGTCACTACACTTCCTGAAAAAGAGTCCCTCTCCAACTCTCCTGTAGGCCCCCCTTACGTACTGGAAGGCTGCTATAAAGTCTCCCCAGCGCCTTCTCTTCTCCAAGCTGAACAATTCCAGCTCTCTCAGCCTGTCGTCATAGGAGAGATGCTCCATCCCTCTGATCATCTTTGTGGCCCTCTGAACTTGTTCCAACAGGTCCATCTCATTCTTATGTTTGGAGCTCCAGAGCTAGACGCAATACTACAGGTGGGGTCTCATGAGAGCACAGCAGAGGGGCAGAATCACTTCCCTCAGCCTGATGGCCACAATTCCTTTGATGCAACCCAGGATGCAGTTGGCTCTCTGTGCTGTAAGCGCAAATTGTTGGGTCATGTTGATCTTCTCATCCACCAACACCCTGAAGTCCTTCTCTTCAGGGTTGCTCTCAATCCATTCTCTACCCAGCCTGTAATGTGCTTGTGATTGCAGTGACCCAGATGCAGGACCTTGCACGTGGCCTTGTTGAACTTCGTGAGGTTTGTACAGGCCCACCTCTTGATTCTGTTCAGAACCCTCTGGATGGCATCCTTTCCCTCCAGAATGCTGATTACACCACACAGCTTGGTATTGGCAAACTTGCTGAAAGTGCACTCTTCCCACTGTCCATGTCACCGTCAAAGATATTAAACAGTAGCAGCGCCAGTACCAACCTCCTGAGGAATGCCACTCGTCACGGGTCTCCACTTGCACATCAAGCTGTTGACCGCCGCTCTTTTAGTGCCTATCAATCAACCCTATTCCTTATCCACCAAATGGTTCATCTGTCAAATCTGTATCTCCTCAATTTACAAACAAGGATGTTGTGTGGGACAGCATCAAACGCTTTGCGCAAGTCCAGGTGATGTCAGTTCTTCTTCATTTTTTCACCTCCCATTTTATCATGTCCCTTAGTATAGTTTAATTTATGAGTTTAAAAGTCTTAAAGTTAAGAGTGACTGGGTCTGACGTAGTTACCTGTTGTTGGATTCTGACTACCTGTGTAGTCAATGGAGCAGGGTCCACATTCAGATTGCCTATGACAGATACTAACTTTGGATGTTATGGCTAGATCGTGACATCCTTACCTATATCCACTGAGTTCTCACCTTTTCTCGTTGCAATGGGTCTGGCAGCCCTGTCTACTACTCCTCTGAGTTATTAATTGCTCCTCTGACAACCTCAGGCCTCATCTCAGTCTATCTTAGGTGCCATGGTAGATGGTCTGAATATGGACTATGTCTATGCTGCTAAAATAGAAAAGGGCCAGGGATCCAGACTCTGAACCTCAGGCTAAGTAGGGTGGATGATGTGTGCCCTGCCTTGCACAAGGCCCTCTCCAGAAGTCTTGTGGTGTAGTGAGCCGGCTGAGACACGACTGCAAATGAGCCACTCATATGATCAAAGATACACTGTTTGACCTTCCCTGATATACACCTATACAAGCTAATCAGTTATGCAACACAGCCCACATGCTGATGTAACATTCCCAGTATGAAAATAAGGAAAAAACCACATATCTTAGCTGTGAAGGTCAAGTTCTACATTCTGAAACATTAGGATATAACTTATAGTATTTATTAACACCTCTATAAATATTGAGATAGAGATCTTCGTACTATCAAGATATTTCTAGTAGCACTTACATTGTGCAAGACACCTCTCAAGCATTATAGAAAAAATCATATCCTTGCCTTGTAGACCTCTTTTACTTTTTGCAGAGACACTTTTTTTTTTTTTTTTTTTTTATCCCAGCTGCTCCCTTTTACAGGAGGATAAGCTTGCTGTGCTGTCAAAGAGCTAATGAATGCATTCTTGAAACTAATTCTGAGTTAAAGGGGATGAACCAGATGACTCACAGGTTTTGGTTGCAGCTATTTTGTTAAACCCATCAGTAGCAACATCCGTTCCTTGAGTGAGTGAAGCTAGAAATGCTTTTTTTTCCTTTTTTAGTTATCAGAGTTATTAAAAAAGGAGGGGTAAGGTAGAGAGTTGACTTTAAGGAACTCCATGGTACCACAGCTAAGCTATTACTGGCACTTGGATTACCTCATCTGAAGCTTGTTCAGGCCTCTACACTGGACTTCAGGGCAAGTAAGCCTTTAACAAGCCACTGTGGGTATATCTGGAGGGAGGGAAATGTGACTGTTCCACCAAACTTTCCATTTGATGAACACTTTTCCAATATGCAAATGATCTGTTTCCTAGCTTTGGGTAACAGGAAAATCCTCCTGCAGTTTTAATTGTGAATTGAAACCCCTGAGATCAGCTGCAGGGACCAGTCACTACAAAGGCACCTCACCTTCTCAAATCATTTCCACTTCTGCCTGCTTTGGAGGAGAGGGGAGAATTCATGTAAGGATGCAGGTGATGATGCTGTCAGACTTGAAAGTAGCATTGCACAGGTTCTCCTTTGGAGATAGCTAGATAGACCTAGTCCCAGTCCTGTCCTCGATGTCTAATACAGATCCATCAGTCCTTGAATAAGAGGCAGATGGAAAACTTTGTTCTTATAATAGAATAATAATTATACAAACAGTTTCAGAGGAACTACTCAAGGGATAACTCACTCTTGTGAGAAGGAAACTCCTAATGCAGCCACATGCTGAAAATAAACCAGTAAATAGAAGTCCTTCACCAGGAGTCTTCTTCCCACTCTGCCCATGAGCATTTGACCTCATCCAGGCCTCTCTCTAGAACAGGCAGGATGTTAGTCTACACATAATCCCACTGGAATGCTGCTGACCCATAATGCAAGCCTGTGCTTTACAATACACCTCACTGGTTTATGGATACCCTCAACCTTGAATTGTCTCTTTACACTAAGCGCAGAAACCACACTGAAAGAAAGGAGCACTAGAAACTGGGAGGGAGGTAGTAGGGCTTGTCTGGAAGAACTGAGGAAGGAGAAACACAAATTAAAAAAAAATCATCCACTTCTCTAAAATCCAATCACAGAGCATGGTGTTGCATCAGGGGGGAAGAATAGATGAGCTGGTGTTGGAGGCACCCCCATGACAGTCAAGGCCCTAGCAGATATGCAAAATAATCCATCCCTTTCTTGGCTGGCTCTTATCACACTTACAGGGATTGGCCCCCAAATCAGGAGGTGCAAAATTCCCTTTCATGTTTGCTTTCTCCGCTTCCTCCTCATCCATTTCCCATACTCCTGAGGCTCAAATGCTGTTCTTTGTTCCTTTGAAATTCATCTGGGATCCACAATCCCTCCCCAGTACCATGAGGGTGTCAGAATCTGTGCCAAGCAGGGGATATTAGAGTAAAACTGTCAGAATGGGGACTAAACCTTGTTTACCCTTCCCACACCCACACAGGCACAGCATCACACAGTAAGATTGGACACATTCCTCCGGATACTGGCTGTAATGAGAAACAAGAAGTAATGAGGTGATTTATTACCCTCTGTCCCTCCTAAAGACCTCAACAAGCTTCGGCTCTGCCCTGTACTCCTCAGCAATTGATTTCAGAGGGGCAGAATTCTATTCACTCTTTTGCTGTGGCAAAATATCCTGTCTGCTCCCCAACACAAACAAATGGGGAGACCAGGCAAGTCGCCAGGTTCTCACAACTTCCCCTCATAAAAGCAATATATGTGCTTATTGTTCTTCTAGATTACAAAAATTGGAAAGGAGAAGAGAAAAGAGTAAATTGCACAGTTTATTTTATGGAATGGAAAACACAGCAGCAGACCACGACTGCAGTGAAGTCCATTTAGCCATAAATGTGTCAGGGCTTGATGGAGTGTGCCATAGTCACACAGATGAGTCAAGATTCCCCAATACGAGTTTCCACCGCGTTCAGCACGGTTTACCAAATTTGATGAAGAATGAAGAACTATGGAACTGCTTCAGTGGCTAACTATCCCCCTGCTTCCGACAGCCCACCCCTTAAGGGCTCTCAGTTTTCTGCTCTCCTGGGTGCCCCAAAGGCTCTGAGTCAGAGCCCTGTTGTGCCAAACATCTTACAAACAGAAATGAACAAGCAGCCCTTGTCACGAAGACATTCTAAGGCTATCTTCAGATTTTTCTCATGCTTTAAGCATATGCGTGAATGGAATCTAAGGAGAGGATGATATATTTAATGTAGAATTGTGAATTTCTTGTTCAATGTAAATTAAGCTTTCATGCTGGAATGCTTTTCTTCTTGTTCCTCTTGGTTTCTTTGAGGCTCCTGGTGAAATAAAGGTGGAATGGATCCAAATCATGCTGTTGAAAAGCAGGCACCAGTACACCCAGTGATACTACTGGTATCACTGAGCCATACAAGCAACAGCAGGCTGTCTAGGCTGGTCTGGTTGAGTAGGCACCTCTCCAAAAGAGTGGTGTTGATACAGTCATGATATACTGAAAAGTTTAATTGATGTTTACTCAGTCTCAAGCTGTGTGGGACAACAGCAGTAGGGTGAGCAACTCAGACTGCCTCCAGTCCACAGCTGTTAGGGTCCGATTTCTTACATCACTGATGGAAAAAAGTCACAATCACCCAGTTAGGCAACTCTGTGTCATTTATTGGCCTGATCCAGTGGCTGCTTGGAGTCATCAAAAATGTCTGATGTTTTCACTGGACTGATCTTTGTAAGCCCTGCTGGGTCTGATGTGACTGAAAGTGCTCTACAGTACCTCAATTAAAAGCGATAACACTAGTTTCGTACCAGATTGTAAACACAATTTGTATTGATAAGCCCAGTGGCCTTCTTCATTAGAAATACAAACTCCACCATCGTGAATCTGAGGATATAGACAGTTTTTCATGCACTAAGTTACAGTGACATGAAGCAGAGCCAACTAACTTGGATTTCAAAATAACTCAGGGAAAAAAAAAAAGTCCTTCTATTAGTACTGAGGATTATTCTTCTGGGAGACAAACACCTAAAAATGGAGCTGGCATTCTTGTTGCAACACATACAATGTTTCTCTCATGCTGTTTTGCATCATGCAAGAGCAGTATTTAAATAAAAGCATCAATACAGCAGGCAATTCTTTTGGTGTCTCTAAGGGTTTTGTTCTTTCTTCTGGACTGTATGTGTCCAACAGGTTTCATCTGACACACACTGTTCCTTCCTGCAAGGAGATGAAGGGGAAACCACGTATCCCCTGGTCATTGCTTTCAGAATTCTGCCACTTATTTAATCTGGGTTTGGGATCCACTGTGGTAGGCCAGGTATAAAATGCATCTGCAGTGTGCCACAAGGCATTGAAAGGACAGTTTGGAGCTATCAGTGAGCAGGCTCTGTTGTGAGTATTCAATCCAGCACAGTATCAGCGTACACCCCAGCTCGGTCCCAGAAGAGCTGTGGCTGCATTAGGCTGGTGCTGTGCCCAGAGTAATTAGATCTGCCTCTCAAGAAGACTAAGGAGCTCGGGCAGAATGACAGGGCAATGTAATTATACTGCTTCTGGAGCTAATTCAGGGACCAGAGCATTAGGTTGAATTGTGTAGCCCAGATATTTCAGAAGTTACTCCATTTTGAATTACCTTTGGTAAGAACTCACAAGGGAGATTTAGCACTGCAGGTGTGTGTACCCATCTATCTCTCCCTCCTCACTTCTATCAGAAGTGCCTTCTGTGGTGTTTTCCCTTCTGGTCCCAAAACCCATAGTGCAGCCATATGACCATTAGCCCCCCCTCCCGTGTTCTAGCCTCCATCAGGATCACAGTCCAGCATGACTCTGTCAGAAAGGCATCTGACACAGCTTCCCATTCATTCTTGCAAAAGAGCTTACTCCAGCAGTTTTCAGGATTGTGGAATTGGGAAGCACAACATTAAAGGAATGAAAACTAATGGTGTCAAGCACAAAGGAATCAGGTTAGGTTAATAATATTGGAAGGTCATTATTAATTTTTGCTGGCTTTTCAGAGTAGGCTTTTTTTTTTCCAAAGCAGCTCAGATATGTTACTGTGATAAGCACAGCCTAAATGCTCAGCCAGACAGTCAGACACTGTACTTTCACCTTATTACATGTGACCAAAACTGCAAACAGCTCAGATCAATCTCAGAGATATTAAATTAGAGCTGAATCTCTCTCTATCTCCCATACAAAGTGAGCTGAGCTAAATCTGAAATAATGCCCATATCACGAGACATTACAAACCATATTCTGCTGGGTGAAGATTTATTTTTAGTTTTTCTACAGAATATTTCTGGTTATATGAACAATGGGAAAGGAGAGAAATTCTTGGCATTAGAAATGCATTGAATCTGTACATGCATTATGTAGCAGCTAGGGGTTCTATCTTTAAGACAGGACGGAATAATAAGTCTTGCATAATGTAACAATATGATAACTAAAAAGGAGGCCTGGGTTGAAATGGGTAGCAGAGAATATTACAGAATCAAAATAACAAGGACATGTGAAAATGAGGGCAAGTAAGTAAGCAACCCAAAGAAAGAAATAGATATAATGACCAGAAAGGAAACAGTCATTATGGGGTGGGTGCAGGGCAAGGAATAAATTATATTTCTAAACTAAACTTAATTGGTCCATACTGGCAGTTTTCTACCTCTGCATCTTTGAAAAAGCATCTTCTCTCACTTGTCATACTGTTACTGCAGTTCTTAGTGGAACAAAACGGATCCTGCATCCTAAGCACTGGGCTGAGCATCATTGTCGTCATCATCACAACTAAACTGGTTTAGGCCATCTCAGATGGTTTAGTGATCATTTTTTTGGCTATGCCTATAGTCATAACCAGAACAGAGACGGGTTGTAGGCTAACCTGCTGTCCTAGGATCATCCAAAATGTTTATTGCTAAAATGTCTCTAGCATAATCTCTGTCTTTTTGTCCTACTATTTTCCCAGGCACTTTCTGGGCATAAATGAGGAATAACCTGCACGAGGGACAATTTGGATGTGAACACTCTTTTCTGATGACTGAGAGGAAAGGTTTGCCATGTGGAGATGAATTGTGCTGTGCCACTTGGCCTCAGGGCCAGAGTGTGTTCCTCAGTCTGTTTTATTTGGTAGTGTAAAATGGAGCTTTTGAGCATCATGGAGGTCAAATAAGATACAAGAAGACAGGAAAAATGGCAAGCATAGTGGTGGTTATTCTTAAATAGGGAAAAGATCAATCAACATCAGTTCTGAGTAAACAGTATAAAACAAATAATTGACTAAACTGTAAGCTAAACTGTAAGGGACCCTAACAAGGATAACAAGAAGATACATAATAACCAGATTGCATTAACACAATTCAGCTTCTGTCTATGAAAGATCTTACAGATAGAGATGAGGCAGTTATTTTCACATATTTTGATCTTAACACTGTCTTATATGACATTCTCATTAAAAAATGTACATGTATATAGCCTTGGTGGAACTTTTATAGTATAGGACAAAATTGACAAGATAATCATAGGCTATGAAAATTTTCTGTGGTTCACTGCTAAGATGGAAGGAGGTACTGAGTGGTGTGGCAGGGGGATGTGTCTTGGCTCTCACTCTACTTCATTTTTTAATTAATGGCCTGTATGAAGGAAGATAAAATATGAAATATTAACTTTGCAGATGTCCTGAAGACAAGGACAGCAAATGCATTGGAAGACAGATCTAGAATTTAAGGAGAGTTTTAGAAATTAAAATATTGAGTAAAATTCCAAGCAGATAAATGCAAGATATAATACTAAGGTAAAAGTATTTAATGGTAGATATGTGGCATACAGTAAGAGCAGCAAGGCACTTCAAAGCAGGTTCTGAAAGTTGCAGGATACTTCTGCAGAAACAGAAAATGGTTAGAGTTGGAAGGGACCCTAACATCATCTAGTTCCAACCGCTCTGCCATGGCAGGAACACTTTCCACTAAAACACGTTGCTCAAAGCCCCATCCAGCCTGGCCTTAAACACTTCCAGGGATGGGGCATCCACCGCTTCTCTGGACAACCTGTTCCAGTGCCTCACCGTCTTCACAGTAATGAATTGCTTCCTGATATCTGATCTAAATCTACCTTCTTTCAGTTAAAAGCCATTACCTTTCATGCTATCACTACACTCCCTGATAAAGTGTCTCTCCCCATCTTTTCTGTAGGCCCCTTTATGTACTGGAAGGCTGCTATAAGGTCCCCCCAGAAGCCACCTTCTCCAGACTGAATAACCCCAACTCTCTCAGACTGTCCTCATAGGAGAGGAGCTCCATCCTTCTGATCCTCTTCATGGCCCTCCTCTGAACTTGCTCCAACAGGTCCATCTCATTCTTATGTTGAAGACCCCAGAGCTGACACAGTACTCCATGTGGGGTCTCATGAACGCACAGCAGAGGGGAAAAAATGCCTCCCTCAGCCTGCTGGCCATGCTTCCTGTGGTGCAACCCAGGATGCAGTTGGCTCTCTGTGGTGTGAGCACATATTGCTGGCTCATGTTGAGCTTCTCATCCACTATCACCTCCAAGTCCTCCTCAGGGCTGTTTTCAGCCCACGCTCCATCCAGCCTGTATTTGTGCTTTGGATGGCCATGATCCAGATGCATGACTTGCATCTTGGCTTGTTGAACTTCATGGGATTTGCATGGACTCGCCTCTCAAACCTGTCCAGGTTCCTCTGGATGGCATCCTCCAGCGTGTTGACCACACCACACAGCTTGGTGTTGTTGGCAAACTTGCTGAGAGTGCAGTCAATCCCACTGTCCATGTCGCCAACATAGATGTTAAACAGGAGCAGCCCCTATAATGACCCCTGTGGAACACCACTAGTCACTGGTCTCCAGTTGGACATTGAGCTGTTGACCCCAGCACTCTGACTACAACCATCCAGACAATTCCTTATCCACCCAAGTGGTCCTTCTGTCAAATCTAAGTCTGTCCATTGTACAGACAAGGATGTCTACTGTCAAATGCTTTGCACAAATCCAGGTAGATGATGTCAGTTGCTCTCCCCTTATCCACCAACCCTATAATGGCATCATAGAAGGCCACCAAATTTGTCAGGCTTGATTTGCCCTTAGTGAAACCACACTGTCACCAATCACCTAATTTTTTCCATGTGTGTTGGTATAGTTTCCAGGAGCATCTGCTCCATGATCTTGCCTGGCACAGAGGTGAGACTGACCAGTCTGTAGTTCTCTGGGTCTTCCTTTTTTCCCTTTTTAACCCCGCAGGGATATTCAAGCAGGGCTGTGCAAGAGGAGTAAGCTTGTAGAATTAAAGAGCCAGGGCTAAGAACCCAGAACTCTTCGGTTCATTTTTAAGGGTTTACTTCTAGCTCTGGTCTGGTCTTGTGGACTAACAGTCCATTTGCAGAAAATGCTGAGTAAGTATGCTCCTGAGGAGCATCTTTTGGTTTAGTTTCATCCCAAAGGAAAGCAGGTCATGCACTTCAAGAGTGCTCTGCAATGCAAAATAAAACATTTTATATGGGGATAGAGTCAACAACTTCAAAAGTACTCTTGTAGCAACTTGAAATGGTAGTGTACATACACCAGGCACCACAAGCTGACCCCAACATCATTTTTCTGTTGCCAAAATGGCAGATCAGATTTTACATGCAGGAGAACAGCTTGAAAGACATACTGTTTTGTTCCACTTTTTGTAAGAGGTCAGCTGAAGTGTTCTGTTTAGTTCTGGGTGTCAGAAAGACAAGCTGGAGTCAGTCTAGAAAAAAGCGATTTTGAAAGCATGATCTATTGGGAAAGATTAAAGGACTTGGGATTGTTTTAACTTAAAGACTGATTAGGGAGATGGCCACAAACACTTACAGAGGGAAGAGAATAATCTGTTCCCTCTTCCCATAATGGACAGTACAAGTAGGAGTAACAGTAAATGCATTCTAAATTTAGAAGCATTTAGAAGCACTGGCATAGATTTCATATAGAAGTATGGCAGTCTCTTTCCAGGACAATCGTTAGCAATTAGACAAGCAGGAGGTATATGTGATCCTTCCTTAGGTTAGGTGGATGGACTAGACTGTTTCTGAAGACCTCTTCCTATCTATGACTCTATTCTTAGTCTCCCGACTCAGTGGAACTGCACCTTTTTTTTTTTTTTTTTTTTTTTTTTTTTTTATCACAGAACAGCTTACGGACTGGTGTTTAGGATGTTTTGCTGGGACACAGTCTGAAGCAGCTGAGGTAACAAGGACTTATCCTGCATATCTGACTCCTGTGGAGGTCTGACGCCTCTTGCCATTGAACTACTGGAGACAAGAGGTGTAGTCTCCAGGTCTTCCTTCCCTTCAGACCATGGTTTCAAATAAATGTGGTCATGCTTAGCTGGGTGACATGAGATCTGCAGTGCAGATTACATGAAGAAATAGGTGATTTGGAGAAGGTATTCCCTGTTTATTTGTGCATCTGAAGAAATGTTGAGAACTGAGCTGTGACCCTAGATTCCATTTAAATTTCCATGTCAAACCTCTGAGCTCTTCCGTACTTATGAAACTAAACAACTTCCTTCAAATCTCATAAGATTGAGGCAAAGACTGGAATATAGACTGTATATTCTGTGCTTCTGTCAAGTGCCTTCAATAGAAGAACATGGACATCAGAGAGGAGGGAGAACTAGTATTACTGGTTCCAGTGGCATATCCACAGTAGAAATAAAACAAGCACCTGACCACTGACTGCAACCCTCACATAGAACAGGATACAATCTAGATTCAGCTAGTAGTAAATTGCTGTTAATTGCATAATCTGGATGTACAAACCTAGTTTACATGCAAACTCCAAGCGGGGGAAAGTGGCTCCATGTTGATCTGCACAGTTCCACCTTCTTCCCTGGCTCGGTTCAAATGGCATTAAAGGGATGCCTTCTCCAAAGGAGAACAAGGTCAGCCACAACAGGATGTGGGCATGAGCAGATGTTCAGATGCCCAAAATATTTTGCCACTTGCAGAATGAAGGCCAGACTTCTCCACACATCAGAGGGTAGCTGCTCTTCAGGAACAGCATGACATTTAGCACCGAGTCAAGAGAAACACAATGGCCTATGCAGTTCTCAATTATTCTGTTGATGACCACATGTGCAGTGACATTTTCAAAATGAGCACTGGCTTTTTAGTGCTCTGCAAACTACAAGCCCAATCCTTTAGAGTCTCAATGAGTGGAATTCACATTGACTTGCGTGTGCAGAGGACTAGCCAGCACTAGTGCTGAATATTAAATAATCACTTGCCATTCCTGATGTTGCTGCTTAGAAGTGGCATCATATTCTTTTGCTTAGGCAGAAAGCGTTCCCAACTTTTTCATACTCTAGGCTTTACTGAACTGAGAAGACTAATATTTATAGAGCAATTATACCAGGAGGGAAATCTACACTCTTTTTCATTCCTCAAAAAAACCCACTCCAAATCTGAAATGACTATAACATTGGCAATATCTACCAACAAAGCAATCACCGAAAAAAATAGTCAATGTTAAAAAGAATATAAGGCCTTCCCAGAACAACCTCCACCTTATTAGGCAGTCTAGACAGTCTGGCTGCAATAACATGAAGAATTTGGCTTTCCCAAGCTACAACATATTATTTTTAGCAGCCAAAATGCTCCATAGGCAATGAGAGCATACAGCCAAGTTTTATTTTGTCAGTATGGTTAATTTTTTATGTACAGTGGAATAAACTGTAAAGGTGAAGGCATTAGTCAGTGGGGCCTGGATGCAATGAACTATGCAGGTGGGGAGACTGTGTCTCCTGGCCTCCAGGACTCTGCATTTTAACTCTGTGTCATCCATACATTGAAGCCTGGCTGAGATCAACTCCTGCTGAATTCGAGACTGGACTTGTCCCTAGAGGAGGTTAATTCTAGAAACTGTAGTGGTCTGCACAGTCCATTTCATCTCCAGGGAAAATACATTAAGAACCTGTATTTGTGGCATGACTCCCCTCCTTGCAATGTATGAAGAGCTGTGAATTCCTCCATTTTATGAAAACAGAGCATGTCCCTTAAGTGTCTGGAAAGCAGCCATGGTGGTTTTCCGTCAGGCAAAGTTTTCCTTCTCTAAACCAGAACGAATAAAAATGGAAATGCAGGGATAAGAGTGAATGTTGATTTCTAGAAAACCGGGGAACTGCAAATATAATTGACTAAAATGCAATTTACAAAAGCAGCACATTTTTAGGTAGTGGTTGATATACTTACCAAATTGATCTTATTTTTTTAAATAGGAGAGTTTAATAAATGTATAAACCCAGTCCCTAGGGTAAATTCTTGTTAATTGCAAACTTGATAGCTGAAAGATGAATAGTCCATGAGTAGAAACACCAAAGGACTAGCCATTATTACATGAATGGCAGATGGCCTGAGCAGCCTTGCAAACTTTGTTTATGAAAGTTGTTTTCCATTTGAATGAACATGATGAGCAAATGTAATGAAATGAGGTTGCTTTTTCACCATCCATGTGTTGGATCCAGCTCTTGCTGAAGTCGATGATGCTTTTGTTCCGTGTATAGTGGCCACCTGCTTTAAATGGGTAGCTAGATCCTATTTTCTATTATATTTTAGGGAAGTATATGGGAAGAATGTGACTCGAGGCTTGCTTGAGAGCAAGGCATTCAGGCTCAATTCCCTCCTCCATGCAAAAGCCAGTCCATTTCTATTTCTGGCTTTTTATTTCCTTCAGGGTGAAAGAAATATCTGGTACTACATGCTTGTACAGCACATTATTACCCTAGGTTTGCTGGTGTCCCTGGGTAGTGCTCTCCAATAGATGACATTAACAGTATTAATGATGAGGAAGAAACATCACCTTTGGCATTAGTTCTCTATTCTATGGAGATCCCAGAGGTGTGCAAAGGGCTGGAAGGCACTTATCCTCTAGTCAGGAATAAGGCTGCTGTTGAAGGTAAATCTCCCATACTGCAATGCATGAGGCACAAGTCCAGAGACTTTCAGGTCATACCTATTACCAGCACCACATTTATTTGTGCAGTACTAGTAGTAACAGTAGTTGTAGCAGTAGTAGTGGTAGTAAGCGCAGTAGTTATAATAATAAATGTTAAGGCATTAACTGACTGGCCTTTTTAAAGGGAGTTGCTATCATTTGGTGCTAGAAGGAGGTCTGTAAGAAGTGTGGATCTACTACCCCCCCTACACTAATTGTCCCTGAGCCTATTAATCTATTTGGTTATTTCATGAATCAATTTGGCCAGAGCTAGAATTAATGTTAAGGCATTAATGCTAAAGTTTTTTGTTGCGTACTTCCCCTGGCTGGGGTTCCTCCAATTTCTGGAGCATTATGGCAGCTTTTACAGGCAGCTTTGAGAATATTTCCACAAAGATATGCATAATATGCAATTTAATGAGAAATTCCTAAAGAAGAAATTGCCCTTTAAAATAAACTTTTCTAGACCTAGGCAAATAGATTTTTGAAACATTAGAGTCAGAGCATTTTCATCTACATGAAAGGATTCTTTTTTTTTTTTATTTTTTCACCAACCAACAGCTGTGTTTCATGGATAAGCCCCAGCAGAAGAAAACATGTCCATAGCTATTATAGCTACTTTAAAGGACCATTGCCAATATCTAGCTTTGGCACTTTCTTCTCAGTGTTTTTCAACTTGAAAACAAAGTAATTTCTTTTCTAAATATCCTCTGAACTAGAAAACTTACCTTTCAGGATTTTCTCCAGGATTTTCAGTAGGCAGGCAAGGTGGGAAAATACAGGGCAACTCGGAGACAGAAGCTTTTTAATTTGTATGAATATAGTTCTGATTATCAATGCAGAGTGTCCTCTTATCCAAAACACAAAGACTTTGGTGGTCTGCGTTCTTCTGGTAAACTCATTTGCTTTCCTGGAAGGCAGCATGTAATTTCACACAGGCTCTGCTCAGGGAAGAGGACAATTGCACTGTAGACACTTAAGTTTTGTATATACTTTGGAGGATGGTAGCCAGCATATTTAAACATATTAATTGTCACTTCATTCCCTGATGTCTGTTCCCAAGAAGAATGTTACAAGAAGGCCAGAAAGGACCAGTTTTTTTGTCATTCTCAGAGATAGGTGAATACGCGTCAAATACTGGAACCACAATCAACATCGATTACGATTACGCTGGCTGGTAGCACTGGTGTGAGACAAGTCAAAATCACAGGTGATCAGGGACACAATACTACCATTCAGCCTGCGAAAAGCCATTTTTAGTCCACTTTTGCAATACTGTTTACACCTAAGTGGCCTTGCAGTTGCATACCACCCCTTGGGAGCGGTACTGCAAACTGCCCATCAAGCATCAGGGAAGAACTTACCTGGTCTATGTACCTCCCTTTGCTCCAGACTATTGTCTTCCATTCAAGCACGGCACCACTCAGGCCCTGCCTTTGCTCCTCAGAAAAGATTTTACCTCTCTTGTTTCATTTTGACACATATACAGCTGACTCTTTGATCAAACTTCATGTTAAAAAAGCCTTCCTTGAGTGTAGCTTGGAGCTATCATAGTAATATCCTAGAAGCCGGGCACGTCCAAGGGACATAGAAGCATAAATGCTGGTTGTACTTTAGTAACACGCTATGCTGAAAACTGTGCTGATTGAACTATCAGTGGAATATTGTTCTTATTTGTGGTTGACTGCCTCATCAATTTTCGTTTGGGAACTGAAATGGAATTTGGAGGTGGATATGGTATTAATTAGGAAGGAAATTGGCCGCAATATGCTTGGAGATAAAAATCTTTTCTGGTGGGAATCTGGTTTTGTATCATGGCCAAATTGTTAAACAAGGATTTTACTGGGAAAGACATTTTTATGCAATACTGTTACCTCTCACAAGGAAAAAGGGAATCAAACATGGAGATGACTGGATTAATGAGAACACACACACAACCCACCCCCCCCAAAAAAAAAAAAAGAAAAAAACCCCAACTTTTCGACTACAATAGATTCTTGAGAATAACCTTTTGATTGGCAATGTCCACTACATAGCCCATACATAGCTCCCACGTCTCTGGAAGCAGTTAGGCAGCTCTCATCATCATGGCACTTTACATTATTCGTTTGGCCACTGTCAGGAAGACGAGATCATTATGAAACACTCGCAAAACCATACGTAGATATAACTTCTACCCTATAACTTGGAAGTGCGATTGAAACACAATTTACATACTAGAACCATATATGGTGTGCATTTTTAAATATTAAGCTAAGAGTTTGTCAGTGAATTCCGATTTAAGGCTCTCTGGCATCAATCAATCAACCTCAGCACCAGAACAGAACTTCTCCAAGCTTTGAAGGAGTTCAATTTCCTTCCCAATTGCAGAGCACAGCTTCCTGCAATTGAACTGGCCCTGCATGGGGTTTCTTGCTCTACTGGATCCTAAGTGTAAATCGAGGCAACAAAATGATAGCAGCAAGGCTAGAAAAGAGAGAGGGGAAAAAAAAAAAGGATACACACTGGTTACAGTCAGATGTAAAGCACTGAAAAGCATCACAGAAAAAGAGGCAGGAGAATAAAGGTAGTATGCAATTTGGGAGAGGAATAGGCAGGCTAAAAACCATGCTAAGAGACTGAAATTCATTAGAGGGCTTGTAAGACAGGGCAAAGAATGAAATATATGGAAGAAAAGCAAGAAGTGACTGAAGGGTGTGGAAAGACTGAGTGGAAACTGGAGAGAACAACTCCAGCAATCAATAGGAGAGTTGAAAGCTGACAGCAATCCAGGAATTCAAATTCAAGGAGTGAAAGAATAGAGCCAGGCTGACTGTCAACATGAAAACTGAAGTCTGGTCTCCTAAAGAAGAAAGGACTTGAAATAGAGTAAAAAAAAAACCCAATAAAAATTAAGGGAAAAGGAAGCTAACTCACTGGAAGGTAGAAAAGAGACAAGTAGTTGGATTTCCAAAGAGAAGGAAGATAATAGGGGAATAGAGATTGACCTGGCAGTAGAAGGTAGTAAGAGTGGGAATGTGGCATCACTGCAGTGGCTTTGGGAGTCAGAGGACAAGTGCCTTGAGCCTGAAACCAAGAGCTAGAAAATCATTGACCAAGTGAGTCAAAAAACCCTTTATTGCAAAGTTGACAAAAGCCAGGGAGGTGGGGTACTCATGGTCCTACCATCTGTGTGGTACCAGAAAACCGTGAGAAAGAAACTTTAGCCCAGCAAAGGAGCTAATCTGGGATATGCCATTGTGGTTTGATGCCAAGGGTCAAATTGTTTTGTGGAGAATGTTGTGGAAAGGATAGTTCTGTATTTCTTAGCCCAAATTGTATACTCCTAAGGCTACCTACAGC
Source organism: Nycticryphes semicollaris (assembly GCA_013400055.1). Classification (NCBI taxonomy): domain Eukaryota; kingdom Metazoa; phylum Chordata; class Aves; order Charadriiformes; family Rostratulidae; genus Nycticryphes; species Nycticryphes semicollaris. The sequence continues at coordinate 801,240 of VXBJ01000617.1, forward strand.
CTGAAAACTGAGGCTGCGGCTTCTGCCTGGTGGCTTGAGGGAGAAAGAGTGTCTTTGGTAAAAGATTTTGCCTTTCATATTAAAGTAAATTTTATTCCTCTACATGGCACAGCTGGTAAACTTGAGAGAAAACAAGTAAGCAAACAGAAGGGGTAACAATTTCCTTGTCACAGTGCAAGATATTGGGCTTTTCTAGATGTTCAGAATTACAATTCTCCATAAAGAGTTTCCCAAAGAGGAGCTATCGCTTACATGGATGTGCTTGGCTGGAGAGATTGCTTTTAGCCACAACATTAAAATTCGATGTCAGAAAACTCAAGGTCAAGCTTTGTTTTTTATGAAAGCCTTAACATTTTAAAAACATTAAGGACTTAATTTCTGGTTGAAAAGCTAGGGGAAACATTTCACAGATCTGCAAAGCAGCTCTACTTATTTATACAGAAGACCTCTTCAGCACCAGAGCAATTTCAGTCCATGAAATGCTCAAAGATGCAGTGCCACCTTTTGGACAAACCGATGTCATGTTAGGTCAGGCATGAAGTTAAAAGTGGGAGAAAGAGATAAGAGGTGAGATTCAGGCCCTGGCCAGAATTGGTTCTCCAAGAAGTGATCAGTAGTAAATGGAGAAGATAATTGGGAGCAGTACTCATGAATCTCTGTCTGTTTTCTCTTTAGTAAATTTATGGGTTTATTTCCCAGTTTATTTGAAAAGCTTTTTAAGGTCTGTAAAAAAAACCAAAACAAAGCAAAACAACAACAACAGAAAAAGCAGGAAGAAAAGAGAAAGAAGAGAAAAAAACACATGATGGTTATATAGAACCAGAGTGTGGGTGTTAACTCACAGTGCTGAGCCTTGCCTGCTGTAATGTTAGATAAGCAGTACCGATTTCTCCAGTGACTACAAATCTACAGTGCACGATCTTCAAGATTTAAGGAAGAACATTCAAACAAACATGTACGCCATCATCTAGATCCAACGGGACCACCTCTGTGGTCTTGAAGATTTAAAGGCTGACAGCACAGAAGCTGTGTGTAGTTCTCATCTATCAGAGGGATACTTTAAATGATATATCACTCGTCTTCAGTTAACTGTAAAGCCTGTGTATTACCTTGACTGGCCAAAGCATCAACAAAGAAGGGGGAAGCTAACCATAAAGAAAGATGAACTGATTAGTCTGGAAATCACACATCAACCCAGCTGTACCCTCCCGCTGTTCTGTACGTAATTTAGGTAATCTCCATAGTTTAATTGTTTCCTTGAAAACACTGAAAGGAAATTGTACAAATAAAACATCAAACACTGGAAGCATCATGAAAAAAAAAAAAACCAAACCAGACTCTACCTCTTTCTGAAGTGTAAATCCTTTGGCTTGTACCTGGGCCAAATCTGACAAGAAGGTCTTAGATAATTTGCATTCTTTCTCCCTGTATGGTAACAGCAGCAGCAATTGCAACCCTTGCTCAGAAAAACTCCTATGGGCCCCAATATTTTTCTACAAAACATCCATCCGTAGATTAGCCATGAGGGTATCCTAGCACTTTCCTGGAATCTGAAGCAGGACAATATTCTGCTACGGGCTCCTGCCACTGCCAGAGGTGTTACCCCACCCAGGGGACAGCAAGCTAAAACTCCTGCAGCATCTGCAAACATCTGCAAGACTTCTCCATTTTGCCACTGCTGTCACCTTCTGCAGCCTCCATCTTATCTCCTAGCACCCAGAGCTTCAGTTCAGAGATCTGGGGACTCTTCTTATTTTTGTCAAGTTACTTGTAGTTATCTTGGTGGTCCTGGAAGCCATCAGGTATTTAACCTGTCTGTCCCTTGTGTGTGAGCACAGGATCATTATTAGACTCTGCTGTCTAATCCCTTCTTTTCTCACCAATTTGCCTGATTTCAGTCACAGATAGTTTTCTCCAAAATGGTGAATTACAGAGCATGCACATATTCCTTCCTAGGAGGGAGGAGGCACCTTCAAGTGTGACACAAAGTTTTTGTTCCCAGCGCCGTACCTGTGCTAAAGCAGCTGTCCTCTCCCCAGTGTTTCACTTGTCTTTGACAAAGGGTGTTATAAAGCATCCTCTCTACCTCCCAGTCCATCCCTATAATGCTGTGGATTGAATATGATTCAGTCTGTGGCCTTGCTAATACCACTATCTCTCTCTTTTTTCTTGCTTGTTTGCTTTTATTTTTTTCAGCTTGGCGGCTAAAGCAAAAATATAATGAAGAAAATAAATTTCAAGTGACAGAAATCCTTTTCGTTCAACCGCAAATGAGATATTTCCGTTTAGTTCTGTGTATTTACCTCGTACTTGAAAAAAATTAAATTTATCTGAAGTCAATTTGAAATACCATTAGAAGAATACTACCTCTGTCTATAGCATGCTATATGTATCCAAATTTTGAGATATTTTTAGTGCTTCATTATTAAAAAACAAATAATTAGAATTGCACCCCCCACTAAAGAAAAGAAAAAATAAACCTGTTTTATTTCATCTGTACATATTCAAGCATTTTGGCAAGAATTCAAATATTGTCAGTCCAAAGTCTGTTTTTCTTCAGTAAATAAATGTAAAAATACATCTGATTCTAATCACATCTTTCAATTCAGGTATATTAGGAAAAAAAAATGTGTTTGCTCACAGTTAGGAATGGATCTGAAAACATAAAAGGAATAAAGATGGATGTCTCACAGAAAATGATATTAGAAATTTACATGCTACTCAAATCTAGTTTGGGTGGCTCTCCTTCACCTGTGTACCAGCAAATGGCAATTAAATGCGAGTGTTTTCCATGCATTGTACTTGTCATTTATTGTGGCATTGCTGTACTGTGCTGTGTTGCAGTTTTGTTGTTTGTTTTTGTTTGTTTGTTTGTTGGTTTTTTTTTTATAAAAACTCGTGTCTTGTTGTGGGAATAAGATAAAATACGATAAGACAGTTAAAGCAAAAGAAATGTGATAGTGTATAATTCTGCACATTCGCAGCAGCTGCTGTATCTATGATTCTGCAAGGGGGGAAAAAGGTGAGTGTGGAACGAAAAGTGAAGGGCCTGACTCCCATTCTTCTCTCGCACCAGCTTTATGCGGGCACCATAAAAGCCAGATGCAACAGAATGGAGTTAAGCCATTGTCTGTCCTGTCATGGGCACCTAAACCTGTTAACAGACACAAGGCTTCCTTTAATTTTCCCCAGATAATCAAGTTTGGTAGAATCTAAAATGCTAAAAAAGGAGGACATGCACATTACAGACATGGACCAGCAATCTGTTTGGCTTAGGAAAAAAATGCCCAAATCTCATTCACACAGCAGTCTCCAATAAATGAGATGGAGGAAATAAGGTGTCAGCCTTATTAAAAACACAGAGTAAAGTAGCTGCCATGCATAAGAATAAGGTGACGGTTTAAACCTGAGGTCATGCTGCAATTATTTTTCCTGAGGTGCTAAGCATCTCCAAATCATCATCCAATATTCATGCCAATATGCTACACTTTGAGAGATGACTAAGTAGCAATACACAGTTTGTGGGGGAGAAAAACTAAAGCTGGCTAAAAAAGCTTCTCTTCACAACTGCAACAAGAAGATCCAGCGGGTGCATCAATTTCACTTAGGGCACCGAGTCCAATTCTCAAGTCCACACACAGAAGCTGTTTTCCCTTAACAGGACTGATATTGTTAAAGCAATACAAACTCTCTCCAGGATGAACACAGCTGCAATGAGCAGCTTTTGAGGTAATAGATTCTCCTCTGTATTAGAAGCTGAATCAGTGGGTTTGCTTTTGAAATGTCACTCTGTAGTTACTCCATAAGTACATCCTCTACAGTTACACATGCAACTGTGGTTGGGTCTTCCTCAGATGTTTGAAATACTTTGCTCTTCTGTCATTATCGGTGAGCTGGTAATCAGTGTGCCCCATACTGTCATTTCACATGAATGCCACTAAAAAACAAATGATGCACCCATAGCTGGCGTGAAATGAAATGCCAGTGCGTGCTAAGTCCGTACATTGCAGGTGCCCCACCTCTGTTTCCCATGGAGATTTTCAATATTTCAGTGTGAACTTCTCTATGCAAGAAATGCTATTGCATTTATTTATATTATATAATTGCATTTTTATATATATATATGTAATTGCATGTATTTATAAGAGTGCTCTTGTAACCAAGAGTTGTTTTTCTGAGAAACACTTAGTCTTGGTGTAAAAGGGTGGGATTTCGTCCACATTACAGCTGAATCAAAGCTATTTTCTGTGAATTTTAATCTGGTAGGATGTTTTCTTTGTTTCTTTTGTTTACTGGTCATACAAATTGGGGGAGAGATATTTTCTTTTTGATTCAGCAGCACAATAGATTTTGCAGATTCTGTCCTCTATGTCCTGGAGATAATATCACACTGGAACATTGTTGGGAGATTGTTGTAAAACTCCTGGGGCCGAGCTCCCCAAATCTTCCTGCCTTGCCCGTAGCAGTTTATTCTGTGGTAACCAGGCTCTGCCTGAATGTAACCACAGGTCGCATCACTTGAGCAGAAACCACAACTCAGTGGTACCTACTACCAGAGGGCCTATGCTTTTCACTTGTACTGTTCCTACATTATTGCTGTGTGTTTGTGGAAATGATTTGCATGTGGAAGGTTTGCTGTTTGTTTACACTTAGAGCAGCCCTGATGCAGCGGTCAGCAGAGAGTAATTGGTGCAGCTGGACCAGTTTTAGCTCGCTATGGAGAGAAGCAGCAGTCAGATGCTCTGCTGATGGGGTGCTTAGTGCAACCTATGTGCGTCCTTCCCTATTCCTAATTGTCAGCACTGTAGCATCTATATTAATGGTCTGCTGCCAACTGTTCCTAAGAAAAGCCATGAGAGTTGCCTCACGTATTCAGGTCTGCTCGCTACGTGCAGCTGTGTCACTGGAGTAGCAAAAAAGAGCAAATGAAATGTACGTGGGCCTTTGCCTTCAATTCTGGCCCTGTTCTGTAGACCATATGTGCAGTGGACCGTGCAAATGTACTTTCTAGAAAAGCAGATTAGCTTATACCTTATTCATCAAAAGAAAGATAAGATGGAGGAAGGATTTCCTCATCCAGATCTCTGTCTCATTTTGCAGTCTCCCTATAGATTCTTTCAGGTGAAAAATGCTCAAAAATAAACATTCATGTGGTATCAGGAAGCATTTATGATGCAAAAGAGAGTGTATTTTGGCAATACCAATGATTTCTGTAATGGGTAAGACTGCAAAAGTATGTACTTGACTGAACTCTTGAGTGGCAAGTATTTTACTAGCAGTAAACAACAAGATCATCAGAGAGGCATTCACAAGAGAGAGACCAAATCAGTGAGTGAGCAGCAGATGGGGCTTGAGATCCAATAATGAAGAGCATGGGTGACTTCATCTCCTAAATCTATTATTGATTAAACCATGAACAGTCAAGACTCTCATTTCACTGACGTTTAGTGCAGCAGCTCTTGGCTGCCAGGCTTAGGGAGCAAGCAACCTGCAGGAATTAGAAAAGAGTTGGGTAAAACAGCCTATGCAGATGAAGAGCAATAATAGCATTATTATTAAAGATAATTCACGCACTGCTGAGACCATTTGCACAGGTGCTAAAATGAGAGATGAGGAAAGAGATCTTTGCAGTACCAGTGGCAGCACAGCTGCACAAGTGTGGGGCTGGCACAAATTCCTTGCTGGCGAGTAACTGATCTCCTGAGCACCGCTATCTGCAACACCTCCTTTTATTCCTTCCTACTGAGACTCTCTTTCTCATCTCGTTGTCATTCCTGTAGTAGCCGAGGCACATGACAGAAGTTCAGGTAGCTCTGCCTCATCATAGAGTGATGCTTTGAGTTTTTTTCTCTCCCTTAGCACCTTGTCCAAAGTAACAGATTTTCTTTCCTACCATGTTGGCCTCTTTTTCTTTTTGACACAGTTGAGAGTTTCAGGGGGTGGGTGTCTAAGTTGTGTCTCATGCTTTTGATCCCAGCCTTCTCCTGAGTATCATATCCAACCTTTGCTTTCAGTACATGATTCTCTCTTTCTTCAGGCTTCTCTTCTAATAAAATCTAGACACTTTTCTCAGGGTCTTAACCCAGTGACAATATAGTGACTGCCTGTTTCTGCAAAGCAAATATTGCCTAGGCTGTTAAAGGAGTTATTTTTCAGTCTTTCCTAATTCCTGTTCTGCTATGTGAACAGGAAAGTTTGTATGGCTTAAGTAAGCCATTGAATATCCAAAGATGGAGGCACAGGGCTTGAATTCCTATTCTTCTGTGTTCTTTCTTCCTGAACCTGATTGATATGGTTCCTGCTGACTTGGAGAGATTTCCCTAAGGGCCATTGGTAGCACTAACAGGCTTTTGAATTACAAACTGTTACTCATGCTAGCCCTGAAAATTTGCTGTTCTCTTACTTGCAAATTGTGACCTGAACCTGAGCTCTTCAGAGGCAGCACTTCTGCTCTACTCCTCTACCTAAGCATGTACCTCTAACAATGTGTAGAGCAGACCTTGGGAAAGGAGTTGCAGTGTCACTGCCTCTGTGCTCATTCTTAAAAAAAAAGAAAAAAGGCCTGGCTCCTTCTTCTTTACTCCCCCCATCTGGCATTCATCCACATGGATAAGATTCTCCTCAGCCTTCTCTTCTCCAGAGGCTGAACAGTGTCAGCTGTCGCAGCCTCTCCTTGAGTCAAAGATGCTCCAGTTGCTTAACCATCTTCATGGCCCTTTGCTAGACTCTCTCCAGCGTGTCCATGTCTCTCTTGTAATGAAGAGCCCAGAACTGGACACAGTGTGACCTCACCAGTGCTGAACGGAGAACAAGGGTCACCTTTCTTGACATGGTGACAATGCAAGGAGGCTGCTGGCCACCTTTTCTGTGAGGGCACATTGCTGGCTCATAGTCAGCTTACTGTCCACCAGGACCCTAAATTCCTTCTCTGCAGAACTGCTTTCCAACCAGTTGGTCATCAGTGTGTACTGCCCTGGGCTTATTCCTCCCCAGGGACAGACTTGGCTTTTCCCCTTGTTGAACTCAATGAGGTTCCTGTCAGCCCATTTCTCCAGCCTGTCAAGGTCTCCTTGGATGGGAGCATGAACCTCTATTGTATCAGCCACTTCTCCCAGTTTTGTGTCATTTGTGAACTTGCTGAGGATGCATCCTCTCCCATCATCCTGGTCATTAATGAAAATGTTGAACAGTACTGGCCCCTGTATTGACCGCTTGGACACACTACTAGTGTCTGCCTCCAGCAGGACTTTGTGTCACGGATCACAGCTCTCTGGGACTGATCACCCAGTCAGATTTCAGACCACCTCACTCTCCACTTATCCAACCCACGCTTTGTCAGCTACGTCTATTTTAAGCCCAAGTGGTAAAAACTGGAGTTTCCAGATGGAGGGCCCGCTCTTGAGCTAGAGAGGGGACAAATTTAAGCTGTTGGCTGTGCGTATATCATGGGGGAGTTATTACAATCAACCACCTCACTGCATTTGATTCCATGATAGAGAGGACGTAAAGTCTCTTTTCAGCTTCCAACAGCACTTAATACAAACAGAGCACGACCTGATCCACCTGTAAACTGCTGCCATCATATTTTGTTCTCTATTTTGTCTCAAGGGGTAGTTACATCTTCCTTCCTGGTAGACACACCTGGCTGCGTTTGATTCTGCTCCATTTCTTAAGAGGTCAGGTCTTTAGGCAAGCAATAAGAACTGCCAGTGGTGTTCAGAGATTTACAGGTTTGTTCTACATCCTGTAGTCTTCCATACTTTGCATTTGTTCAGAAACCCCTGGGATGGCTAGATGAGATGGTTTGTTTTTTGCACTGGGCTCTTTTTTCTTTCCCATCTAAATTTATTAACATGATTTTCAATTACTTTTAGAGCCCTGATAGTAATTTATTTTTAATTATCTACACTATGTAGCTGTAACTTGCTAAATATGCAGGTCAGTTTAAGGTCTCCCTCTGAAAACGAGTATTACAGTCATGGAAAGGCTCTCAATCTAGATCTATTATTGTTATTAATTCTAATTAAAATAGTACTTAGTACTTATCTAGCAGTTTTATGTCTGGAATATTTTGCAAACATTTACTGATTAATTTTCACACAATTACTGCAAGGTAGGCAGGAAATAACAGTAAAAAAACCTGTAGTGTAGAGTGAAAATAAGAAAGTGACTTATCTAAAATAAAAGGAGTATGTGAGCATGTGTTGCCCATAAGCTCATTCTCCTGCAAGTCTATGTAGCTTCCTGCACATGCATATGGACCCACTGTACAGTAGAAGAAACCACGCAACCTGACAGCATGAAAGCTAATGCACACTCTGTTTCCTCTCAGCAGGGAGCAGAGAGCAGAGAAGCTCACATCATCAGGTTCAGCTTGAAAAGAAGAAATTTAACCAACCTAAGGTCGGGACTTAAAGGGACAATAGGTTTCCCTGTCTTGATTCAGAGCCAAAAAAAAATGGGACTCCTCAGCATATGGTTAAGTACCAAGGGGAAAGGACTAAATAGACAAGATTGGATTGTAAGGAAGAGAATAGATCTAAAATTCAAATTAGGCAAGCAATGATAAGCCCTTGGCCCTGTTACCAAATTTGACGCTGACAGAGATTAGTCTTGGCACCATCAGTAATGAGAGAGTTGGGGTGCTTTTTAAGCTAAATTTGCTGCCAATATCTAAAAGCTTTGCCATCCGTGGATGAGCACATCGTGTCAGAAGGCCAAGAGCTATTAATACAGTCACCACATAATGTGGGGGGAAGACCAAAGGAACAGCTTCTGTCAGATTAAAGGCAGTTCCAAGTCAACACCATTTCTGCAGTGTTACAGGTCTGTGGACCAGCTACAGATGAAGTCTGGGACCCCAGTGGAGAGCATCAGCAATGTAAAGCCATTGAGCAGCACATTTGCCAAAAGAGGCTCAGGGGGCACAAGCAAGTGATTTGCTCAGGAAAAAATAAAAATAAAGGAAAAAAGATGGCTCTGCTCCTTGGAACATAATGATATCAGTATGGCACTTCCAGGCATAAGATGGATGCACAGTCTGATCACTAGCCATCAGGAAAGATGTGGAAGATGCCATTGCCAAGTGCTCCTAAGAGCCATGTCATTAACATGCCAGGGGCTGAAGACTTACCAGGACTTTTCCCATAAATGGAACAAAATATCTCAACTAGTATGTTGCTTGCAAATGGGTGCTTTGTGTGTATCAGAGGTCAGGACTCATGAAGCAGGATTAAGGCAGAGAAACCACCCTTATCCAAGACTGGCCAAACTTCAGAGATGTAAACGCAGAAGGATAGGCTGGAAAGGATGTTGATCAATGCATCCAAGCCCTTATTCCTGCTGTCATGAGACAGACAGGTACTGAAACAAGTTTAAAGTACCTGTCATGAATTACTGGGGGAGCGGAGCATGCAGGAAATAGTGAAAGGAATATGTAGAGAACAGAAAGGAACATCAGAAGCATGTTGCAGTCCCAATATATTGCCTCCACTTATATCCAGAATGAGAAAGCTTTGTTTACTTTTGCAGGACACAGCAGAGATCATAGCTGGTTTTTGTTCTTTTGAGCTGTGAAGACTATCAGGAGCACACTCAGATAGGACCTATGATCAGAAAGGAGCATTTTCAATAGGAAAACTTTAAAAAAACCCTGATGGCTAAAGCTCTGAACATGACAGCTTTCTACTCTGGTGGGCAGCTGTAGAGGGATACCGGCTTGAACATAGCGTGGGTTCCTACCCCATGTCAACAGAAAATAGTATCCGAAACTGCAGAAAATGTCAGCTCAACACATGACTTCTTGCTTTTCTATTGTTTCTTGAGGACCTATGCAGCTCAGGAGTCTGGCATTTACAGGCAAGAAACTAATTTCATCTCGCAAACAGAACAGGATATTGAGGCAGACAAGCAAACTCTCCGGAACCTCTAATAAGAAGCATTGGTAGCCATGGCAAGGGTAGTAATGTAAGAGTTCAGCCTACATGAGGCTCTGGGTTAGCACCCACAGAAATAAAAATCTGCTGGAGCAGAGCATATAGTATTCAAACACTGATTCATCCTTCACTCAAGATGTCACCATGCAGTATACAGTGCTGATTAAAAGTTCCTCCCCGTCCAGTCCATGTGCTCTGTTTCACCTGATTTTCTTCAGCTTTGAAGGCAGGTCTGGGGCTGCACTGGCCTAGAATAGGTGCTGGTGAGGTTCCACACCTTCACAGGCAGCAGCTATGCCATGACCCACAGGCAAGGTTTTCTACATTTGTTCTCTTACTGACATCACCAGCACCTTCCCTGCTCCTCATGGGTGCTGGGCTAGTGTTGGTGATACTGACTCCTTCTCTCATTTCAGTGCATTCACTGCCAACCTGGAAAAGAAATTGCTGAATAGTTTTTGGCCTAGTGAATAATTGAAGATTTAAAAGATTGCCAAGAGGGCCAATGGAATCCTAGGCTACATAGGCAAGAGTGTGGCCAGTAGGGGGAGGGAGGTCATTCTTCCCCTCTAGTCTACACTGATGAGACCACAACTGGAATACTGCATCCTGTTCTGGGCTCCCCAGTTCAAGAGAGACAGGGAACTACTGGAGAGAGTCCAGCATAGGGCAACAAAGGTGTTTAAGGAATTGGAGCACTCCCCTGATGAAGAAAGGCTTAGAGAGCTGGGACTCTTTAGCCTGGAGAAGAGAAGGCTATTTATGTTTACAAGTACCTAAAGGGTGGGCTGAAGGAGGATGGAGCTGCACTCTTTTCAGTGGTTTCGAGTGATAGCACAAAGGGCAATGGGCACAAGCTGGAACACAGGAAGTTCCACTCAAAACCTTTCCAGTGAGGGTGACAGAGACCTGGAACAGGCTGCCCAGGGAGGTTGTGGAGTCCCCCTCTCTGGAGATTTTCAAGACCCACCTGGATGCAGTCCTGAGTAATGTGCTGTAGGCAACCCTGCTTTAGCAGGGGAGTTGGACTAGATGATCTCTAGAGGTCCCTTCCAACTCCGACAATTCCGTGATTTAGTGAAAGTTAATACTTTGACCCCATAGGAAAACCTCAGCTATTGCCCTACTTTTTTTTGTGCATCACAGAGGCCTGCACATGGGTCTTTTTGCGGCCAAGTACATGTCCAAGTTCCCTAGCCTGCGTTCTTGGCACACAGCCTGGGCTGGGGGAAGCTTTGAACTGGAGTAATGACTGTTTGGTCAGGCTGATTGTGCAGGTTAACTTGTAACTGTCTGAACATGATATTTAAATATCTATTTTGAAAGTTATCAATCTTTCAAAGGTGGATTTTGAAGGATCACACCTTGCAGGCTGGGGCACATGCTACAGACTGTCCCTCAAGGGCCCTGTGCTGGGGAAGGTCATGAGGAAAGAAATCAGCAGTGGCTAGGGCTGGAGACGCACTCTTGGGGGATATGAGGACAATCAGTGCCAAAAAAGGTAGTGATATCCATGAGGATCTGTGGCCATGGGTGAGCAATGCTGGGGCAGGGACACCCCTGAGGGACTGCAGCCATGGGCAACCCATGCAGGACTAGAATCCTCTAGAAGGACTGCAGCTGTAGGCGACCATTTGGCTGTGGAAGACAGAAATTTTTAAAATCTAATCTTTTTCTTCTTTTTTTCAATGCCCAGATCAGTTACTGGGTGTTTATATCAGCTGATAATAAGTTAACTTAAGTAAGATTGCCCAATTTGAGACTCTTCTGCCTATGATAAATGCCGTAAGCTGTCTCACTCTAGGGCTGTTGATGGTACCTAAAGGTAAATCGGTGATAATAATAAGGATAATGAAGACACTGAAACAGACTGTGGATTCAGTATAATCAAGACAGAGTGCAGGGCGTATGGTAGAACCAACATTATCCAATTCCTTCCATTCCAATATATGTGTACCTATATAAAATATGATATATGATATATATCATATCACAATATATAGAAACATTAATGTATGTATGTTTAAGCACATAGATACCTTTGTATGTGAATATATTTTAAATGCCTATGTTAACTTCTATTTTATATTAGCAGCATTTATTATATATTACCGTATCTCTGTATACATAACTTTATATGTAAATATTTGAAACTATGTGTACAAAAGAAATCTACTCCATATAAACTAAACATATTTAAAACATAATATATGGTAGCCAATGAAAAGATCAAGCTGATCAAGCTCTATTCATTATGGATTAATATACTGCTGCTTGGCCATCCAGTCAGTATCTCTGATGGACAATAGCCTTCTACACTAAAACTCAGATTATTTTGAACTTCTAGTCTATATTGATGAAAGCTCAATAGATTCTTTAAATGTCACTGGGGATTTTTCTTCATTTCTTTTTTTTTTAAATGCCATTTTTGATTGTGTGTGTGCTTACATACATATATATATATGTATGTATTTATTCTCCTGAAGAAAAAGGCAAGCTTTTTTTCAGATTTAAAATGCTTTAAAATTGTTTTTATGAACTTCAGGGGAAAAGTGTGTCTTCCCCTGTTTATATAAGTGGGTTTTGCTTTGCAGCATCCATCAGCAAGTCTGTTGATTCCCTCGCAAGAGGAACCACCAGGACAGCTCATGGCCAATCTTGTCCAGTACCTGTTGATGAGAAGAGATGGAATCCTGGGGACCACAGGAGTCTTTAGGCTGGTCCCATGCAGAAGAACAGCAATAGACCAGGAATGCAATGAACCATTAAGAGAGAAAAAATTTATACTTAGGAAAAAATGACTGAAGTGTCTGCTAACAATACATATGAGGACATTTTGCCTCACTGTGTAGTGCAATACCATTTTTTCTTATTAATATTTCTGTTCACCTTTCAAGACCCAATGTAATATAATTCCTTAATCATGACAGTTTGGCACCACATCTAAATTTACGGCTAAATGTAGCTTTCATTGAAGTCAACCCCCTGCTGGCATCCCAGTGGCCGTGAAAAGAAAATGTTCTTTTTCACTGCAGAAAAAAGCGAAGGTGTCTGCAGGAGAATGAATGAGCTACTTATCAAACTGCATTTTAAATCTGTACTTTTTAATGTTAAAGGGTATTTTAAGTGACTTATTTTCCTTCTGCCTCCTCTTACTAATTGGTTGTTCCTGCACCAAAAGAAAAAAAAAAAAAAGAAAAATTAAGTAAAAGCAAACAGAAGTGCTGATCAGAGAATAGATTTGATTTCTCACAGCACAGTCACGCTGTGGTTGGTTAGCCACCTGCTCAAAGACATGCAAGAGCTATGCAGGAGCAGGACTATCCAAATACACCCCGGTTTGGGGGAACTTTTCAGAGTAATTTGTAAGCAATTAGAGCACATACACATCATTGTCCCTCTGGTGCTGGGTAAAATAATATGATAGTCTGACTGACTTTAAAGGAATGGCTGAAGAGATAAAACGGGGAGCTGTCATCTGTGTAATAACAAAACAGAGTCACACTGAAGCTCTTCGAAGCAACACTGTCTGAGGTTTTGGGTTTCCCTTTAATACTGTGTTTTACTGAAATATTATGGGGAAATAAGCTGTGGAGGGCTAGGGCAGCTGCATATGACATTTCATTTCACTTCTGGACACCAGGAGAGATGAATGCATGGGGAACCCCGGCCCGCGCGTTTCCATTGCCAGCTCTTCCAGGAATGAAATATACATATATATACTTTATGGCTTAATTTCCTTCTGCCCAAGCAGCCAATCAGAAACATAAATGGACAAAAGCAATTCTACAATAAAGCTGTATGTGTATTATATCACAGCCATATCATTCTGAACTTGTGCTCTATTTTTGCCTAAAGATCGATGGATAACTGAAACGCAACAGGAAATATTTTGTTTGTTTGCTTCTTAAAGAGAAACAGGACCACACGATTGATAATAAAATTGGTATGTGCTTTTCTGTGAATCCATTCTAGCACAGCAATTAAGTATTGAGTAAATAATAAACATCTCAAAGCAAACCTTTTAGAGCCTAAATAAGACAAGCGAGTTACGAAGTGTTCACCGATAACAGGAAAAATGTACTTCATCATCACTGGAAGCAACATGAAACGGCTGATGTTACAATCCAATTCCTGGTGCTTTCTCAGCAATCTGGTGAAATATTGGGTATCGTTTGGAAGGAACTCCTTCGTTTGAGCGTGTGGAAAACAACATTTTCAAGACTTCTTAAATTCTGATGCTGTATTAACTCAGGAAATCAGGAAATATTGTCTGCATCCATCAAAGGTTTTGTGTTCTTTTTTTTTTTTTTATTTTAAGGGCCCTGAGAGCTATTTTACTTCACAAAGGTATCCAACAAATTATTAGTTTCCTTAATAGTACAAAAGACATTGATTATCCAGCTGGCAGAGTAGCAGTCCTTTAATTAGTCCAATCTGCAAGTTGGATGGTCCTCCGTGACACAGTCTGCTGTTGTGTGAAGTATTGCTCCAGCTGAAGTCAATGCTACTAATGACATCTGCTGAGCCAGGTTTCATCTCTCAAGGACAGCTTAGTGGGGTTTTTTTGTGTTTTTTTTTTCTTTTTTTTTTCTGTAAAAGCACACTGGCACCAATCTCTCAGGTTGTTTTGGGACAGGTCTCACTTCTCCTCCCCCTGGGGCGAACCCTGAGCATCACAAGCAAGAAATCCCAGCCCCTGGAAACATAGGCCTGTGGGTTTCTGGGTCTCATATTTCCTGTTGAATGCCTTCCTTGGGCGGGTACCTACAGTGCTTAGGTCTCCAGTTTGGCTGTAACCTGTTCGAAGCGGACGGGGTCACAGACATGACAGGCTGGGGACTCCTGGGGACTTTGCTCTCTGTTGCACTTGGGCACTTTGCTTGGATAGTCAATTTTCGTGGTGTAATTTCCTGCATGTTAACATGGAGTATTGTTTGACCAGGAATGGCTTCTCTGGGTTGTGCTGTGTATCACTAATCAATATGACAGACACAGAGACACAATGTGGGAATGAACTGATTTCTGTGAAGAGAGAAGAATGTGACTCATTACTGTGAAGCCACCAGCCAGATTGAAACATCTCCACAGTTTGCTGCTGTGTTTAGCAGGACATTGCTAGGTGCATGGCTTTCTGCCAGCAATGCAAGTGCCCAGCACAAGAGGATGCCTTCTTCATAGCATAATCCCGTGACTTCAGCTTTTTTAGGCTAACTAGCCTCAAATTCACAGCCAGGTGCTGCTAGAAAAACAGGAGGTGTGCAGCTCACCCCATTCACCTGACTTTTAAGAAGGAGTTTTGAAGGCAGCTTGAAACTGAGCTAGGGTCATGACTACAACCTGCAGTCCCAGCACTGATCTTGTTACAGATGTGCCTAGAGTATATTCAGTTGCAGGAAACTCTTTTTGAAGACCCTTTTGCCTCAACAGGTCTTAGAAAGCTTGACAAAGACTGCCTTAAGTTTCCCCTTTTCCAGATGGGAAAATTGAGACAAGGAGACAGTAGCAACTACTTTTGATGATGGAGAGAGTGATGGCAGAGGCTGAAAATGAATCCTGGTCGTTTTCAAAATCCCTCCTAGGAGCACTATTTCCTAGTCTCTTCCTGTGCTTGCTTCTTCAATTCTTCTGGGAAATCATTTGCCCTAAATGATGGATCTCACCTGAGTAATTTTCAAAGCTAGTTATGTTGTTTACATCAGTCCTAGACCCATGAAGCTGACCTGGATGCTCAATGTGGCTACACCATATTTATTGCATCGCAACTTTGGCTGGTTGATACTAGGATGTGAGTGATGCTTGTGTCTATAGCAAATCTCTTTATAATGCCTTGATACTATTTGCATTTTTTAAGTCCTCATGGTCTTCAGACAAATTGTCCTTTTTTTCCTGCTCACTGAAAATTTAAGCTTCTAGCTCTTCTCCCAGGATCAACACGTGTGTAGGATTCCCTGAACGCATTGAATAAATCACACTGATTTCCCTAGTGGTTTTGAGCACCTGTTTTTTTAATACAATTGCTATTCTGATGCATGGAAAAGTTTGCCAGCTCAATATTAGTCTCATGGTTGTCACTTGTTTTTTGTTTTGTTTTGTTTTGTTTTTTAATGCAGACTGGTTACCTGTCAACCCGGAGAGTCTGTTCATTGCCTGCCACTGTAAAATATTTAATTTGTTATCCTCCTCCTCCTCCTCCATTTCCAAATGGACACACAGACAAAGAGACAGGAAAACCTTCACTTGCTTAAGTGAGCATATCTAAGACTGTATGGGAAGAGAGTTTAATATCTCCTATTTCAAATAACTTGCATCTCGGATTTCCCTGCCTAAAGTCCCTTTGAAGTTCTATTTTAATTGGATTGGACTCAGAAATTAATTATCATGATTCTCAGCAGTCAGAGAGTGCTTTACTTCCTCCGAGCCTTGCTCAAATGTTCATGAATTAAGGAAAGTTTGCATCTCATTTGGACTAGGTGGCTAAACAACTCAGAAGAGAGGACCTTGTCTCTATATACAGTGTCTCATTTTGTCACTGCTGGAGGAAATGCCTTCTGGGGGATGGCTGACATTTAAGGGCTTGTGCAGCGAGGCTACCTCCTTTTGCAGCATGGAGTCATCAAGGTTTGCTCCGAGCAGGTTTTCTTGGCATGATGCTGGAAACGTTTGAGCCCAGTCTGCTCCCTCAACACACAGGCAGCTGCACCAAGTCACTTGGAGAAACAGCCAAAAAGCACGGACGGCATGTACCAGGGTAGATGGGCATATTAACGTGCTAAATACATTCAGCCATAATCAATGGTTCATTGCTGGTGGGTTAAACAACCTTCTCCCTTGCTGAAGGATTTTATTTGACAGCAAGGTTATAGTGAAACACAGAAATCCAATATCCCTTCTATAAAATACAGAAGGGGAAAAAAATTATGTGGACTAAAATTATGACTTAATATCACATTTAGTTTGTCCTTTGCTGGGATTGGTAGGCTGTGTTTCAAAGCTTTATAATTGATATTGCTCATAACGCTAGGGAAAAAGAGAAAGAGAGCAGGCTATAAACTAAGAGATTGGAGCCATAAGACAAGCATATTGTAAAGTGACAATAGGGAACAAGGCGGTTAAGGGATCACTAGATGGCAGTCAGCTCTCCAGCAAGGATAATCGAGAAAGGGAGATACAAGCTTGTGGAGACAGAAAAACCAGCGCGGAGGAAAGCAGCTGTAATGTCATCAAATTATTGAAATGATGTCAAATTTGCTTTGCTTTGCTCCAGGAGTCCCAGAGCAGGCAATGCTCTCTTGGAAATGGTCTCATTGTGTCAATGGATTCACTGGCGTGAGGAGAGCAGGTGGGATCAGTCTGTGCACACACAAAGCAAGGAAGAGAAAGAAATTCAATTTAAAAAAAGAAGAAAAAGAAGAAGAAGAAATTGTCTTTCAGCCTTGTACTGGGATGTGAAAATTTGGTAGTTCAAACGCAAACCCTACCAAAATTTTACATACAGATTGCACACATTAATGTTACTTGTACAACATCAGTGCAGGTATGCCATATATTTTAGCAAGGCTGAAAACAGTAGAATATCTGACTGTCTGTAAAGTTTATTAATGTTGTTTGTTATTTCTATTGCACTCTTCTTGGTGCACAGGCCTGTGCTAACTTCAGCAGAGAAGGAGAAGTATCCCCAGTCCATAAGGCAATACCAGGGAATATATTAAAACGCCTGAATTCAGGATCACCCCAGCATTTCCTTTCCACGGTTATGTTAGAGGAAGGCAGGGACTAGGAAGGCAAGGAGCATAGATCAAAGAGTAGCTATGATTTAGTTCACCTGCTCTTTCCCAATTCATATGGCTCACTTTTCCACATTAACACTCCTCCAGAAACATGGCAAACATGGCTCAGTTCTCTATACATTTTTCTCGAATAATTCCTAATTTTAAGTGACATGGCATTATGTCAGTTCCTGTATAACAGCAAAGGCCATAGGAATATACTGAATAACGTGCCTGCCCTTCCCACCCTTGCCCCAAAACCATACATTCTTAGTTGAACTATGGTTACATTTTTCAACCTGTGGGGCTATAATTTCTCATAGATGGTCACAGTGGGAACTGGAAATTAGTCACAGGCCAAATCCTCCCAGTTGGCACTGCCATACATAAGAGTTTTAATACAGGAATTTGTTAACATTACCCTTTTTCTTTTCTGTAAATGTTAAGACTAAACTCTCTTCCCTTGGGGGAAGAAGAAATGCATCTCTTTAGAAGGCCATCTAGTTTCACTTAACGACTTGGAATGATGGAAAAGTTCCTGACTTGGCTGTAATGTGTCTTCAGCATTACTCCAATAGGCATCACTTTGAAACAGTAATTTATAGGCAAAACGCCTAAAACCTGCCAGCACCTCAGAAGAAGAGTATACAGAAAAGTCAATTTCCTGAGAACTCAGCTTCCTACAAAGGTATTCACTTGGAAATAGGGTAAAGCCTCTTCCAATATTTGGTGTCTGTCTCTTTCTCCTTATCTTTTTCCCTCACAGCTGTCCCTTTCTTGGTCTTGACAGTTATTCTCCAGTGTGATTTTATCCAGTTTTCTCAATGTTCGGTCTTGGTTCTTTTCTACACTTAACTAGATGGCTCTCCTATACTTTATCCTTTCAATACAGCTTGTTGAATTTGAACAAGTCATCGCTCCAGCTTCCCAACAAACAACGAAGCTGGCACACCTTCAGCCTGTCGTGACAAAATGCATTTTTCAGACTTAGTATCAATGGTGTTTTTTTTTTCCCTGAACTTTTTTTTTTAACATCATTTTTTGAAAAGCACTGACAGCAGATTAGACTAGATATCCATGACTTTTTTCCCAATGCTAGAGAAAGGGGAAATACCACCTTCCTACACCTATATGCAAAAAATATATCAGTGTCCTCACAAGCAGCCAGTCCCCCAGGAGTTATAAGTAAACCACTAGAAGATAATGGTTAGTTGTTTATCCCATAAGGATATCTAACAAGATATTCGAGGTCTTCTCAAAGTTGCTACTTTTTAAGTCAACCATCTAGTTTGTTTGAGTTCTGTTCTCTGTTTCTAGAGGGATGACTTTATATTGAGCAGCATTTAAATAAATAATTTGAGAATTTTCAATACATGTCAAAAAAATGTTGATTCAATAAACTCAAAAGGTCACAGTGGGGATTTATTGTTTGTGATGAAACTTATACTTGAGACTTGTCTGACATCTTGACTGCATTCCCAGGCAAGCTGCTTTAAGAGCTCCCAAACCAAGGAGTCCTCTGTGTGCTGTATGTAGACAAGCCTTGCTTTTCTGCTCCCATAGATCCAGGGAGATCATTCATCATTATAAGAAGAACAAAATGTTCCCAATGTTTCTGAAATAAAATAGTGTAGAAGGGGGAAAGGGAAGGAAACACTCTTCAGTCTGACACTGTATGAACATTTTCTTCAAGTTTTGAGATTTCCAATGGAACTGAAATTTTGAGCATCTAGATCAGTACTTTAATTCAGATCAGCGGTGTATGTTTGAAGCAAATCTCCTCAGTGTACCAGTCGCCACACTTGGGCTCTTCTGTTTCAGAAGAGTCTTGGATCATATTCTTTCCAGACAAAACTAAAGCATAGGAAGTGTGTATAAAGTATATAGTATATATACTAAGTATATAGTATATGTATGTATAGTATATGTATGAAGTGAAGGATAAAGTCCGGTGCTGTCTCCAACATGTTCCAATCACTAACAGGCTTTCAATTTGTGGAGTCAGTCCATAGTCAAACCACTGCAAATAAGGATAGTGTGGACCTGAGCTTCTCAGCAACAACAATTTTGCTCAGCAAATCTGATCCTATTGAGCAAAATCCCTTGCTAATACGATATAGCCATTGTATCTCAGTCAAGCTAACAAAAGTGCACATTTAAATGCATGCAATTTCTCAAGCAATATCTTTATTAGTCTTCATTGTTATTACCTACTGTATTAATTTTTTTCTCAGCAATTCAGTTACCGGCCCCAGGCAGAGTTCTCCCTTTTCACAAAGGCAGGTTCCATGCAGTCTGATCTGACCTTTACAGGTACCAACTTAGAGTTGTCAGCTTGGTCTCATTAAAAACAACACAGAGGACCTGATAAGACTAGGATCATCTGGGCTCCTAGATGCTGCCCACTCATTTCTCATGCACTTTCATCATGCTCCACTGTCCCACAACCCACAGAGGAATATCCAGGTCTGACGATTTTCAAGCGATCCAAGTCATTTTGCTTTCACTGTCCAGCAGTGGATGTCTAGAGCTGAGCTAATCCCAAGGGGCTCCTTCTGTAGTAAATGAAGAGAGATGAGCCTCAATAATAGTGGGCCAAAATAATTTTAAATTACCTACATTAGGAACTTAGCTGAGGATAAGATTTACTACCCAGAGATCACCCATTCATCACCAAAGGAGATACCTTTTTTACTTCACCAAAAGGACCCAAGGGTAACTACGTCAGATCTGCATGCTTTGGTTTTAGAAGCAGATGAATCCTATATGAGGACTACTTAGAAAGAGATGGAAAATTAAGATTTTAGAGAAGCAGAAGATAGAAATTTACATTTTCTGCTGAAACTATTATAATTTCAGCATAACAAAATAAAAATGCCCACAATGAATAAAATTTCTTTAAGGGACAGGTCAGGGGGACAGTTTGTTGTTTCCATGGAAGAATTTTCTGAAATAAAAATATTGTCCACAATCACAAAAATATGTATGCAATAAGCAGTTACCAGTTAAGAGCTCTGCTCCTCAGGCTTGTTATAGAAAAAGCATATCTAGGTCTGCTGCTTAGTATCATTGTCATAAGGTGAGCTGACCCTTGCTGGAGTCATGTCAAATCAGTGATTTCTTTTCTTTTACCTTTTCAACTTTCATGGTTAAGAATAAAGCATTTGTCAGTTGTATACCTGGTGGTGTATTATCTATATCATGCCTTACAGTTCTCCCTTTACCTGCACTGCTGCTTTACTTGGCAAGATCAAAGCAACTCCACCCCCTTCTTCTTATGCATGTATTCCTCTTATGGAGTGAAGAAATGAGGATAGTTCATGTCACTGGACTGGGATTTGTGGACAACATCACAATCCACTAAAACTAGTAAGTCCTGTAGCTTGTTCCCTATTATTCTGCAATACAGTCGGTATATGGATTGACACACTAGTAAAAGTAGATGAGGACATTCTAGCTTTCTCCACAGAGAAAAATCACTCTGCTTCATTGTCCCATCTTAGTGATATACTTTCCATACTGTATTTGAGTACCAGTCCTCTGCTACCAACATAAATCCTGGTTCTATCTCTTCTAGGTATTTCCGTCTTAATTCTTTGACTTTTGTTGTCCTGTAAGTCATATAGAAATCAGTAAAGTTTGTAAAGCTTCTGATAGCATTTTAAAACCATACCACAGCACTTAGTAAACAACTACAATTTTGCTAGTTGATGCTGTGGGTCAGTAAAACAAGGTGGATAGATGCCTTATGAAAGTATATAGGCTTTTTGACCAACTTCTTTTTAGTGCAATCATTTTTACAAGGCTTCTTCCAAAGATGGGCCTCGGAATAAAGTTTTATCTCCCAGGGATGTGAAAGAAAGACTTGCAATAGCTCTGAGCTGTACATCACACCTTAGTCTTGTTCATAGATCTTGCTATTAAAGGCTTGACTAGCAGTTAATTTCCACCTTTATCTAGTCCTTCACATTGGCTCCTTTCTCTTTCTTTTACCTTCTTATGACTTTCAGTTCTTTGTTTCCTTTCAGGACTTCTTTAATAAATTCAATATGCTTCTTTTTGATCTCTTCTTATGCTGTTATTAGATTGGAAATGCATTTGTTTCTTTTAAGCATTGTATTTAGACCACAGAACATTAGAAACTTCTTATTTCATTATTTCAGGTGGTTTTACACCCTAATTATGATAACTAGTCAAATGAGTTTTTATCATAGAATAACACAATCATAGACTACCAGGTTGAAAGGAACCTCAAGAATCATCTGGTCCAAAATTTCTTGGAAAAAGCACAATACAGATAGACAAGATGTCCCAGCACCCTGGACAGCTGAATCCTAAAAGTGCCCAATGTTGGGGAATCCACCACTTCCCTGGGGAAATTATTCCGATGGCTGATCTCATTGTGGAACATTTTCCTCTTTTTTTTTTTAATGTTTGACTGGGGTCTTTCTGAAATTAATTTTTTATGCCTCTTCTGGTTTTGTGGCTAGTTGGCTGTTTTGTTCCAAGACAAAATTGTGTTTTGAGACATTTCTTCCTAGGTCACAACTCCAGTGCTTCTCGTTCACAGTTTTTAAGACGGAATTGCTCCTTGTGCCAGCTTAGTTTAAGCATTCTGTGTGTTCGGTTGCATTCTTGCATTTTTGTGGAGCTCTAAAACAAAGACATCTAGGCCCTTTTCTTGTGCTGGTGATCAAACTCAGAATTAGTACTAAAAGCTAATCCCTGCCCAAAGAGTGGCTCAACACGTTTTTTTACTTTTTTATTTTATTTTATTTTATTTTTAAGAGCAACCAGGAGCATATGGTGCTGCCTGACTTGCTCAGTTCCTGGCCATATGGATGCCTTCCAGCCATCCCAATGGCCGAGTGGGCTGGCAACAGCTTAATGCCAATGCCATAGGCACAATTGATTGCACAGCCTCCCCTGTGCTATGGGGGGAGCCTTGGGGGGCACCCAGGCTGGCACTTCCAGCAGAAAGCTGTCTTGAGGTGCCCTTCAAAAGATCACAGAGCCGCATCCAAAGACCTTTTGGATTAAAAGTGTGGGATATTTGTCACTGTCATCTTTTGAAGACTGTTGTTCCTGAGCTGAAAGGTTTTGGCAAGCTGTGTGCTTGGTGTTAAACTCTGACTCTGAGCAGCCAATAATGAACTATTCACTGTCAGCAAAGATTAATTTATGAGTGTAATAATAGTTATATGCATACTATTAAATATTTCTAATAGGAACTTGTGTGCATATGGG
This sequence comes from Nycticryphes semicollaris, assembly GCA_013400055.1. NCBI lineage: Eukaryota > Metazoa > Chordata > Aves > Charadriiformes > Rostratulidae > Nycticryphes > Nycticryphes semicollaris. Next base: position 824,191 of record VXBJ01000617.1, read on the forward strand.
ATAAAGTCAGTTTTGTGACGTCTCTTAACTCTGGTCCAGTTTCATTAACTTTTATTTTCCTCACCTGTTTCCACTGTCATTATTGTCAGCCTGGGGGCAGGCATTTTTGAAACATTCATTTTAATTACAGCACAATAAGAATACAGCCCCTTGTGATATTTATCAGCAGAATACTCAAGAAATTTTTAATACATTGAAAATAAATCCTGTTTATAGCATACTGCTTTCCCAACTGTAGAAGACTTTAGCAGTTCATATATCATGCATTTACCACCTTTTTAACATTTAAACAGAGCCTGGAATTTATACCCTTTGATGACTCACTGGTCCCCACTGCTCAGATGTAATCATCACTCAATAAGAAGTGGAAGTACTGAGCGAACACTACTAATGCTGTAGTGCTGACTGGAGTGGCAGAGCTGAGCAAAGTGGATTAATAAATTCCAGCATCATCTCTTCCTAGCAGCAGACACAGGTACCCCAGAACAGGCTAGATCTGATCCATATACATGCAAGGCCAGGTAATGGGGAAAGGGAGACTGCTGGATGCTCAGTACAGAAGCTTATAGTAGACTTTTACTGGTTCTGTAACACTTGAGGAAAGCAACTTTTGGTGAATGAAGGACTAAACATTTGCTGAGAGCTGGAGGGAATTGCTGAACACAATATTTGTAGAACCTGTTTGAATAGGCTTTGGCACAGAGCACCACCTCTGACAGGCTAACTGTACCTTATTATTGTAGGAAAACACTTCATAGATCCATTAGCAAGGAAGCGTCCAAGGAAAAACCCTAACTTGTCACTACTGGGAGCCATTAGCACACCGTACTACTGGCCTTTTTCCCTGACATGTGGAAGGGTTGAACATAGCAGCCAAATACTTGGCATCGCAGCTTCTGCAGCTAATGTCCTTTTGCAATTAAACACAGGGAGCTGGTTCTGCCTTCATCTGTGGGCTTTAGCTGTAACTGAGATCAGGCAGTGGCTTGGCATGTCACTGACCCTGCTGGGCATCTCTAGTATCTGCTTTTGTGATGTGCATGACCGCTCTGCTTTGGCACCCGCAGCAGATGCACCAGTTGGTGTGTTTAGGAGGTGCTAGGAGGTGCGGCAGCAATAGGCTGTAGCTTGCTGAAAGTATTCCCAGGATTAAGTCTCTTGCCAGCCCAGTCTGCCATAGCAGGGGGTGTCTGTACATCCCCCCAGCCTGCCCGGAGCCAGCTGTGTGGCTCCTTCACAATGCATGAGACTCAGCTGCTCAGGATCGCTCTCAGTGGGATGTGTAATTCATGTGCAGTTTAAAGGACCCAATTTCACCAAGGCTATGCTGATTTACCCCTCTTTATGATCTGACCATACATATTTATTTAAAACGCTGTCAGATTCAAGGTATCTTAGAGGCCTGCATGGTCTACATTGCCTTTAGGATGAAATAGTGTATCAAGTGACATAAACTTCAGTACCGGTCCTAGGTATTTATGGCTGTTACAGTCCCCTTCCAACGGATGCCTGACAAACAGCAGCCGAGTGAAGCAAAGTGGCTCAGGGATGAAAAGGCTTTTTAGCAAAAATGAAGTCATAACACATCACAAGGCCTGACTCTGCCTAGGTGCCTCCTAGTTGGTTTGTGAATGAAAGCCCATCAATGGCAGAGGCACCTCTGCAGGCCATAGAAAGGGAAGAAACAGAAAGATTTGAAGTTAGCCATAGTCAGAGCTTCCTCATGGCAATCCCACTGCAGGGCCACTGAGTGGTGCCCCTCCAACTCTAGCACAACCATGACACCTGAAGCCACGTCTCTCAGTGCATATTGCCCCCAGAGTAATTTCTTTCTGCCTCTCAAGCCATGGGGACTTGATGGAAGGCAGTTCTAGGGAGATGTCACCTTCCTGGGACCACAAAAATGTTTAAGCTAGCTGGCTGCTCACATACTGTCTCCACAACTGTTTCACTTCAGTTACAGGTTCCTCTGCTCTCTTCTACCCCACGAAAATCACCCTCCTTCCACCCCAGGTTTCTCTTTGCATTCCTTTATTTCCTTTGTTTAGATAACCCTCTCTAATGAACTCCTGAAGAATTAAATAACTAAAAAATATATCTGAGAGTTAATTTGTTGTTTGCCAGCCATCACTCTGTATTTTATATTCCTTTTTCCCCTACCCTCTGCCTTGCCTGTATAAACAAAGCCTTTTTGGGTCAGGGACTCTCACCAAACAGTAACACACAGCACTGTGAGCTCACACAATAGGCTTCTAATCTCAGTTGACCCTTCAACAACCCTTAAGCTTCTACTGCCACACATATCGACATATAATTTCAGCTAAGAGATGTCAATGAGTGCCAAGGCCTCCATTTTAAACTGTGATCGCTCTACTTGCCTGAAAGACTGATTTGTGATAACTGAGGGACTGAAGTGTGGAGTAATCTCATGGAAAAAAACATGTATTTATTTGTGAAAGCAATTTTTTTTAAAAGACCCATGTAGTTGCAACTATGGCAATAAGTTGCAATTACATCACTTTTCTTAGTGCTATGGCTGATATGGTTGGAATTTGTCACTCCAAAATTAGAAAAATAGTCTGTGATGACCATCTGTGTTCAAATGGTCACAGACAGACCATAGACGGCAAAGACAGGCAGATAGGCTGATTCATCTCAGGTGTCAAAGATCCCCTGCCAGATGGCTCCACAGATCTGCTCTCAAGACAGCTGAGAAAACCAAATCCTTCTCTCAGTAAAGACACTCCTTGGAACAGAAAATAAACTATTCCTTCAGGTCCAATTTGTGTTTGTTTTTCCTTTCCATGTGCAGCTACAAACATAATATGTTGTCTATTTGTACCACCTCCATATTTGTATTCCACCTACCTACAGTTTATTCAGCCTCACATTAAAAGACCATTATAAAGATTGCTGTTACCTTTGTTAAACTGAAAATAGAACCAGTAAGAAAGATGTCCTCTATGAATCATAAATTTTGCAAAATGCTAACACAGTAACATTCGTTCTCAATACTTGTTTATGAGCCCACATACACACTCCCAAGTCTTCAAAGCTGTCCATTTGGCATATCCAGTTTGTGACACCAGACAGCTAACCTGCAGGAGACCCAAGTGGTGGCTGTCCCACTTGAAAAAAATCTTGTAAGGCATTTAATCTGTGTATTAAATTATTTTATCTTTATGGTTGGGTTTAACCTATTTCAGTTCCAGTACTTCCTATTGCCTTCTGATGGAGACAATTGCCAGGGTACAAAGAGAAAGCAATGCATTTTCCCAGATTAAACAGAGAAAGCAGAATGAATCACTGCTTCACACAGTCTTTTTTTGAAGGAGAGCCAAGAAAGACATTGATTTAAAGAGTAAAGTAATTGGCACCTCGAGTTTTGATCTCACATATAGAAAACATAAAAGTTCAAGAGAACAGAGAATTCATCAGAATTGATCCAGTGTGACAAGGTACTGCAGAACTTCTGAAAAGACACATAAAATAAAGGCTAATCCAAAAACATTTCCAGCCTATCAAACTCAACCATTTTTTCTCTCTGGAGGAAATGAAAAGGGAAAAAAACAAAAAAGAGAGAGAAATTGTTTTATTTTGGTTTGGTCTAGTTTTATGATTTGGGTCTGGAGTTTTGGTGGCTTAGGGCTTTTTTTGCCGTATTATTTGGGTTAAAAAGAAATTGGGCAAAATGGATGAAATTTACATAAGAAACATCCTCATGTATCTCAGCTTTGGAGTTGCAATCCACTTACCTTAAGCTACAAAAAAAGGTCCACATTAATTAATTACAGCAAGTCTTTTTTATTTCCTTAAATGGGGTTGGGTCAGGTATGTGAATAAAGAGAAGTCCAATTTCTAGGATTAAAGGCTCTAGTCTCTGCTGTGCTAGCAATTTCTGAATGTAAAGATGTGCTACAACAGCACAACATCCTTTTCCCAGACTCTCCATTGAGAAGGAAGAAGCGATTCAGATGTGCAGATCAACAAAATAAATACGAATCAAGATACAAGCATTCCAACAAGCCTTTTGCATTTTTTTTCCTTTTAAAGAGAGCAGTAGCAGTAGCGTGTCTCAAGAAAAATAGAACAAAAACAAAATAGCAAAGGGTACTCTACATTAAGGAGGAAACTGCAGATTCTCAAGGTGAGAAATGCTTTTTCTCTGGTTTGGCATTGAACAAACCAGAAAGCTTTTGGCTGTAACTGAGAGGACAGCACTGAAAGGTAGATCTGGCTGTTTTTCTCTTGGCTGCGGGGCCAAAGTATTACTCAAAGCTTTGAAGTGACAGTTAAATGAGAGCAGTGGTATCAGGGATACACCAAGATTGCATTTGTTATATTCCTTTTTGTATAACTTTGGTTTTTGCCTTTACAATGCAAGATGTAGTATTTTCCTTTGTGGAGTAAATGTGGAGGTTGGGTACTAAATCTTATCTACTCTGAGGATCAGCTACTGGAAAAATGAGATACCCTGCCTCTCTAGCAGTTACCAGTCATGTACCACAGCTTATGCAAACAGAACCTCTGGGAACTTTTGTAACCCAAGAGGAGTTTCAGATTCACTGGCATGGGAGTATGTCTCTGTTAAGAGGCCAGGGTCATTTGGGGGGGTTACTATTACTATGTGCCTGCCCACAGAGAAACAACCTGCTCCATGCAGAGACCAAAGTGTCTAAGACAAGAAGCACCAGGAAAGGAACTCTGCCACCCCCACAGGTTAGATCAATAACAAATGCTGTGCTGAAAAAGCAAAAGTGCATAAGTGCAAAAGTCTTACTTCTGCTAATAAATCAAATTCTTATTTATTTTTGGTAAACAGAAAGATGACTATTTACAGTTTACAATAGGGAAGTATGTATTTTTCATTCCTTTAGTAAAGCAGTGGGTTACTAAATACCAACAAAGCAGAAAACTTGAACCACTGGCTGTAGATGTATTGACTGATGAGGTTGTTAAATTGCTGTTCTCAAAGTAGGATACTGGGTAAGCCCTCTGAGATATGGTGACTGTCCAAAAGATTGAACAGAGAAGACAGGAAACAAATTTTTCAATATTTACAAAGGATAATGTGCTGAAAATGTAACTATAGGACTGTCAATTTAATGCTTACCCAGGGCAAAATCTCGGGGAGGCAAAATAGGATGTGCTCAGTAAAGAATTAAGGGCGAAGAGCATAATTAATACCAGACAACATTGTTTAATGAAAGATAAAAATTTAAAGATAAATAAGTTGCATTTTTGGTGGGACTACTGTCTGACAAAATCTGCATTTGTTAAAATAGCAGAGTTATATAAGGCTATATGACTTTCCCATTTAAAAATAAAAGAATGAACTTCAAAGTCTAGGTAAGCAAATTAAAAATTTACTAGAGAGATTTTAAAAGAAAATACTAAATGGGAATCATCTTTCAAAAATAACATTTCTAGTAGGGTTTTCTTATCCAAACATAGTTCAGGGGAGCTCGTGCTGTGGGATGGAAGGCAAGAGAAATTGGTGGTAAAGGCTGTGTTTGGCAGTAACTGAATGAGACATAAAGATAAGCTTCTAGAGAGAGGTCCAGACAGCAGGAAAATCTGAACTTGCTTTCTTTTAATTAAAGAGCTAGGCGCAAAGATCAAACAGCTAGGAACTCTGAATGTGGACTGTAAGTGAAATAAAAAATGAATTAATGTTGGCAAGAAAAAACCCACCCTTTTTTAATGAGAGCAGACTAGAGAGAGTTCAGATGAGATCCTGAGAATGGTTTGAAATTTGGAAAGCCTTTAATGAGCAACTGAAGAAGCTCAAGTGAATTTTCTCTCATCTTTGTGCTTGCATTTCTAGCCAGCTCTAGACACTGCGGATGCTCCCCCTCTACTAACAGTGTCAGCATCTGCCCATGATTATTGGGACTCTTTTAAGGCCAGGACAAGAGAAAGCATTTATTCCCAGTAACATTAGATACTTACAGGTTCCTCCTCTACAGGCGAGGGGTGGAAAATATGGGCTGAGGAAAGAAATGAGAGATGGCAGAAGATGAAAATAGCTATGGACAAATCAGGAAACCACCACAGGACAGGTAAGAATCACAGACACATCTGGAGGTCATCTAGTCTAATCTCCCTGCTCAGAGTGGGGTCATCTTGTATTGAGTTTGTGTGGCAAGGTTTTGGTAGCCGGGGGGCTACAGCCAGGGGTGGCTTCAGCCAGGGTAAACCTCCCACACACCTACAGCAGTCTGATTTTGAGTATCTCTAGGGATAGAGAATCAACAGCCTCTCTTGGCAACATGTTCCAGTGCCTTATCAACCTCACAGAAAAAAAAAAAAAAAAGAGTTGTGCATTTAGACAGAATTATCTGAATTTTAACTTGTGCTTATTGACTCTTGTCCTGTGATTGGGCATCAAGAGCAGCCTGGCTCCATCTCCTTTACTGCCCCTCTTCCAGTATTTAGCCACATGAATAAGATCACTTAATAAAACACTTCCAGGGATGGGGCATCCACAACGTCTTTGGGCAACCTGTTTCAGTGCCTCAGCACCCTCACAGTAAAGAACTTCTTTCTGGTATCTAATCTAAATCTCCCCTCTTCCAATTTAAAACCATTACCCCTTGTCCTGTCACTGCACTTCCTGACAAAGAGTCCCTTTGCAGCTCTCCTGTAGGATGCCTTCAGATACTGGAAGTCTGCTATAAGGTCTCCCTTCTTCTCCCTTCTCCCAGCCATCTCTTCTCCAGGCTGAACAAGCCCAGCTTCCTCAGCCGGTCTTCATAGGAGAGGTGCTCCATCCATCTGATCATTTTCCTGGCCCTCCACTGCACCCATTCTAACAGGTCCATGTCCTTTCTATGTTGAGGACTCAGAGCTGGACACAGTACTCCAGGTGGGGTCTCATGAGCACAGAATAGAGGTATAGAATCACCTCCCATGACCTGCTGGCCATGCTTCTTTTGATGCAGCCCAGGATGCGGTTGGCTTTCTGGGCTGCCAGTATGCACTGATGGTTCATGTTGAGCTTCTCATCCACCATCACTCCCAAGTCCTTCTCCTCAGGGATGCTTTCCAGCCATTCTGCACACAACCTGTATCTGTGCTTGAGATTGCCACATCCCAGGTGCAGGACCCTGCACTTGGTTTGGTAGAACTTCATGCATTTGCACTAGCCCACCTCTCAAGCCTGTCCAGGTCCCTTAAGTGTGTCCAGGTCCCTCTGGATGGTATCCCTTCCCTCCATCGTGTCCAACACACCACTCAGCTTGGTGTCATTGGCAAACGTGCTGAGGGTGCATTCTATCCCACTGTCCATGTCTCTGACAAAGATGTTGGAAAGAATGTGCTTAAGAGAGGAAGCAAAAGTTATTTCTGCTAGACAGTCTGTACTCCAGGAGCAGGACTAGAGAAAACAAGTACCTGGAAGTGTAAAGGAGTGAGTGTGCTATGAGTGAGGGAGCCCTTAGGGAAGACTACAACGGGGAGCAGAATCATGCCATGGGCCACAGCAGGAACATCTAGCTCTTATGCTAGGTAAAGCCACGTGCCTTCTCACTTCACATGAATTTCTATTCTTCTGCATAAAGCAGAAGAGCCGTCACAGCCTGGGTGCTGAAAAAAATCCTAAAAGAGGCCAGTGGTTAAAATATTCTCCAAGACAGGAGACAGGGATTTGGATTTCTTGAAGCAGAGGTGTGAACTGAACATGGATGAGTACCATAAAATGTAAGCTATAGATTAGATCCATTTCTAGTAGTTAATAATACTCTGCCTCAGTGTCTGGGTATTGAGGCACATACCAAAAAGAAGGTACATTTATACCAAATCCTACTGCTTCTAAGGCTTTCTGTACATCTGGGATATTTTTAAGACTAAAAGCTGAACAAGGACTGCAAATTGAATGAAGTTGTCCAAACATGCACATTTTAAAAAATAAGAGTCCCAAGAGCAGAAAACTCTTTAATTTACCAGGCAGGAGGATAAGAAAATTCAATACCAGGTACCTGAAACTTGGCAAGTTTGAACTAGGAGTCAGGCAGAGATTTTCAACAGCAGGGATAGTTGGAACAACTTTTAGCTACATAATGGGGAATAAATCTTGTAAGTCCTTAAATGAATCTTGCATTTCTTCATAGAAAGGTAGCTTCTGATTTAGGCAGATTATAAAATCTAAACACAGGAATCTTGCTCTCAAGTTATATCGGAACTCAGAATAGCTGACCATAATGGTTTAGTCAGTTTGTTAAACTGAATTTGTCTCAGCAATGAAAAGGAATGGGATTTCCTTTTGTAACTTCCAGCTCCATACCACTCCCTGTTGGAAGGTTAGTTCCTGAAATGGCAAGATCATCAATGCAGATTATATTGAGACAACAATTTTAAAAACAAAAAAAAAAAATGAACATCCATTTACTGTTATATAGTAATATAATCTGGTTTTATGCTACTGCACAGTAGATAGTTAATTTGGTTGGTGTAAGTTATAACTAGAGGAATCTATTTGTATCTGAAAGCCTTTATAAAAGGTTTACTCTAACAGGTAGATAGTGAACACACAACTATCAGTTCCTAACTCTAAACAGACATAAAGTTATCTTCCCTGTCTATTGCCAATTTATTTCATTATAACCCATTTAAAGAGTTGTCATCACATCCTTTTGCTTTCAAGCTTAAAGTTTTGGCACTATGTGTGTGTGGTGAGGTGGTAATTCTGAGATATTGCAAACTTTCCAAAAAGGATAAGAACAACATTTTCCAGATATCCTATTAATATCAACTCGTGGATGCATGTAACTTCTTATCATCTCTATTGCAGGCTATGGCTCTCAAAGACACTTCCTAGGCCACTGTTCATATAGATTTGTTTGTTCTGTTCAGAAAGATAGGAGAGGAAAAATTCATATACTTCACCATTAAAAAGGGCTAGAATAGTTAATGTCTGAAATAGTTCGTAGACGGCGTTTCAAACAAGATATTGAAATGTTGGATAAGGGGAGGCACTTTGCAGATTGTGGTCAAGTTTCATCTTTGAAGACAGCCAAAAGAAAGTAGACAAGCCTAATGGAAGAGGTTATTCAAGGTGACTTGCCGTCACTGTTCCTGAATGTGAAAGTAGCAGCTTAACAAAAAGTTCTTTTTCTTTGGATATGAAAACATAGCAACAGGACCACACTGAGTTTTAACTTGCCAGTGTCCATGGTGATTCCCCTCCCACTCAGCCTTTGTCAACGGGGTTTAGGGGTATGGTACATCAAGCGTGGAGAGGCTGCAGGTACACTACTTCAAAAAGGCCACCTACAAGTCTTAGTCTGATTAGAGTACAATACAAGGATCTGATTAAAGCAAGAACATTTCTTTTAAAATGTATGTGCACACATGCACATATATCTCATTCTGCCGACATTTAGCTCCAGACTTGATAAGTACTACAGGAGGCTGGGTGAGGGAGTTCTCTGGAGAGAAATGTGAATTTAATGTCCAAAGCAGTGGGCCAATAGCACAGCCAAGAATCACTTGTAATACAGTGCCGAAAGTCTTCCCAAGGAATTTTCCCTGTGTCAGATACTTTAAAAAAGGCTAAACCTTTCTGAGCATTACCAAGATCCATGGCATTTCCTATTAACATCAGACAGCTAGTAGTAAGAGAGATTTGAGTAATTCTCTGAGGCAAAGAAAGCCAAGGGCAACTGAATAGAGTCCCAGAAGAGAAAGAAAACATAGCCACATCCATGGTTCAAAAGAAATCTTCAGGTGATCCATTATGAAGTTCTTATGTTGCATGGGCAATGGAAAAATATCAAGCTGTTCCTGCAAACTGAAAAAAAACCCCAAACCCCAAACCAAAAAACAACCGCTCAGAAAATATTTAACTTTGCCTAAGATGTACTTGTAAATGTCACAGATAATTTTTCTTGTCTGCATGGTTTATCTAACATGTACCATGGACCCTTTTTCCCATTAGAAATATCTTGGTCATGCATCTGACTTATGTAAAGTAGTAAAATGTTGTTGTCTGCAGAAACAGGGAGATATAAATTACATTTCATTAGATGAGAGTGACAAAGAAAAGCAAGAAACTAAAGCAAACCTTGCAGTAGTTTTTCCCACTCCCCTAACTGTAGTTACCAAGGTAAAACAGGCAAAGTGAAAACTTGGTATATCATATCACAAAAGATGTGGGAGAGACAGAATAAATTTCAGTGTTATTTCAAGTTTTATTTCTTTCATGTGTTATATTTTTCTAAGTACATATTTAAAAGATCCTGTATATGTGAATTTGTTTGTTCTTGAGTCTCTGCTGTTGAATATAATAGTAAAACAATTCCACAAAATCCCCCACAAAAAACTCCATACCAACAATACTTCTCCTTCCCATTCCAAAAGAAAACCCTCTATGTGCTTCTTTAGTTCAAGTTTCCAAGATGTTTTTGGCTGGGTATAGAGTAGCAAGCAAACACATATATTACTGCAGCTTCTGCAGTCACTAATGTCTTCTTTTTCTGAGATCCCAAAGACTAGGATAATTACATTCTGCAAGAAGCAAAACAATTTATGAAAAAAAAAATGACACATTCTCTTATTAAAAATTAAATAGGACTTCCATAATCAGCAGCTTCAAATATGCGTGAATAATGACAGCTAGAAACCAGACTCTGCAGATTGCTCATGAAGTGGGTGTGAAGCTGAAGTCAGGGTAAGAAAAAAAATCACAATGATAAAAGAGCGCTTTCTTGGAGCTTTTACAAGGTCATTTGGCCAAGGCCAGATAAAAGTGAATATTTCTCCAATACCCTGTAACAAGAAGGAGAAAAAGAATGAAAAATTATCTTTTGCAGCAAAAAACAAAAAATCAAAGTCAACTTCTCTAGGATTAAGTCCACTGGAAAATAAAGTCTGCCTTTTCTTCTGACAGGTTTTAGCTTTTAATTATGTAAAGCCGTCATGAAGGGATTTCTATCTTTTTGTAAATTTAATTCACAAAATGTACTAATTATCTGCACATATTAATAGCTCGTTGAACAATATATTAATGTAGCAAGCCGAAATGTGCTTTCCAAACAACAGTAAAACAAGGCTTAAAAAAAGTACACCCATCCATAATTCTTGTACAGTTCATATGCAAACATACTGGTAGTGTAGATATTGTGAAAAAACCCCCAAAGAATCCAATGCATTTAACTCCATCAGCTGTCCACAGTTTACAAAACTTAATAATATTGTGGGCTGCAAAAGACAGCAATGTCTTCTCCTGTGGGGAACTGTCTTTATCTACTCATTGTAATTTCTTTAGCGAATTTGAGTTAATTTTTAATAACAATTTTGCCCCTCACAAAACTGAAACAGCAACTCATAGGAAGGCAACGATATTATTTAGTTACCATCTTCAGAATACAACCCCGCCGCAAAAATACTATTGTAACTGTTGGAGCAAAAAATGAGGAAGAAAGTCACAGAAGAATATCTGCATTTGTGGGAGAAGGGTTGAAAGCAAGGGCTTTTTTTAAAGTTTGATTTTTTTTAATTCCTCTTTGTAAGATCCTAGTTTTAAAAAAAAAAGAGTTATGTGAGTTATGTCAAAGCCATCTCCTAAGGCAAGGATAATGTATGTCAGTACCTGAACTTGCTTCAAATATCTCCAAGCCTAGAAGTAAAGGCTCTGCAAAAATCTTTATGTCGGAACTGGGAATTAGGGTAGGGAACTGCTTTCAGAAAAGAACACAGGTGCAGTGAGCCTTCTGAAACAGTAATTTGAAAACAGAGGGCTCGATTTATCCAATTCAGTAGTGATGTTTTACTGACAACCCCACTGATACGAATAGTCTCCCTTTTTGCTCATGGGAAACAGCAGGAAGAATGCAGCCCACGACAAAGTCATCCTCTTTCACTGAAGGCCACTGAAAGTTTGCAGAATTATCTCCTGCATTTTCAGCCACATTTCTCAGCTGCCCAGGTTTATCCACTCACAGTCTACAACACAGAGGACATGGCTGTATTGAGGTTTTAGCGCTAAATATCAAGGCACCTCCAGCAGATGCCGTCCATGCCATAAACGCTTCTTCTGGTTTGAAATACATATTCTGCAGTTCTTTATGAGAATGTGTTTCAGAAAAAGGCATGTGCCACTACCTGGCCCCAAACTCAGAGTTGGAAAGCATTTATTTTAAGATCCCTTCTCATATCACTTGAGAATTAAACCACATAAGCTGTCATAATGAAATGTCAAATATGAAGCTAAATTAACGTCAGCATCGGTGCGAAAAAGATGAACAAATTAATTATTCTTACCTTTCTCCTCTTTTATTCCAAGTAGTTTGACTCCTGGATAAAAGAAAAAAAATGCATGAGTACAATACCAAGTACAATGTACAGAACAATCACATATTTATGCAAGGAATTATGGTAATCCAGTTGTGTGGAACTTTCTTGATTACTTGGTGCCTTTCCCTGTCTTTTGAAACTTCACTTAAAATAACAAGTAAACGCTTCTGCAAGATTCCAGTTCTAGCAATAAATACGTCTTTGATTTTAACTCAATATGAATAGCAGGTTGTATTGACTGAGGAGATAAACGTATTTTATTTTTGCTGGAAAAAAAAATCAATCTAGAAGTGTTCCAAATATCTTCAGATGCCTCAATCCTTTCTTGATCTCACACAATTTGAAAGAGTGAAAAGTTTTTTCCGCTCCTCCCCAGACTGCCGCTATTCTCTTTTAGGCTGAGATTTTCAAAGGAAAGAATGATTGAGCTCAAAGACAAGCCAGGCAGAACACATCTGCATATGCTGTTTGACTGTCTTGTCAGAGGTAAGTCATTAAACTCAGCTACAGCACACCCTGACCTACTCATCTGAGGTTCCTATATCAGTGCTGATGCTTCTGCTGAGTAGTTTATTTATTTTCTGCCATCCTTCTGCCAGGAAAGACAAGCACACTACTCTCAATAGGAAAAAATAAAGCAAAACCAAAAACCCCAAACCCCACACCCAAACCAAGCAGTTTTAGGAAAAAATTAAATAAACTTTCCAACTCAGATTGTACATAGACTAAGCAGGCTAAAGCTAAGTTAGCAAACTACATTCTTTGTTAAAACAATGTAACCATGGTGGATTGTACTGTGGAACCTTCTTATATAAATATTCTATTCTCAATATTCCCATGTTAAATAAAAGCTTTTTCTTTGTGCTGGGAAACCAGAATTTTCAGTGCAATTCTATCCATCTAAAATTTCATTAAAGTCTGCATTGAAGACTGATTGTGTATGGAAAACTGTGGCATGCGTGCTGGCCTTGTAACTTCAGGGACTTTTGATCTATGGTCCTTTTTTGCTGTGCAACAGTAAACTTCATGACATGCTCCCTCTCCAGTTGGTAGCAAATAGGGTAAATCAAGTGCTGGTTGAGACTCAGAAGAAACGTTCCCATGGATCATGCCACCAGAACTAAACCAAGTACTAACCCACAAACCATGTTCATTTAAAATAGTTTTATCCATAAATCTTGTTTCTTCAAAACAGATTTATCTAGCATCCATCGAGTTCCTGTTCTTCTTGTGGGAAAGGAAAAAAATGTGGTTTCCTGTCACAATGCACCTGTGTATTCAGGGCATAGTTGCTTCCCACAACAAATATCTAGAATTATGCATCCACTGAAAGAGCAGAGTCAGCATCCGAGAGAGTATTTCTCATTCTTATGCATGACACCGGGTGTAATGGAGATGTGAAATGGGAAGGTGTAATATGTCATGTTGCCTTCTACATTCTACTATTGCTCAGAGAGATTCAACAGCTAGTATTTCATCAAATAAGAGTAGATATATACCTATATATACCATCTATTCACCACATGACCTCTCCCCATTAAAAGAAATAGTCAAAAGGGTCCTTGACAGTGCTCCATTTCCACACAAAAAATAAAAAAGGGCTTTGCTTCAGGCTTGTCATGCATTACCACTAGGCCCTCCATACTTAGAACATGGGCAAATCTCATAAGGGAGTGAATATATAAAAATGTGCAACTGTTTCAAAGTTATTCTTCTGTAAAAACAGAAGTGTTTTAATATTTAAATAAAACTGATCATGTGTGCTATTACAGTGAAGAGATACTGCCTCAGTCATAGGTCCCAGCTGAGTAAGGATTAAATCTTATTGATTAAACTTTGATGTCAGAATGGCAATTGTTATGTTTTTTTTCCCTCATATCCTAAAATGTTTAACCTTATGTTAGAGGTAATGGCAACCCAAAGGACATCAAAACTTTCTTGATAGCATACATCAAGACTCGATGCTCTCTCAAGGGTGCAGTAGCTCACAGAGAGAAGTGGAAATTCATTAATTTGTCTTCCCATTAACAAAGGAAACCACACAACCACCCAGAGAGATCCCTGGCATTTATAACCAAATAGGGAGAAAAGATTACTGTCATGAAGATACTTCTTGAAATAACAGCTCATAAATATTTCTAATAAAACACAAGATGTCTGGAGGGCAGATGAATTAATGAAAGCTGCTTTCCTATCGATTAGGGGACAATCGGGCAATGAGACTGTTCTCTTCCCCCCTGCACAGACACACACACAATAAATTCTCCTTCCCCCCCCCTCTCTATTTTCCCTGGGGTATCCATGACCTCTTTTGCCTCTCCTAGCCCCCAGGAAAGCAGGGCAGAGCTGCAGCTGCTCTGGAGCTGTGTCCATGTTGCAACCTGTCAACGCATGGAGTGTCCAGGTTCTTCCCACCACCCCTGAGGTGGTGGGAGTGGTTTGGTGGCAGAGGACTTGTTTGGGGTCTCTCCTTTGCCCAGCCATTGCTTTTCATGAAACGTATAGAAACTTAGTTATCATCAAGACTTATACTCCCTTACAGATTTATCCATGATTGGCCATCAGGCTGAAAACCTTATTATGCGTAGGCAGACAGTGTGATCATACAAACTTAATTTCCTTAGGAAACCAGGCTAATAAAAATAATAATTATGAAAACTACAGCAGGTAGATCGATAACATGGTGCAATGTTCAGTTTCTGTAACTGCAAAGCTGTTGTGACTGTAAAGAGTTTAACAGGAAAAAAAGAAGCGGTAAAGAGAACAAGGAGCAGGCTCAAAAATTACCTGCAGGTCTTAAATTTGGGAGCCTTTTCCATTTCTTTTTATCTTAGTATATAGTCTGACCTGTTTCAGTTAACTCCCCTGTAGTGTAAAACACCATACTGCAGACTACATGACTTGTAAACCACACCTGGAGACAGTCTTTTTTTTCTGCTGAAAATCCCAAGGGAAGGGAAAAGAATCTTGGTATAATCAAACACACTGAGGTTGCAGCCTCCAGTTTGTCTTTTGAGAGATATTTTGCTTTCTTGTTCCTCTTACCAATACTCATTTTTAATTTCTTTCCATGATGAGATATGCTTTCATAGTTTATTCTTTCCTTGTTTTGTTTAGTCTTCTAATCTCACATCATAGCGCAAAGGAAAAATGGATAATCTAGCATTACCCAACAGAAGGCAAGGCTCCTTGGGAGCCATTAAGTAAACATCAGAATAGGAAATCTATCACTTCTATGCACAGGGTTTTAGTGCATTTGTGTTGATGCATTCTTTGACTATATATATTTTTTACAAAGCATAGATTGGCTGCATATGTCACAGAGCCGTCTGTTGTTAAAATAGTTCCTGGGCTGAATGCGCTTGTTTGGTGGTACCAACACCTGCCTTGTGGAAGAGGATATATGGCATTGGGCTTAAGGCAGAACTCAACACCTTTTTGCAGATAATGGCAAGGTTTTCAGCAGCAACAGCAGTCGCTCTGGCGGAGATGCTTGAGTTAAGATACGGGTATGTTGGCTGTGTCACAGCCTTCCTTTTGAGTTTATCAGGAAGCAGTTTACAAATTGGAATAAAGGACACAAAATAAAAATAAAAAGAATAATTTCTGCCCTTGCTACCTTTGTTAGTCTGGCCCCATCCAGCAGACATTACCCTTTACCCCTTACTAGGTTTCAGTTTGCTCTGTCCTACCTGAAGTCTCTAATTCTGCTATCTGCAGACATGCCTTCCTTCATGAGATGATTCAGGCCTGCCATACAGAGTGCTCTTGTACATTTTTACCAGATTGGACATTTTCAGTTTGGCTTCCAACAGTTCCTGGATTTTCTGACCCAACCAGTAAAGCCCCTAACCACCTGGTTCTCCAAGCAGGTGCCTGTAGAACTTAAGGGAGGTTGAGCTGGGACGTCCTGCCTTCTCTCAGCAAGACCCAGAGAACTGCTATGCACAAAGATATCCTCAGTCCATAGTTTCTGAGGCCCTTGCCATTGCTCAGGGATTACCCAAAGCCTGTAGTAATTAAGATACTCTTTTTTTCCAGTTTCAGTATTTGGAAAATTTCAGCAACAACAGTATCTGCTTCTTTATCATGCCTTGACTTCCTAGATGCTTGAACCTGAGTCTCCCTGGCATTCATCTGCCAAGATACAAATCTGCACCAGACAGTCCAACTAATCCAATTCAAGCTTTTCTGGTTATCAACTAAACATCTTGCTCTACACTGCTTAGTCTTTGTAAATCTTCCATTTTTGCACTATGGTCCTCTCAGCAATGGAATTTCAACCTAATGAAAATTTCCATGACAGGTATATTGCATTATTTTTTTAACAGTAAAGATTGCATTTCTAAATAACAGTCACATTACTGACTCATTAGGAAAACCAAAAAGATTTAATGGATGATTAATAGGCTATCATCAAGATATATTTTCTTCAAAGGATCCTTGAATCTATGTATTTTAAATAAGCTGGCTCTTCTTTGTCATAATTTTATATAGGTAAAAAAATAAACAGCTGCACCTTAAATGGGATTTTTTCCTCTTCACTTTCAATATCATATTAAAGTATTTTCAGCATTTCCAAACATCTTTCATTTGAAGACTTTCCAGAAAATCCCTTACGATTTCACTGTCCTTGTTCTGAACTTAAAGTACCTTGGATGTGGTTGGTTCCTTGCAGTAAGTAACTTGCATGCAAAGCAACCAGGTTCTGCTGCAAGAGCAACTGTTCCTCCCTCCTCCCATTTGAACAGCTTATATATTTAAGACAGGATTTCTTCTTAAAAGCTATTGTAGGCAGCCAGCCAGGACTGTAACTTCTGTCAGGCAGGCTAAACGCAGACAGACACATAATAGTATCTGGGGAAAAAGTCAACTTTTAAACAGAATTACAGAACCACAGAATGATATGGGGTTGGAAGGGACCTCTGGAGATCATCTAGTCCAAGCCCCCTGCCAAAGCAGGTCCTCCTAGAGCAGGTTGCACAGGAACATGTCCGTGTGTGTTTTGAATGTCTCCAGAGACAGCGATTCCATCACCTCTCTGGGCAGCCTGTTCCAGGGCTCTGCCACCCTCAAAATAAAGAAGTTCCTCCTCATGTTTAGGTGGAACTTCCTATGTTGAAGTTTGTGCCTGTTACCTCTTGTACTGTCACTGGGCTCCACTGAAAAAAGACTGGCCCCAAATTCTTGACACCCACTCTTTAAGTATTTCTAAGCATTGAACAGATTCCCCCTCAGTCTTTTGTTCTCCAAAGAAGACCCAAGTCCCTTAGCCTCCCTAATCATCTTCATAGCCCTTTGCTGCACCCTCTCCAGTAGTTCCCTGTCATTCTTGAACTGGGGAGCCCAGAACTGGACACAGTATTCCAGATGCAACCAAACAGTTCCACTGCTTTCACATTCTGTACCCAAAAAACTTACCCAGGCATTGTGACTGTGGTAGTTCAGACTCCCAGGATATCCAGGATGGTAGACACTATTAGGTTGCGTTTTGTTCTGGAGCCGGTCCAGGAAAGCATTATTTACCCTTAAAATACAACAAAAAAGGAACAATGACTGAAGGTAGCTGAGGAATTCAGAGACTTTTGAATTTTAACATTCTGTGAGCGGCTTTTCTTAGTCTCAGTTCAATACCCATCTTCATATGTTTTTCAAGCCTGTGCTATGTAACCATGGACTAGCATGAGATAGGCTGGATTCCATTTTCAATTCACTAGGTGCATCCTTATCCTGTGATCAGTCTGCTGTGATTAAAAGGAACACTTTGGCTGCTGTGAGAAATGCACCAAAATTCTCCGTAGAAAAATGACCCGCGTATCACCACCCACCTTATCAGGAAGACGAGCTATTTCAACAATTCACCTTAGGTGGTCTTTCAGCTTTCAATACAAAAGGAGAATTTCTAGAAGCACTGATTTCCTAATGCTAATGAAAAAATCCAAACACTTAAGCTTGTTACTAATAGAGACAATTCATGTAGCTGACAACTTTCCCTACCATCCAGCTCTGAAATCAACTCTAAGCATTTTCTTGTACTGCTTTATCAATCTGGAAAACATGCAAAAATACACTTTTCATCAAAGTCTTATGCATATTTTTAAACCTTCTGAAAACTGTTTCTTTTTATCCCTTATTAATGTTTAGGACTGAGACACATGCTTAGACATGACTGCTGTTTTAATGTCTTACAATGCTATTGGTAAGAATGATGTAAAATGCAAGATATTGGATTATTTCTATCTAGGGACATGACATGGACTGAATCGAAAATCCTTCATTAACTTCTATGGGTAATTATCTCAATATCTTTCCTGGAAAAAAAAAAAAAAAAGAGAAAAAGAAATGAAAGCAGTATGGAAAGTGGTTGCCTACAGAAGTAAGGTTTTATTTATACTTCCCTAATGATATAAAAAAAGAAACAAATTGTGTTTTCATTTTTGAGCCTGAGTCTTGTTTCCTTTTACCAGCAGAAAACAAAGCTGACAATAAAGCTGTGCTTCGAGATAATGGAAAGCCTGTTAAGTGACAGAAGTGCAAGATTAGAGTCGCTGAACACAGAGAGAGCACAGCGGTGGGGCACAGCCTGGGGCTTGCAGCAACGCAGCTGCAGAAGGTCTTGCTGCACTGCAGCTTCTATCTGTAGCGATAGCAAATCCCACAGTTACTGTGTCCAGCTCTAAGAAGGACATGGACCTGTTGAAGCAAGTTCAGAGGAGGGTGGTCAAAGGGCTGGAGCACCTCTCCTATGAGGACAGGTTAAGAGAGTTGGGGCTGTTATGTCCAGAGAAGAGAAGGCTCTGGGAAGACCTTATAGCAGCCTTCCAGTACCTAAAGAGGGCCTACAGGAGCAATGGGGAAGGACTCTTGATCAGGGAGCATAGCAACAGGACAAGGGGTAATGGTGTTAAGCTGAAAAAGGGGAGATTTAGGTGAGATATTAGGAAGAAATTCTTTACTGTGAGGGTGGTGAGACACTTGAACAAGTTACCCAGAGAAGCTGTGGATGCCCCATTCCTGGAAGTGTTAAAGGCCAGGCTGGATGGGGCTTTGAGCAACCTGGTCTAGTGGGAGGTGTCCCTGCCCATGACAGGGGGGGTTGGAACTCTGTGATCTTTAAGGTCCCTTCCAACCTGAACCATTCTATGATTCTATGGTTTATCTGTGCCTGTTAACCTCAGTCAACCACAAAAAGTAGTCCATTCTAAAATAAAATTAAAATAAATAAATAGGTAGTTAGATAAAGAAATTAAATGCTCCCCATCTGAAACTACTGTACTAGTCGTTACCCATGAAACTGCTAATAGTTTCTACCCTATGCTGTATCCTACACGGATAGGATAAATAAAGTGTAAAAGGCAGTCTGGGTCATACTGCATTACAGCGAGGAGCTGTAATGATTTATATCAGTGGCTCATTTGAGGGCAAAGTTAAACCAGAGGTGAGGTCAGGGATCCTCATTGCAATCATCTTCTAGAGCATGAATGACTACAGTTTTGAGAGACTTTCCAGATAGGAATGCAATTAAAGTGTATTCTGCATTTTTGAATCATACCTCCTCTGTTCGTTTTGATGTGCTCTTGTCCTGGCTTCCTCTTCTTGCTTTTGTTTAAATTCCATTAATTCAGCCTGGGAAATGATAAAAGTAAAAATAACAAACCCCAACCAACAAACTCACTTTTAACAGCAAACTTACTTTTAATTAACATCCCTATGTTGCAAACCCAATTAATTCCACACAGTGTTAACATCATCTGGAGCCAGGCATCATTCCCAGAACTACTCTGAACAGCTTTGTATTTACGTGACAGCACTATGTTAGAAACTGAGTTGCCTTTTCTGTTCAGCGGATGAGTTTTGTTTGTGCCTTAAAAACTGGGAAGTTGCAGGATTCAGATATTTACAATCCTACATTTAAAGGTATATCTATGCCAGACACCTGTCTGCATCCCCTTGCCTCAACCCATGGGTTGGAATATCCCTGGGGATCCAAGGGGAAAGACAGCTGAAGCCATCTAGCAAGAGCAGACAGAGCCATTGCGCCTGTAGGTTATGAAGGAGTCGTGCCCTTCACCTCCTGCCTTTGGGAGGGGAGAAGATGAGAATGGGGGTATGTGGTGTGGTGTGTCACCTCCAGCTCCCTGGGGCCACCCCAAAGGTGAGGGAAGAGCAAATGGTACCTCTTGGTGTGGTGAAAGCAGGTGCAAGCTCCCACCCTTACATTATGGAATAGCAAGGTATATAAACAGTGTCAAAGGGAACTCTTTTCAAGGGAGAGTCTGTTTATGCAATTTTAGCCAGGACTGTGAAGGAAACACAGCCTGTACAACTCTGCTCTGCATGTGTGCTTGTCTGGCTGGTCCTTGTTCCCTGCAATGCACCCAAGAACTGAAGATGCAGATTTTTCTGCAAAGAAAATTTGCCTTGCAGTGCAAGGGGGAAGGGATAGGAACTGACCCATCTTTCATATTTTCCATAGCAACTGAGCAGCAGTAGGAAGGGGAACTAAAATGAAACGATGCCATTAGATAAAAGCTTCGATAACTGAATGGAACCACAAAAGTTTTTTTTTTTTTTTAAAAATCAATTTAAGTGGAACATTAAATAAAACCTACGCAATAAATGTATGAAGAAAATCAATAACTGCAAATGTGTTGTGTATCAATATTTGTCTAGCTCTAAAAGAAGAAACAGGATTAAGAAATAAAAAAGCCAACCTTAATTTTCACTGTTTTAAATAACTATTCAACCTGAAAATTAAAACCAGTATCTGACTTTCCAATATGCTGAGTCCTCTCTTGAAGTAATGTTCTGAAATATATTGTGTGTATATGATGCAGTGTTCAAAGTGTACTGAAAATTTCTAAATCACGCAATACACACTAAAACCTGTTCTGAAAAAATAAAAAAAAAGAAGGAACTGACAATACGTTTTATAGCTACACTGTGCTAGGAGGTACACACAAAGCAGAATTCACAATTACTTTAATAAATATCAGTTTGAAGTCGAAACAAGCCAATGTATACCTGAGGGACAATTATTGGAACCTTTAAAATACATATTATTTACAGTAGGTTTGTAAGTAGTGCATTCCTCTG
Organism: Nycticryphes semicollaris; assembly: GCA_013400055.1. Taxonomy (NCBI): domain Eukaryota; kingdom Metazoa; phylum Chordata; class Aves; order Charadriiformes; family Rostratulidae; genus Nycticryphes; species Nycticryphes semicollaris. The sequence goes on from VXBJ01000617.1 coordinate 845,581, forward strand.
CGCAATAGGTAGCACCAACTGTGAAGGCAAGGAGCACTTGGAACCGTGCACCGAGAAAGAGCAGCCTTAGCAGCAGTCAACACCTTCTTAGCAACCTGTGGAAACTGGTAAAGAGCCTACAGCTCTACTCAAGACCCTTAAATCAAATTCATAACGTAGAGGCATGCTAATTCACATATGTAATTACTTTCTCTATGGAGAAATAAATGTAAAGAATACAGCAGTACAAGCCTTACACCCATCAGGACTGACTTTCAAAGATTTTTCCTTTGTATAGTTCCTGGGAATAAGCATATACCTAATGGGAAAGCAATTAAGAGCCTCCTTTTCCCCACCTTTTTGTTTGCAGCACCCTGGTCGCAAGAATACTATGAAATGAGGACAATTTTCCCCAACATTTAAAGACAGATATCCGTGAGGGAAGATGAGTCACTTGTCCAGCACTAGTAGAAACTCACTGCGTGGAATTTGTTGCACTAAGATTCTATTCTGGGGAAGCAGTTTAACATTAATTTGGATGTTAGCGACACCAAGGGCATAGTAAGAGGCTCAGTACTTGCTAATGTGTTTCAATGCTGCCCTTCCCGGACTCGCACAGTCAGACCTGGAGCCAAGACAGACAACATAGCACAGTGCTATTGCCTTGTGCAGATGAAATTTGTGTGGAAGTGGATCCCAAATCCATGCCAGAAGGATTACAGTGGGACTTCAGAGGCATCTCAGAAGACGGAGTCCAAACTTGCAGTTAGCGCATGCCTGCTTTTTAGCCAATTCAAACCTCTGTATTTAGGTTGCTAGCAAGAGAACAGAGAACCGCTCAGGCTTAACAGCAAATCTGTTTCCACATCCCCATTTGGGGAGGCAGAGCACATGGGCCTTGATTCTCTAGAAAAAGACTACTCAGAGTCTGAGATCATCATGAATATCTCTGTAAGATTACTTCTGCATGAGAGAGAGGAAATTGGTTTCCTTTGCCTATGAAATGGGGAACTGTGGTCAAAAAATGCTCTGCACAACTGTTGAAATGGAGAGGCGAGCAGACACTAGTCACCCAGATGCTAATAGCCTTGAACCCAGAAGATAATTGTCCTACCCCTGTCCAAATTTGTACAGCTTGGCTCATGTCTCTCACATTATTTGAAAACAGTGACTAAAATGCTTTTGCTAAAGAGAAGATCTGTGCGTAGGCTACAAGTAATCAATGCATTTAATTGGTTTCACAGCATGCAAAAATGATGCAATATGCAAACTGTTAATGTATAATTACCTTCCTCCGTTGTTCTTGCTTCATTTCCTCTAATCTTCTGTTTTCATCCTCTCGAAGAGCTTGCTTATAAGTATGGCTCCTAGACTATTGTTCAGCAGAGAATACAAACATATTGGTGTGGGGAAAGGGGGGACCAAAATCCCAAATCTTATTCCCAAATCTTTATACAGGTAATTAACAAGACAGAAATGGCTGAATGATTTCAATTACTCAAAAAAACCAGATTAGTCTCAAGACTAGAATTTAAACAAGAAGTAGTCTAAAGCTTCTCAGTCATTTGATTTTGCTGAATGTCCATCCGTGCACCAGAACCAGGGACCCACAGCACATGCTATTCCATGTCCCAGTGGCAAGCAATAAAGATACCCCAAGCTTTTTGTGAGAAAAGACAATCAGGTTATATGACACTGAGATGGTTTATTTTGGGAAGAAAGAAAAGTACTGGAAATATTACCAAGTTAATAAAGCATGGCAACAGAGGGGAAACTAGGATTATTTCTATGGGAGTACTAGAAAGGCATTGGTAGGGTAACAGAAGCTGAAATATCAAGTCTGCTCTATTATTTGTGGGGCAGTCAAGAGAACTGAAAATCTGAATTACACATCATGAATAAAGTATGCAACTGTGTAGGTTTTCATTAAATAATGAGCCCTGGTCTTTCACGAGTTGTAGTTCTCAGCAAAGAGCCAGGCTACCGTTAGGATCTTACAGGATCCTAAGGATTCTACACATAGAAACTTAATTGCAAAGTCTTTGAGCAGGTACATAACATCACACACTCAATAATGAGCCAGTATAATTTAAAACAAGAAGTGTGTGCAGGTTTGACTTTAGTGAGGGATTTGTTGCAGGTCTACACAATGTTCTTGAAACTTTATATATGCATACAGAATGACACCATTAAAACGACAGGCTCATCATTTGCTAAAAAGACTGAATAGAGAAAGCAATTATTAATAACTCAATTTTGAGTTGGGAGGAGTTGTTACATGTGTCCAGAGAGACTCATTCTGTGTCCAATATTATTAATTACCCTCCATAATGGCTTCAGGAATTGTGTGGAGTGTATGTTAATCATGTTGGAAGACAGTAAAAATCTACACAGGATTGGTAACACTTTGAAAGATAGGATTAAAATTAATTATGAGCTTGATTAAATAAGCAGGCCAAAAAAGTCATTGATGACAGAGTCACTCCAAAGAAGCCAAATTTGTTCATGCACATCAAGTAATATTTGACAGTGATATTTGAACATGATGTGCTAAATTATTATCACTATTAAAGAAATGATGTGAAGGGAAAAAAAATGATCAATGTTACATTGTTCCAAACTTTTCTTAGAACACGAATTTTCAATTTTAAAAGCCACACCTATACATGCCCCTCTTTCAACACGCACGTCAGACACTTCCTAAGCTTATCACTCTTCTCTGTTTCAAAAACATTGTACCTGAAAGTTTTAATTACTCCAGACAAAGCACAGGTCCAAGATAACATCAAAATTAATGTTCAAGTTTTCCCACTGGTTTAGCATTTTGGTACTATGCCAAGTTTATTTAGATAACAACTCATTGGTGATGTGCACAAAGGCTGTGTGTATGCCTGTAGACCACACAAGTTGCTTGGAAAGACATTTTGCTAACTGCATTGCTACATTACAAGCAAGTGATTAGTTGCTTTTCAGAGCTATAGAAAAGCTGCCACATAAAATACATGTATAACATCAGCTGATATTAATAAAAAGAACCCATACAGATAAACTATGGCTTTTATCTGCTTGTATACCACTAAAGCCAAAGATGATCTATAGAATGTAATCTGGCATAATTTATTAAGAAGCCACTCAAAAACTGGAACAAGAAAGGCATCCATAGGTAAGTGAAGTAGAATGCAAAAGCTAAAAGTAGCACCTATATGCCTCAAATAATTTAGTGTTCCTTCAGGCATCCACCCACTTCTGTATAGATATGAAGGGACCACACTAAAATGCTGAAATCCAAGTCAGTCCTAGGAACATGAGCTGACTTGTCTTCACAATTCAATGTTCATGCTGTATGAAAGGCTACAGAGTTGGATCATCCCTACCAAAAACCAAGGTCTCCACAGTTTGAAGCATCAAATGCTTCAAGAGAGAGGTAGAAGTGGCTTCAAGACATCTTTTTTCTCTGCCCATAGTTGATCTTGCTTGGCTGCCCAGGACTACAAAAGTCAGTCTGAAAGCCACTCTCCAGCAATGCTGAGCAGAAGTTGGCTCGTTCAATGTATGTATCTGCCCACTTATGCTACAATTTCTTTAGGGTTTTCAGAGATAAAATTACCTGAGGAATCAGAAGGGAAAGGAACATATTTTCAACATCACCTTCCCTTTTTGTGCAATGAGAACCAGGAAGAGAGATTTGAGGCAAGACATCACTGTCATATATTCTGTTTGCAGCAATTTCTATGACGAGGGGGTCTCGCACGTTTTCAAGGTTTCTGAGGAAAATATGGAGGTACATCTCTCCTTCCCTTTACTCAACTGTTGGTGTTCAAGGTTATATACAACATAGGGCTGTCCAGGTTGGATACTTTCAAGTTTCTGCTGACTAAGGACTATCACTTGTAACAATTTCTGTTCATTTGGCTGCCTGCTCTCTGTCTTCCCCCAATTACAAACCTCCCTTAAGGAGAAATACTTCTGTCTCAGGGTTAATATTCCTCACTGCAAGGTTTTACATCAGTAGGGAAGCTTGGTTTAGACACAAAGAGACTAATCATATGTGAAAAAGCCTTTTTGAGGCAATTAGAATAATGAAACCTAAGCAATACTTTATCTATTTCATAATTACATTGATACTTACCAGGCTTATTCAAACTGGGACAAAGTCCCCAAGCAGCCTATGGAATCACTTTTAGGATGCAGTGAGAAATAAGCTTCTCTTCGGACTCAACTTGAATTGCAGTAAAGCATCCACTGACAAGAACTAGTTGAGATTTCATAAAAGCTTGCCACCAACGGATGGGTACAGAGCACATTTAAGATTCTGCTCTGACTTCAGAATATAAATCTGGTTCTCATTTATCTGTGAGCGATCTGTGAGTAATAAAGGCAGTCCCCTACTATATAGGATACTCTGCCAGCGTGTAAGAGACAATGTAGGCAATCTCATTCACCCAGAAAGACTCCTTGGTACTCATTGAGTTACGTCTAGACAATTAAGCTCAATTAGGATATTTTAATATTACACTATTGACAGCACCTGGAAAGCTGACAGAAAATATAGCACACGCCATGCTTTTGCTTACCCATGCTGTAGATTCTGGGCCACGATTAGCAATCTGACAGGAATCACTCTTTGGCAAACACAAGTCCAATCTGTTCAATAATTCATTGGTTTTGCTACGAAGAAATCCAATCCAAATAGAATTGTTAGTGCTTCCATAAAAATAAATACAGCTTTTTATTCCACCCTTGGAATCTAGCCTAGACATTTTATCATGTAGCTGCTGGAAAACATCACAGGTGGAACACAAGGTTATGGAGATGGACAGAATGAAATGGGAGAGAGGATAAAGAACCTATATAGTGGGTAAGACATTTGTTGCGAGGAATTTTTAGGGAAACAATTATTGTCATTTGCATATTTGGGGTCTAGAGCAGCTATGCTTTCTTTCCTCACTGTAAAGCTCCTAAAATGCAGACTCGCACACCATTGGACTTCAGCAGTATACAACTGCTTCACAGAATTGTTGCAAATCCTTCTACCAGATCTATAAATCTCAGAGAAGTAATTTAAAAGATTATTTTAAGGAATTTTCTTTCATGGAAATACACGGTTAATACAATGCAGCCTTACAACAAATTACTTAATCCGTGATATTTTGAAGCATTTTGTAGCACTGAAAAAAAAAAAAAAAAAGCTTGTCTTTGTTGTAGCAGAACTGCGCAATGGCACAATGTTGTTATTTCTTATTCTGGCAAGGGCAATTTTATTTTTCCAATTACATCTTTTATAAGCCAGATTTACAAAGTAGCATTGCTTTGCTCACAGTTTCAACCAAGTACAGTTAAACAATGTCAGAAGCAACAACATAAACAATTGTTAAGAATAGTGCTGTGGTAGGGAATCAGTTTCCTAACCTGCAGTCCCAGGCATATCTGTTCAAGTCTTTGCTTACTCAAAGGAATAGAATTAGAGGAAAGAGGCAATTTTATTTCTGGATACAGGTTTGAAAAGCATGAAAGTACTGAAGTGAGAGCAGAAAGAGTGCTTCAAGAGGCATTCAACACAAAAATTTACTCTGCTAACAGGGCAACCAGCTAGCTTTGTAGGAGACAAGATGCCACTACCAAAGACAACTACTTAACCTTGGAGAAAAAAAAGCTTTGGCTGCTAAAGAGTGATGATGAGTAACTGGTGAAACAGACTACCAAGTGTGCTTGGAGAAAAAAAAGCTTTGGCTGCTAAAGAGTGATGATGAGTAACTGGTGAAACAGACTACCAAGTGTGCTTTTGTCTTTCACTTCATGATGTGAAACTGTGAGTAGATGAATTTTTGGAAAATATCCTGCTGGTCAGTGGGTATATTGAGGAGAAGTGGGGAAAAAAGAACAAAGGACTCGATGATCTCAAAAGTCCCTTCCAACCACTAAGATTCTGTGATTCTGTAAGTTCTACTCTGCTGCTGTACACAATACAAAACCGCGTTACCATGACAGTTACAGAGTACTAGCTGAACCTGTAGCAGGCTGTGCTTTTAGAGTCTCAGCATTCCCAGTCCACTCCCTCTCCTACATTACCATGGATAGTTAACCTCAGCCAACATATTATCCAGAAAGAACCAAGTGAAACATAAAATTCCCCAATCTACAACACACCTATATATGAAAGTTAAAGAAATTAATATCCAAGTGTCAAGCACATATGTTTTTCCTATGAAAGACGAGTGATTGAGTGGTGAGATTGCACAGGATAATTTGGGGAACTTGAAGTTTTAAAATGCAGACTTTGTGTTTTTCTACCTATGCTAAAAATGCTAAGATAACAATTTATTTCTGCACCAGAGAAACTAAGAACTCCTACAGAAAATCTGGAATATATTTGAGAAGGTTGAAGCTCTGCAAGAAGTATGTGGCAACTTAGGGGTATACCTGCATGTCCTAATTCCTTATGGATGGCAAAAGATTGGCATGGAGTATGTGGAAGTTGTCATTATTGGTATAAAAATGGGGTGGAGGGTTAAGACACTGCATTACCTGGATCAGCACACTGAGGGATGAAAAGCTAACTCCATTTTGGTATTAGAAAAGATGATTACAAGAGTGGAAGCAAATGAAATTTCTCAGCAAGACTGTGCACTGACTTTGAATACAGAAAAAACCCTACTATATCAAATCAAGTAACAAACTTATAAAATGTCCCTATCACAAGGAGAGGACTTATGTTTCTGAACCTGACTATAGACAAATTCAGTCAATTTAGTCATATATGTTAATCTATTGTGTATCATCTCTATGGAAACCCAGCAATGCATCTGGAATTGCCAGACTGTCAAAATATTGTCTCAATGGTATTTTTCATAATATTAAACCTAAAGTCATAACAATTCAGAGCGTAGCCTAAGCCACGCTGCAGGGAAAGGGGGAAGTTGGAAAGATGACAGTTGAATTAATGTTCCAAAGAGGAAAGCATTATCTCCAGAAGGAAATCAGCATTTAAGAGTGTCCATAGGTGTTCTACATTCAGGTGGTTGGAGTAACATCTCACTCATTTGCCAAAACTTCAAGGGCTAATCAAAGATGCTAATAAAATGTGTTCCTCTAAACTAATTAATATTAAGGAAAGAAGAGCATGAGCTGGAGAAAGCAATTTGAACACAGCAGCATCCTGATACCCTTCAAAAATAACTAGGCAGAAAGAGATCCAAAATTTAGACAAACCTAGAAGACAGCACCCTTGACCTCTGAATAACCCCAAGCATCAAGCTGAAGGGAAGAGAGACGTTCAGAAGCATGGGTTAATCCTGAGCGATCTTATGAGGTTATTTTGCCTTTCCAGTAGCCCTGTTTCCCGTTACACCGCTGGGATCAAGCCTTTTGCTCTGCTTATTAAAATAGGCTACTCCCATACTGGTACATTTAATAGCACCAGGCAATACTCTTAGCACGGGAACTCAGCCATCTATGTTGTGGTAACAGTTCCTGGAATAGTTTTGACCTGTTCCAAATAGCACTTTCCCAAACTCCTGGTTGCTACCTGGGAATGAGTATACAATGAACCACAAGTAACTCCCAAAAGGCAGTTTGGATGCAACCACCCCATTCTGGGAGGTAAAAAACATGTTCTAGCAATGGAAGCAGGCAGTCTCAGGCCTCAAAAGTGACAGTGACTGACAGTGTTTAATTTATTAGTACAGATGCGGCCATGGAAGACTGAAGCACAAAACTGGATTCAGGGGCTGAAAAACTCTGAAGAGCTGTCATAGGAAAATACTGACTGCTGCCAGGATCATTGAGTAATGTGCTAGGAGGGGACAATGTGTGACTCTGGAAATCAGTTCATGTTGCAGGTGCTCTCTGTGAGTCCTCAGATATATGGCTTACCATTTCACAATTATTCTTCAGGCAGTCTCCTTTCTTAAAAGCTGTTACGTAAAAGCATAAACTTGAAGCTCAACAAGTACATGTAGAATGCTGAAACATTAATTTTCTAGGTATTCCACTGAGAACAATGTAATTTAGGGACTTAGAGTTGGCACCCTGCATTCACAAGCTACTTGTAGATTAGGGAATTCCTTATTGTTTGGGACTAAACGTATGTATTCTCCACATTACCACTGGGATGAGGCAAAGGGGTGGATATAAAAGCCAGCACGACCCTCTGGCTAGGTAGGAGCTCCCATGCTCTAACGTGGTCAACAGCCTTGACAGCTGAGAAGCAGAAAGCTCCACAGCTGACTCTAGCATGCAACTGTGAAGATCTGAAGATCCAAAATGGATCTCGTTGTAATACCTGAGGTCTAAAATCCCATGCAGAATAAGGTCCTTAACTTTGTGTGTCTCTTGGTCTTAACTCCTGTCACATCTATAAGGCAAGCAGAAGAGCCAGTCCTGAGAAGGATTTATCCTTAATGGCATGAATAAGGATATGGACTCAGGCCTCAGCATCTTTCTCTGCCCAAGATTCACACAGCACCGCTTGCTAAGCTTTTAATTTGAGATTATATTCCTCTCAGAACGAAGATGTAAATAAAATAATTTTTCTGCCTACACATAGCTTTAAGTCTATTTTACAGACTAACATTAAAAATGCATCAATTAAAAAGGCTTCTTGTAATCTTCATTACTGCTTCCCAATGAAACCAGTGGCAGTTAATTCTTTTGTTTTAATTGATGGATATTGAAATGCCAGGATATGGAAAAATATACTGGCTTTTATGCCAGTGCTTTTGAAAAAAATGCACAATACTTTTGCATATATCATAAATCTATTTATTTCACTTGACAATTTTTAAAAGATAATGGCCACTGTTATTACTGCTGAAAACAAGACAGCTCCTGAACTCCCTGTTTTCTCAAGCTGCAGGATCTCCAGCATTACAGTTCTGCTCTAATGAACGTCCACAAGTATGCTAAGAGACATTCAAAAACAGTAATAATAAATAGAAATAAAGAATTCCAAGCCAAGTAAATCACTCTAGTCATATCAGAGAGGCGACAACACGAGAAGTCACTAAGACAACAGAAGTAGTATCTAATGCTGAATGACATGGACACATCAGCTTCCAAATTCATTGCCAGTAAGCAATGCTTGTGATATTTCAACATTGTTTTCTAATTCAGCTGACAAACTAAGAACTATGCATAATGCATAGATAATGTTAGTTTCAAACATCTGCCCAGAAGTTCCACGATGGCTTTTAAATAATAGCAGGACTCCCCCTCTCAAAAACAAAACCAAAAAACAAAACTGATTTTCATTCAAGACATCTTTTTGCAGCACCAACAAGCACGCCTACAATTCTCCCCACTTCAACATATTTAATTAGCTAAGTTAACAACTTCCTCAACTTGAAATTAAGATCATTCGCTTAACTCCACCAAAGCTTACCCGGAAGAAAAGCTGCCTTTCTTTTCTGTAAGGTCCATGGTGGATGTGCTCTTACCAATGCTCTTGTTCCTTCCTCAGTGAGGGCTCTGCCTTATGCCTTGCCCCATGCATCCTGGTCAGGCACTTGCTATGACCCACAAGCCAAGCTGGCTGGTATTTGGGCCATTTCTGCTCTTCTGTCACAAAATCAAATGTTAAAATAGAAGAAATTCTGGCAGTTGATGCAAAGGTTGATGAGATTGCTGTCCATTTATGCAAGTTTCCCATCGATTCTATGTTGGGAAATGGAGAAAGAGACTCCAAAGGAAGGTGTAGTTGGGATTTTCACTAATGAAAATAATTTGCTAAAGTGGAAACAAAGCTTAGGGGAGTGATAATACCACCAAATACCACCATATTTCAAAATTAAGCCATTAGAAAGTTGCTTGCAGTTTAAGTGGGGACACCAATGGTATGCAGTTATAAACGCCTTCTCTCACATCCCCCCTTTTTTGAAGATATTTACTATGACAAGAAGTTTACAAGATTTAAGTAAGTTCAGAAGGCTACAAGCAACTGTTCTGTTTCCCACAGCTGGACTGTGACAAGGGGCAAGGTAGTAAAAATATCTCCATCTGTCAGCGACAAACATGCCCTCAACTCTACATGAATTCTGGTTCTCCTGTACCTCAATTCCAACCCACACCTGCAGGACAGAGTCCGTTTTTGGGTAAGAATTAAAAACAAATATCAGACACGCAAAATTCCCACTGTGAACTAACATCCATGTTTTGGTGTGGGTGGATGAGTGGGTAGGTGGAGGATTCATCTATTGCTGGAAGCTAAAAGGTGAAAAATTACAAGGTGAAATAATTAACCCATTAAATTCCTGTATGATGTCAATTCTTCTGCCATGGCCTTTACTGGGGAGAAAGACCATCCTCTGTGTATTTGGTTCATTTGCTTTTCTAGCACAAATCCTTCCAGCAGCCAGGTACCAAGCTTAATGCAGTGTTCATAGACTTCGCTGGGAGTAATGCACAAGCATACTAAGGAGGACTTGGACAAATCTAATTACAGTGATCAAAACTGTGCTATCTTTGGCTGGTAGGCTTTCTTGTCTGCAAGGTCTTGAGCATGTGTTCCTGTTCTTGGGGACAAGAACAAAAAATGTGGTAGTAGTTCATTATAGGTATAAGACCTCAAGAAAGTACAAAAATAGGTTTTTTTTTTAAAAAAAAGCAACTTTCTCAGCAGAATTATTTCCATCACCTCCCACCCACACTCAAAACTAATCTTTCCTGTCATCCCACTTGCTTTTTTTTGTTTTCCTGACTGGATGAAATAATACAGTTAGGCTATTTTTTCCTCCCACCAACTCATCCAATAGTCTTGGAAGTTATTTTAGACATCAAGCTTCATCTATTATCTGAAGTAATAAGCATAAATCCAGTTTTAAGGAAAATGCAGTTTTGCGTAAGTCTATTGCATAGATCTTCCATTCTGTGTGCTCCATCTGCATGTGCAATCTGCTTCTATATTTTCAGCCAGCTTGCATGGGCAGATTAATGTGTACAATTAGAAAGCAACCTCACAGGCATTCAATAAACTGCCTTCATTATTACACTCAAGAGAGTCCCTTTGGATGTCTATAAAAGCCTAGTTTTCTGCCTGTTAGCTAAATAATTGACAACACTTAAAATAATCAGGAGCAAATGAACAAAATGAAGACCGTTGTGTTGAAAAGAAGCAAACAAAAGATTCTCAAGGCTGCAAACCCCTTTTGTGCAAGCCCTCTTTCATTCTCTCTAGTAACCAATATTAAAAGTCCGGTCAGGTTTACACTTGCACTTCTGTGGGGAAAATTTGTTACCAGCCTGCTGTTTGAACCACACATCATAGGGGACTGAAAACTAGCAAGGACACCAGTATTTATCATGTAAAAATAGATAAATAAATACAAATTCTGTTTTGATTCAGGTTTTATTTTCTTGCTTTTTATGACTTTTGAGAGAACTACTTTGGCAGGCAAGTGTATATCAGCTTGGTTTGGTGAACCTCTTGCATTGTGTTCGGAATATGCACGTAGAGGCACTCTGGCAAATTCTGTTTCCAGCTCCAAACTCTGAGCAGAATATATTGAGTACACACATGTACCCGCATGCAGCAGTGCCAGGAATATTTACAGGAATACAACCTTCACAAAAACAGAGGCACAAATATGTAACAAAAGGAAGGATGAAATGATACAACTGCCATCACGTACTATTAAAATAAACCTTGTGTGCTAGACTGCTTTGCCCATTACATAAATAGGTAGATGGCTATTAGAAAAGCAGTGGACCACATCCAACACTACACTTTCTGGAAAGTCGAATCTGAATTAAATAAAAGCAGCTAATTGGAGAGAAGGGCTAAAACCATATGGTGAGATGTGCTATAGTTCAGGCACAGATTCATACAGCCTGCACAGTAAGCTACAGAGAAAAACAAGTCATGAGGGAGCCATCCCTCATTAGTGTTTAAATTACAATTTTTGTGTCCTAACTAAAGAGGGATGTCCTGAAAAGTCCTGAGCCAGACATCTAACCCCTTCCTCTTTCCCATTTGAAAAGATGGACACTTACTCCTTTCCTCACAAATACTAGCCGATGCAAAATATGGGCTACACAAGCATTCACTACCTTTTAACACAGTCTTTACCACAGACCCTCAATATAAATGCATCCAAGACACCATTACTCAGCAGGAAGGACTCCATTTCATGTGGAAGTAGTTACCAGCAGAGAAGTGCACACGTACTCTCTGTTTGCTAGATCTGGCATCTGCAGAGGTGGAACCACAGTGACATTATCACCAATAAATCTCTCAAGTGCTTCTCCTCTGTTAGTACAAACCGTAGCAACCATGCAGCAACTTCCCCAGTCCAAAGTCTGCTCATGTGTGCTCTTCAGGCTTTTTATATGCAGCTACTTGAGACGCCTTGTGAGTTTTATCCATTTTAGTAATCTAATAGAGCTTGAGTCCACTTGGGTAGATCAGCTGCTGGTCTCAAAAGAGAGAAGCTTGCAGACTTTTCCACAGCTTTCTGTATGAACGTCTAGACCTCATACTCACAAGACACAAACACATACTCAAGCAACTTTGATAACAGATACAGTAGACTTTCAAGGGCCAATTATACACAAGGAAGCTAACAAGGCTTTCAAGAGATAGGAAATAACTGTATTCTGTAGAGAGTGGACAAGGTTGCAGACAGTTTTTCTTTCATGTTATACCCTTGGAAAGGGGATTTCAGTCAGAAGTTCTTAATAGCAACTGGAATTTAATATGAACAACAAACTTCTGGGCAGCATCATACTTTATTGTTGCAGCATGTTAATGACATGAAACTCTTGAGTTTCTTTCCTTATCAAATAGAAGTGGCACTTCATACAGGAGAGGTACTGCTTGGGCTGTACCCCATGGAAGCTGACACAGCTGGAGGTAGTGATCAATTTTGAAAGGTTTCCCAGCTAATGAGACTGCTGTTAGGCATTGATCTCTCTAGGAAAATTGCGATGTGGCAGCTACAGATGCTTGCAGAGGACAGACTAACAAGGCAGCTTATCTTTTGAAATGGCTCCACAGGCCACGACTTTGCAGCAGTCATTGTTTTATATGTAGTGCACACCTTCCTTCCCCTCTCTCCCAGCAAGCAAGGGAGGAGATCAAAATACTCCATCAAGGAAAGTGAGGAAAAGAGCACAACCTCATACATGTTCTCTTTGTCTCCAGGCATGGGGTCTTAGATGACAGAAGTAATAAGTCACTCATTTTTTGCAAAGCAGGCAAAAGCACATCTTTAAATACTAAGTTATATGAACATGTCTCTATCAACCGGCTCTACTTCAGTGGAATTATTTCACAAGATTTGAGATGTTGCACAGTATCTTTCCATTACTCCTGGATGTTGTGCTCCATAATGCAAATCTATCTTAGCAATGCAACCTCAACAACATCCAGTGATAAAGTCTGTTCTTCTTCCCACCAGAGGATTCCTCCAGACCAGGGAAGGCACTATTGTCACTCTGTACAGCATGGGAAGTTTTTACCTAACCAAAATTGGATTCACTGTCACTGTAGGTAGGTTTTCAGCTCACTTCCTCCAGATGTAGCTCATACAATGTCTCCTAGTGTATGTTCAATACATAGTACATACAAATAATCTGATAGTTGAACATAATCTCAAGCATTGGAGCTCAACAGTCCATCTTTGCCTTCAGTTGCATCAGTCAGTTTGGTTTCTTAAGATTAAACCAGCTTTCCTAAAATCTCACAAGGCTTTCCTAAATCACTGCCCAGAACAGCTGCCAGCCAGACTCCTTCTCAGTGCCTACGCAGACTCAGCTCCTGCACCACCTGGAGACCAGCCCACATGAAGGTCTCTCAGAGGGTTTGGCACTACTTTTGACAGAACCAAGCTAATGGAAAAAGGGCTGATCAGCAGAATTCAATTCTCTCTAAGCAAAAAAAGGTACAGACAGAGAAGGTAAGGGAAAGGAAGAGATATGTCTCTGTTCATAACTGAAAAAACCTTAAGACAAAACAAAACCCCAAGCAATCAACAACCAACCAAACAAAAAACCACCCCCACCCCCCAACAGATTAAACGGGAGATAAGAACCCTGACAATCCCCTCAGGAAAAAGGAATTCTCATAACTGAGGACCCTGCACTGAAAAGATCTGATGAGGTTGTTGCTGAGTTAGGCTCAGAGACCATGAAGGCAGAGATAGAAAGCTGTGTAGGGTCTTCAGAAATCCTGAGCAATCAAGGGGCGTGTGTGAGAAATCCACACCAGGGCAAACTGGGGACAAACAGCGGGCAAAATACCAATCTCTAGATAGAAACGCTGGCAATGTATTTAAGGAAAGAGCTGTATCTAAAGTCAATTGGGAAGAAATAAAAGGAAAGAGAAAAAAAAGGCTGAGATCAGTAAGAAAGCACCAAAATGTCTATACATTTGAAAACAGGGTCTGGGCAAATGATGAAGGAAGTGGAGCTAGTAGCATGGGATGAAAGTGACTCTTTTAAAGGTCACAGAAGAAGAAAGAGCAATTAATCATGCTAAGAACACAGGTGAGTAGTTTCAGGAGCCAAAGATAAAAAAGGTAAAGGTGACTAAACAGCACTGTGTGTTAATTATGTGATAGAATTTGTTTGGATCAGTTAAAAATAAATAAATAGGGCAGAATGAACTGGTAAGGCAGGAACTTCACTTCCAGTAGAATTAATTATATCAGAAGTTAAGCCATATCTAAATTTGACATTAAGAAAGTATTTTTGGGAAAGAGGTCTTCACAACAGATCTCTATATTTAAGCTGTAGGGCTATGCTAACTACAGGAAGTCTTCATTATTTCCATGTGGGTTAAATTTCTTCACCAGTCACTAAAATAAATGGGTGGAGATGTAATTGAGATCTTGTTTTGATAATTAGTCTGGGATTGAATGACCACACATCGATTCAGTTAGAGAAAGAAAGCACAAAGTCAGTTTATAATTCACAGTTTTCATTTCAAAGTGTATATTTTGAGAAGGTAATAGAAATCTACTGAACCAAATTTATCACAGAATAAGTTATGGAGGAGGCTTGGAATCTTTCACAGAATCACAGTGTGGTTGAGGTGGGAAGGGACTTCTGTAGGTCGTCTTGTCCAACCTTCTGCTCAAACAGGGCCACCAGTCCTCCAAGGACAGAGACGCCACAACCTCTTTATGCAACCTGTGCCCATGCTCAGTCACACTGATAGTAAAAAAGCGTTCAGGAGGAAGCCCCTGTATTTCAGTTTGTGCCTATTGCCTCTTGCCTTGAAGTCAAGAGTTTCAAGTCAAAAAGTGGAAAAAAAGCAACAGAAGCCAAACCTTTCTTAAGACTCAAACCAGACAAAAGCAAAGACAATAAAATAAAATAAAATAAAATAAAATAAAATAAAATAAAATAATCATACTCAAACCAAACCCCAAAACAGAAGGACAAGCAAATGAAGAATTTTAGGTAGTAAGTTTCAAATGTTACTTACTAATATTGATCTTCAAGGAATGTCTCTCTTCTTTGCATTTCTTGCTGCCGTTTTCTAATTTCAAGTCTCTCTGCCTACAGCATTAAAAACAGAAAAAACATACTTGAGAATTCCAGTATACCAGAAACCAAATATTGATTATTTCAATTCAAGTATTTCAATATTACAGGTTTTAAAACTACTATACCAGAAGCTGGGTATAGAAGTGACTCAATTGCAAATTTAAAAGTATTCAGACATGATCAAACAGCTCCTAGCCAAGAGACCAGTCTGAAATAGAAAACCACTCTGTGCTCCCGGCATCTATCCTCACAAACAGCCTCATGCACCTTCACAGTTCTCATGCCACAGCACAGTTGGGGCCATCTTTTGGTATAAGTGGTATCTCAGTATAACATCTCTCAATATAAAAGATACCTCAGTATAACAGTTTGTCCTAGTAAGAAGGTAGAGGATGCAAAGTCCTGCGCCAAAGCAGACGATAGTCTTGTAGCACTGAAAGCGCAGTAATACAAGTATGTGTAGTTCTGCACATAGAGCAGAAGCATTAGGTACTGGCCAGTTAACACATGCTAAGATGGATGAAAGTGGGAGGCATTTGCCCTTAAGCAGAGTTATTCTGCCTCAGGTAACCCAAAACCTTGACACACAAAACTCCTCTGGATGCCACACAAGTGATTAGGTTTTTTAATATAAAATTGCACATAATTTCCAGTGGAAGAGTCATCTAAGCCGCCTCACACCCTAAAATCAATTAGACAAGCACATTAAAATAAAGCAGAAACTAGAAAACTTGCTGCAACAGCAATATGTAGCTCAAGCTAAATTCCAGTCAAAAGAAGGCCAGCCAAATTTATTTTTTTAACACACAGGCCGTAGGTAGGTCCAGTGGGAAGAGCAGGCAAAAGGCAATTCAGCATATTAAAAGCACAAATCAGAAGTGCCAAACCAGGATTTCAGCCCTGCTGTATTTTGAGCACAAGCTCCCACATTGCAGTTGGTGGGGGGATGATCCAAGAAGAGCTCCCACCCGAAGTTCACAAGAACTAGCATGTTGAGCAAACTGCAACCTCAGACTGTCACTCTGCTCATCGCCCACCCTCAAAATGAAAAAAAGTAATCATTCGGTAACCCAGCAACCAAACATTGCTCGCAATGAAGTGCCCTGGAAATTTCAGACAATACTTTGCAGAGATGAGAAGGGAACTGGAGGTGGGAATGGCCCGTTTGGTGACAGCCCCACATCAAGGGGAGGACACTGTGCCTGGGTGGAGGTCCTGTGCAAGGACAGTTAGAACAGGAGTGGGGTGGGGGGGTGAAAGGGGTGTAAGGGGGAAAGTGATGTTGAAAACAGGGCTGTAACCCCCTCCCCCATCACTCTCTTCCTATCCTGCAATCAGTAACATTTCAGAAAAATTACAATTCTACCTGCAGTTGCTCCATTACTTTGCCTTCAGTGATTTCAGGGTGGGTATTTTTTAATTGGATAAAGAATGACTGTCTGGAAGAGATTTGCAAAACAAGTGCAAATTCCTCCTCGGCATGTACTGGATTAAGAAAAAAAATCCTTTCAGATGTCTGCAGATAGGAAAAGAGCCACTAGGTTGTGTAACGATATAAAATGTTGGGAGGCAAATGACTTAGAAGTTGTTATTTGGAAAAAGGCAATGGGAAAATAAACAAAGGAGGAAGATGAATCTCTGAATAAGACATCCTGTTGCTCAGTCATTTGACATGCTGAGACGGTGGTAGAATGTATGAAGTACAGAGACAGTTAAAAAAATAATCAATCTAAAATAAGGAATAACGCTCCACAGTAGAGGTAAAATTTGATAGTGCTCACGGACTGTCTGCTCCTAACCCCTCCACCCAGAGAAAGATGAATTCTGAGGCAAAAGACTCCCACCCGCCTGTGCTACTTAACAATTTATAGGGAAAGAAAGGAAAGACGAAGAAAGAAGATGCCCCTTCCCTGGAAGTGTTCAAGGACAGGTTGGATGGGGCTTTGAGAAACCTGCTCCAGTGGGAGGTGTCCCTGCCCGTGGCAGGGGGCATGGAACTAGATGGTCTTTAAAGCCCCTTCCAACCCAAACTATTCTATGAAAACTGATGGCATCTATTATTGTCAAAGGTGATTTTGATGCTCTCAAGAAACCAGTAACAGCTCCCAGGCCTTTCCCTACCACTGCCCAACGCTACATGCTGATGCTTTCACCTCTGAAAAAACATTTGACATGGGATCCGCCCTCGTACTGCAATAGTCTTCAAAGTTCAAATCCAAAGCTCACTGGAGTTGCTGTGGTCTAGCTCCTAGCTAGAACAACACAGTGATATTAACTTTGATAAATACAATCCTGCAGTATCACCCCTGTCTCCCACTAGATAAGAAAGGAGGAAATATCTTGCAGCTATTCTACCATCTGAATGGTTCCTGAAAAAAAACCAAAAAAACAACAAACCAACATCCAGCACCTTGAAATTATTTGTTCGTGGCTGCTGTGACTATTTT
The DNA here is from genome assembly GCA_013400055.1 of Nycticryphes semicollaris. Lineage (NCBI taxonomy): Eukaryota > Metazoa > Chordata > Aves > Charadriiformes > Rostratulidae > Nycticryphes > Nycticryphes semicollaris. The sequence continues at coordinate 863,490 of VXBJ01000617.1, forward strand.
CTACTCTAGAGGTTTACCCTGGGACCCCTGCTTAGGATGCATACAAATGATGGGCAATGGGACCAGGACATTCTCTCTAACTAACGACAGTCTATCAATAGACATTGCCAAAGCACTCCACATTTGGCACAATCTTTAAAAACAAAGCCAAGAGTGGAACAGCTGTGATATTGAAGGTAAACACATTGAAAAGCATTAGCAGAAGGTCTGTAAAGTGCCTGATTTTAACAAATTCCTGAAAAAGGCCATTTGTGATGATTAACACAGTCAAATTAAAGAGCACATGATTCGATAAAGAATAAAATGAAATTAGAGTTTATTCTAAATAGGACAGTTTCTGAAGATGGCAGGACTGCCACTATGTAATGCAGGAGCAGAAAAAAAGTTGCACACTATAGAATTACACTGAGACTTTTCACTTCAAATCTTTTTAAGCTTTTAAAATTTAGTCAAGATTTAGAATATACAAGGGAAGGCTAAAGGCAGGGTAGCAGGAGCACAGATTGAATATCAGAAAGAGACAGTGCGCTAAAGTTATACTATTTTGTGTACAACACGAATGCAGAAAGCTTAATATCAGTGACTTGTTGATTTTCTTGGGAACTTTGACATTCTTTACACCCAAAAGACACAAGGGAACCTATGGTTCGGTCTGATCAAAATCCGTGATGTAAAGAGCTGCACAAAAGACACCAAACTGCAGAAGCCCGCTACTAATGAGCGAACAACAACAACAACAATAATAATAGTAATAATAATGCTACTTCCTGTGTACTCTAAACTTTCTGCAGATTGGACAAGCATCTCAGCAGTAGGGACAAATACAGAAAAAGGGACTCCCCTGCTAATGTTACAAAGTTTCTCCAAAAATATTTCAGTGATCAATCAGTGATCACTACATTAGAAGAATATCCAAACTTATGCAGCCCAGGGTTGTTCCATGAACAAAGCGAGGCAGTCCCACGACAAGCTGCCTGACAGAGTGCACATGGGATCCGAAATCCCATTCACTTCTACACAGAAACCTGAGTACCAGTTCACACAAACTGGTCCCGTGGAACACAGAATGAGGGGGAAGGATCCACCATTCTTCCCTCTGGAAGCTGGAGAGAGACACTGTAGATGCCAAGAGCATTGGTATTCCAGCACCTAACCTCATGGTTAATTAAAGAATGACAGAGACAGAAGTGACTTGTACAGATGGTAAGGCAGACCTTCCACATTTGGGTTCTGCTTTGGCAGAGACCCAGCTTTCTCTTGGTCACAAAGGAAACGGAAGAGTGGATACTGCTTTTCTCTGCAAAACTAGTGTTAAAGTAGTAACACAAACAGCTCCATAAGCAGCACTGGCTTACAGTACAGCATACTCACAATCAAGGAAGAACTGAGCTGAGTACCAGCACCTGTTCTACTCATCGCGTATTAGTCCACAGGGCTTCACCACTCACATTTGTTGGCAAAGTAGCTCTCCAGCTGTGAAAGTTTCAGGGGCCCTGCTGATCAAGCTGGCCAGCCATTATCTCCTTTCAGTCTGTCAAACAATTTGGTTTTTACTGAATGAATGATAACCTTGAGCAAAAGACGGCCTAGCTAACATGAAAAGACGGCTTGTGAATGCAGATGCTCTGCAGGTACAGTTGTCTACAAATCTATCACTTTAAAAATACAAAAACAGTTCCTCCCTTGCAGTAACCAGGGCCCAACATTGGTTGTACAGGACCAATTCTTTACGATCCCTTTTCTGTCACCCTCAGCTCTCAGGAGCCTTTCATCTGCAGGCATGATGAAACAGCCAAATCGACACCTTTTAGTGGCTTTCCAGCATGGTTTTCTTAAACACAGTGTCTCTTCCAAGCAGAACTCTTCATCAGCTCAATCACTATTGTGGAAGATAACCTGAATAAACACATTCAAATTAAGAGTTCCCTTTCATGCTCCTCTGTTTTGTTTGTTTGCTTTGTGCGTATATGTTTGTTTATTCAAATTAAACAGTCTGTTTGGCAAAGATGTTTGCCATGATGTTGCATTCGCCTTTAGAAGAAACTGATAGTTACAGTTTTACTATCTACAACGTCTATAAAGATTTTATAATCTACTGGAGTGAAGGTAAGGAAATTAAAGAGCATGAAAACAAAACTGATACATCGATATATTTTCTGGGTGTAACTATAAATTATAGCAGTCGTGCAACATTTTTCTTGTCCCACTGCCCGTGAGCAAACAACATATATTAGGTGAATAGGTGAATAAAATATAATTAATCCCCTTTCTACCATTGCTATCATCACTGTTTCTGGAGTTACAGAGCTGGTAAGTGTTAATGATGTTTTCACATGACAATATCTACTGCCCCTGTAAGATACTGTGTATAGGCTTATCCCCAAAGACTAATACTAACTACTGAAAGACTGGGAACAGACTAGCCCTTTCCTAAGGGCAAATAAGGCTATTTTTGTTTATGTATGTCCTTGTATGCCATCCAGTAGTGATGATTTTTTTAATTAACTCCCAGCATTCAGCTTCTGCACAGAAGATCATTTTTACTGTTGTGCAGACAAAATTTGCAAATCTGAAATCTCCCTCTCTCATTATTACTGTGCACATCAGTGTCCTGCTCCCCCTTTTCTTTTTTCATTTCGATTCCACATTACATTCTCAACTGAGTGCTACGTGATTTCCAAGGAGACACGAATGAACTTTTACAAAGGTTTATGCAGCACACAGGATGAGATGATGCTTTGTGAGATTTACTAGATAAAGCAAACAAATGTAAAATAAAACTGAAGATTTGAAAGTGAGCTATCATTGATGCCAATATGTGGCCAATACTAGAAGGAAAAGTGATCTTACATCCTAGCAATGCATCTGGGTGTGCCTCCCAAGAGGAGATGGAGAGGCATCTTAATTTTCACTGACCTTTTCACAATTTGGATGCTTTTTCCACCATGACAGGCTGGATTTTCTTGTATTCTTCCCACATGTACCACAGGCAATTATGGATTTCTATAAGGCCTTTGTGCCATCTGCCACCATCCAATCTTACAGAGAAAGCTCATTCCAAACTGCACTGTATACACAACATTAATTCTGACCCTGGTGTTCTCTGTTTCTGCTAACTCTTTGGCATGGATGCAACTAAAAGGCTGGAGTTTCTGAAGAGCCAAAGTATCACACAAGCCCCATAGACACCAGGTCAAGCATCCTTCAGTCACCTACAAGGAGAAGGAGGACTGTTTTCCTAACTCCTCAATGCAATTCGGTGCTACCATTTAATTTGACTGTTCCATGTAGTTCAGCAAAATCAAGCATCAAGACATGAACTTTGTTATACGGCTCCAGTTCTTCAGTAACCATGTTTACCTTTTCTCTCTGAATTGCTTTCTTCTTCAGGATTTCAGTTTCTTCAGCTGCCTTTTTTGCTTTTATGTATTCTTCCCTCTTGTGCTGTATGACATAAACACAGAAAATTATTTTACATACGTATGTATACAAAGCACACTTGACTTGACTCCTGTATTGCACATCTTTCAAACTTAAAGTGTGTTTGAGGAAAGTTTCCAGATTCTTTTTCTTAAAATGAGGCAATGAATAAAGCAGGCTGCGCACCAGCTACTCCAATATTGACTTTATGAAGGCTGAGAAATCTAGGACTGATAAATGGGCATCCATGCACGAATCACACAGCTGATTGATAACGTACAAGCATTTATGCCTTTTCTAACAGGAACAACATTTCTACATAAGCACTGGATGGGGTGTACATTGATCAATTAGTCCAAGCGTAGGCAGCATGCTGGAAGATACAGTGAGGGATATAAGTGGCTTACAACTGTACTGGTTATCATTTTAGATATGATCTGCAATACGTGTTGCTACATATTTATAGCAGATTTCTCGTTTTCTTTGGTGCAGAACATTTGTTTCTGGTTTTCTGCTGCTTCCTTTGGGCTTCATGACTTTCTTTTGTCAAGCAGCTCTGAGTTTATTTCATAGCCTTATGAAACACTTCAGGAAAAGCTTTTTTTTTGACTTCTTAAAATAATCAAACAAATTTATTCTTCCTGACCTTTTGTTGGTATTTAGATTGCATGAGCATCATTTGCTGCTTTTGCCTTGCTTGAGCCTCTGATTCCTTTCCACCTTAAAAAAAAAAAAAAGAGTATAAATTGCATTTTGCATGAGCATTTTTAAGTTCAAATGCGAGTCATTTCAGAACAGAGCAATATAACAGATTGGATGTATGCATATACAGGAAATTTTTCATAATTACAGTAGCTATCTGACATTAAGGAGAACAGACAGGAGACCTTTTTGATCATTTTATCCATCCGTCAAAGGCAGTAACTTGTTATTTACAGAGCATCCACTGTATCATCCACTCTACCAGCAAATATGTCCTGCAGTATATGATCAGTTTACTGAGGAACTATTCCATTTTCAGAAAATCAGTCATGCTTTGCAGATGATTATTCATTTTCAGATCCAGCTGTCCCCACCTTTGCTCGGTTTGTCACAGAGTCAGAAATTTTATTGCCAGAAAGTTTCTCTTTTGTCAAATTTTGGAGCTTGCAGTCTCTGCCAGCTCTAATGGGATGCTACTATTTTAATATCTCCTAAGTAGTATCTTTGGACTTAAGGAAGAACCCCTTTCTGAAATGGAAATCAAAGCCTTTTCCCACAGACCTCTTATTCCTACCCAAGTAGCAGAAAGGGACAGACTCTCTTTTAAGAACATCTAAAGTTCTGGCCATAGTGTTCAGCCTTCAATTAAAAAACAAAACACAACAACAACAACCAAACAAAACCAACAGAACAACAAACCCACAGCATAGAACACAAAAAAAAAAAAAAAAA
>VXBJ01000617.1:868379-882049 GCA_013400055.1 Nycticryphes semicollaris
AAAAGCCAACCACACAGAGAAAGTGATAATAGGTCTTAGGGGATGGAGGCAGTGATTTTCATTGCATTGTTCTGCTCTAGTATTTTCCAAGGTATTTTCTTGTTTTGGGAAAGCAAATAATTCATTCCATTGGTTGCTAGAAAAACAGCAGCAGCCTCCACCCCATTTTGAGGGTGAGGGCTGCATTTTTACCCACTGATTTCCTGAGATGTTCCCCACTATGTGACTGTTAATTCTACAGAAACAGCTGGACTGATCCGTGCTGCTTGTGGTGCCTGAAATGTGAGGCAGTTATACTAGATCTTTCAGGAGGGATCACCCTTCACTAAAAGTAGATTACTCCATTCCCTAATGGTAGGTAACTAATCTTTAGGTGCCTTGGTGAGGTTCAGTGAATGGGAGATCAATTCCCTAAGTGTGGAAACACTTCTATGCACACAAATAACTCCCGAAGATTAAGCTCTCAAGAAGGACTGGCCTTACAACGTAGAAGCAACAGGCCTGCAGTAGCAATAGTCATACAGCTGCCATTGTAGATTGGCTCCTCCCCAATAAAATTTCTACTGATACAAATTTTGAAACCTTTTGGATGCTTGGTCTTTCTAGTCTTTTATTAGTCACACTTAACCCCTTTGTGTTCACTACACTTTTCTGTATGTACTGCTGGACATTGTCCCTAAACAAGCATTATACTGCTCGCTATTAGCCGTTGCCTATAGCATTTCAGATAGGTTTAATTCACTCAAGTTGGCTTGGCTGTAAAGTGTGGAATATTTCACGGAAGCCAGAGTATGCTGTGATTGGCTTTATATAATGTGATCAAAAAAAAGAGGCCATTACATTTATCAGGCAGGATTTGTTGCTTTGCTCATTGTTTAATGGAGGAGGGTGAAACTTGCATCCTTCATTGCTCTCATCCCTTTATGGTACCTGAAAGTTTGCCAGTCAAGTATTACGGAGTTAAAATCCAAGATACTTATTTCCCTAGGGAAAGCAGGAGCGTTAAGAAAGCTCAACTTTATGAATTCTCTGGTGATTTGGAACAGACGTGTAGTCTTTTAAAATCAATCTGAGAAAATAACATAAGATACTTTTTTACCTTAATGAGTACCTACAGTTGTGAAATTAGAGATGCCACTTATATTTTTTTTCTCCTTCCTTGAGCTCTCTTCTGTTCCAAATTTGTTCCTTGGGGAATGATAAGATCTAATAATGTTTGCACCTTCCCTCTTTTCTGAGGCACTGAGCATAGTGCACATGTCTCAGTCTCCAGGGGTCTTTCTAAGTGCCAGCTAGACAGTGACTAGAGCTCATATAACGTCCTTGAATTCTTTCAGCTTTTTCTTGCTTTTTTCCACTCTTAATTTACTTCTTTCCCAAGAAAGTTTTTAAATGCAGTGGGACCAGAAGTTAAGAGTACTCACACTCAGTCACTGTGGATGTTCCACTACGTTTTCTCCCCAGTCACGCAGACAGCCTGTACACGCTCTGCATAGACACCACACACCAAATTTCTGTTTTCAGATGTCACTTTCTTCAACAAAAAGCTTTGTGGGCCTCTTGGGACAGACGCATGTCTTCTAGGAACTGCTCATGGGCAAGAAGCAACTAGTATGTATGACACTCACAAAGAGCACATCTGGCCACATGACTGCACATGATGGTGGGAATACAGGGCATTACACCAAATTGCAAAGGTAGGTTGACCGCTGCAAACAACTGGGATTCAGGTTGCAGGGCAAAATAAACATGTGGTAACAGTATCACCTTGACCACAAAAATAAATCTTGGTTGGATCCATTTCAAATTCCTCTCTCTCCCACCTGGTATCTATTTTTACGCACAGTACAAAACCCCAAGCTTATCTTGTGTAGCATAGCAAAGAAAGACCTTAGTTCCCAGGTCAAGACAGACAACAGCCTGCACTGGGCACCCCAAATTCTCTTATGACAGCCAGGGGAAAGAAGAGGATTTGTAGATGTAAAAAACTAATAAAGGCATCATTATAATCATTCACTTTGTCAGAATGAATTTTGTCCCATTTCTATTAATGCAGTTCATCAATTTCATCCCATTTTTACTGCACAGTATCCTCATGTTCTATACGGATGATACTTTCAAGTTTTGTCTTGTCAGCAAATTTCATCAGCTCTCTCCTGCTTCTTGTGCCAAAGACATTAAAGAAAGATACTAAAACAAGATAGGTTTGAAGATTGGTACTTGAAAAGCACTTCTAATAACCTTCCTTCTACTTCAGCACAACCTGCAGTTCTATTCTCTGTACAAAACTGGGAATGGGTTGGGGCTTCTTTTTGGTCTTTTAAAAAATTTTTTGAACTAACTCCCAAATTGCACTAAATTAAATGCTTTATAGTGGTTACAATGGAAGAGTTCCACTACAGTTTCTCTCAACTGTCTAGAAAAAAAGTTGGTTTTCTTATCAAATACATCACTGCAGTTCAGGTTGACTTAAGTTCCTGCAGCGTTTTACACCGTTTTTCATTTATCCATCTCTGTTTTATAGATAAAATTGGTAATATAGAGCCTCATGCACATGTAGACAGCAAATGCCTGAATCTGCAGGGATCACTTTTGCCTCTTCAAGAGCCAGCCATCAGGAAAGCACATGTACTGGCTCCCAACACTCCTCCTAATGGATAACTGGAAGGTTTCCGATACATGCTGTTCATCCACACGCTCTAATGCCAAGTGCGTGGCCCCTCAGAGACATCAGCCACAGACACTGTCAGCAGCAGGATGGATAAGCCACCTCTTTTTTCCCAAATGTTAGTGTAGATTTTCTGCACTGATCCCGACAGATTTCTTGAGTGACAATCTATGCTGTTTTGTTTCAGAAACATCTTCATCGCCATGACCATCAAAGAGCACAAAGCACAGCAGGCTCATGTTAACTCTTATGGACAGTGAATCTCTTTAATAAGTAGCATGTGAGAAAAACTGAAAAATGTCTCATGTCCTGGAAAACAAGATTTTGCAGTTCATAATAGCCGATTTACATGTCTTACCTAGTCTCTGTGGAATCAACTTAATTGGCCCTGGCCTGTGTTCTTCCTTCCACCGCTCCAGGTCATTTAGCTCTTTCTGAGCAACTGAGCAGGTACAAAAAGAAACAAATATGTGGAAGTTAGAAGCAGTACTGAAAACCAGGTGATATCGTTAATTGTATGTAACCCTGAAGACCCATCCTAGAACAGACAAACCTGTTCTCAAGAGGTGAAGGCAAGCCCCAGGAGGTTACACAACCACTGTAATGATCAACTAATAAAATAAACATTTTGCCTAACTCGACACTGTACGGTGAATGAACGCTAGGACTCAACCCCAAAAGCAAAACAAAAAACAGCTAAGGGACTGCTAATGGACTACTTTTTAACCCCTGGGAACCTGTAGGTAAATGCCACGGTATTTACTCCTGTAGGTAAAGCAGACGTTGTTACAATTAAGATGTTATTGCTGCATGGAGGGAAATGCTTGTGGTGTTACACTCCATAGCAGAGAAATGAAGAATAAGTAATTTTCCCTCCCATCCACATGCTCCCTAAGTAAAAACAGAAAGAATGCATGATTTGGCTTCAAATTAAGACTTTTCAACTCGGGTGTCCACGTGTGAGATGGGTGGCAAGCTCCCTGTGTAATCAGTGGGAGTCTAGTCAATATAGACAGGGAAGCCAGCCATATGCTCTAGGATGGCTGGTTGATCAAACTGCTCTCTCGAATCAACTGACAGGGTAAATAAAACAATGCCAATTCTTTTCAATAGCAAGGTGCACAAAGCCTATGGAAAGAGGAGCTGCATTTCAGAGCAACTGAAGTATGACTCTAAGAGTTCAATTCACTCGTACTAAAACCAACATGTGAATCATATTTTCTAATGAGCAGGCCATAGCTATCAGACACTAACACCAACTCTCCTCTAACAAGTTAAAGCCAGTTCCTAGGCAGGTCTCTAAAGAGGCCCAAGGCAGACACCAACTTGTTATTTCACCTCGAAACAAGCACTTAGGTAGAAGCTGGATTCGGTGAGGCCCTACTTCTGCCAGTATCCAAGGCTGAAGTACATGGTATGCTTCCGACCTTGCATGCTGGTGGCTCAACATGAAAGCAGATCTTTATTAGAGCAGTACCTTTGCCGTTAGCCTCAGAGACAGCTTTATGATAATCTATTTTGATTCCTCCTTCCAGAAGATTATGATTTTGTTGAGAAGAAGTCCATTTTTTTTCTTGCCACCAAAGGTAACCCAGCCTTAGAGCAGCCAAACTCACAATGTTTGAGAAGAAATGTTTTTATTCCACTGTTTCCTTGAGGGCTCAAAACATGGAGTGCTAACTGACTGACGCTCCCTTCAGCTTTCAGATCTTGTACAACTAAACAGCCAAAAGTGCAGGACTGCATTGCTTGGTCACCTCTGCATACAGAATTTATTTCACGGCTCTTTGTTATAATTTTTGGCAATGAAAGCTTTTTAACACATCCTTAATATTTGCAGTAGAGGTTCAGGGTGCTCCTGCTTAGCTACTTTCACCAGCAAGAATTGAAGCCAAGCAAAAGTGAAGATATTTTCCATTTGAAAGGATCTTTCCCAAAACATCCACCTACAATGGTTAAATGGAGACTGAAGAACCAATAGTGGTTCTAGTTGCTTGAGTCTCCATGAGAGTACCTTCAAAAATATTTCCTAAGTATTTTTCTTCTTTCCCCTCCTAACTCAGAGGGCATTTAAATTTGGGTTCTCCAATCTGAATTAAATCCTGTAAAAGTGGGATAGAGTTAATTACAGCTGAGTCTTGTAGAAGCCAACTAGAATAGCTCCAGCACTGAAATTACCAAAAACATTTTCCTCAAAAAGACTTATTCTGCATTAAAATAAGCTAGATGAGAAGTTAATCTTAAGAAAATCCTATACATTGATGGAAAATGGTCACAGCACTGACTCTACTGTCACAGCTGCACATATTAAAGCATTGTAAAAATGAAGATAAAAGTTGCAAGGGCAATAAAGCACACAAACCCCTAAATTTACCCAAGCTGAAATAAAGTATTACCGTATTAGACAACTCAACTTACTTTGTTGCAATTGGTTTCTTCTTCTTTCGTTTGGAGTTATCAAGACATACGGGCCAACACTAAAATGAAAGAGAACACTCTTATTTTTCTTATTTCTAGGACTAGAAGGGGCTTCCTTCACCAAGCAAGGTCATTTTTCTGCTGTTGTAACAAAAAACTTCATATCAAAACCAGTGTTCATTTTGTTTCAGCTCTTCAGGAATTTTTAGTATATACTCTAGAAATACTTGTTATATTCGGAATTGGCTGCAAACACCAAGGAAAACGTTTTCAGACACTTTTAGCTTAATATTAACTTTTCTTATTTAAGTCTCACTCTAGACTGCTGACCTCAAATCTCAGCCATTTCAAATCAAATCACTTCCTCAAATTAAACAGTTCCACATAGTAGACAATTACTTCCACAGCTTGCTCAAGCACCGAGGAATACCATTGTCTACTGGGATGAGCAGTGGGGCTTGCAGTCCCACTCCACACCTTGAGGGCACCAAGCACCTTGTAGATTTAGGCACTATCTGCTCAAAAGTTGTCCAAGGACATGCAAAATCACACTGTTTGTGATGGACCCAGGCGACTTGCTCTCAGACTGAGCCTCAGTTTCTGTGTCAGCCTTGTGTTTGTCAGGCACAGGGAATTCCTTGGGCATATTTATCTTGCTGTCATGCATAAGGTCCGACTCGCTGAATCTGGACAAAGGCCCTGTTTTGCTAGACTTAATTCAAAATGCAGTTGCTCTCTCAAGGAGCTATCAATCTAATGTGACAGCAAAGAAGCAGGACAAGGTTCAGAGTGTTTTAGAGACTCAAGGTGATCAAAAGAGTGATGAAAACATGTCAGTTCCATTTGGAGAAAACAAAGAGTTTTATCTACATGGTGTATTGTGTGGATAGGAGTTTACACTGCTCCCGCTCAGCAGAAGCTAAGCCACCGGGGCGCAGGTTCACCAGAAATGCACTAAGGAGCAGTTGGCTGCAGGTATCCGAGTAAGCTCATATGTCTCTGCAGTGTTCAGCAGGGCTATGTCTGCACGCAGGGGCACAAATACTCCATCTGACTTCATTGCAGGGAAGGCCCAAGGAGAAGAACAGAACACAAGGAATAACAAAGGGGGAAGGCCGAGTCTCTTAAAAGAAGAAAGGACCACAGGGGGTGCCCAGAGGACAAGCCAGGAAACTGAGAGAGCACAGGTGGCTGTGGAAAAGTAATGAGAGAATAAGGCTCCAAACTAAGGCTAAAAAAGGAGAATGAAAATCATGCAAAGAGATCAAAGTGTATAAAGCTGCCTGCTGCTGTATCACTGTAATTCCGGGTTTGGGAAGGAAAGTATTTATATCCAATTACCTCTTTCTCTTTGAAGACTTATTCTAGGTGGATGTGGATTAATTTATGAGATTAAACTAGTAAAGATAGAGCTCTGAGCTTTAATGGTGCCATTTAATATGATCCCTTCCCTTCCTGCCAGCTTACTCTGGTGCCTGTGAGACTATTCTTCACCTATCCACTGAATCCCAGACCCTCGAAGGCAGGAGCTAAAAGAGCAGCAATGCCCCTCTGGCATTTGTGGCACAACTGCAACAGATACTTAAAAGAAGTGTTAACAACTCATCTGCCTTATGGCATAACATACCCCATCACCAATGTTTTTTCAGATTTTTTCTCTATTTCACTGAGAAGCGGCATTTATAATTTATCCCAAATGGCCTTTGACAAGCTGCTGTCCAGTTTATCAGTTTCAAGATTATTTTTTTTAGTGTTTTTTCTTGGCTGTTTCAAATATTAAGGTCATGTTTCTCTCAAGCTCATATACAACAACTATTAATTACCTTTTACACTCTCCTACCTCTGCCAGTGAAAAAAAAATGGCTGGAATTCTAAGTTGCAAGACTACACATTTTTCCACCAAAAACCACCAGTGCATCTCAAGACATCCCACTGCTTCACAGCACTAGAGGGCAGAAGAGTTTTTGTATCATCAGATATACTTCAATGACTTCAGTTTTTGTTTGATTGTGTTTCTTTAAATTAGCAATCAAATTAAAAAGAAAGCAGGGACCTCTGCATGTCTGCACATGTATGAGAAACCACAGTATTAAATCCAGCCCTTACCTAGGAATCATATCTTTTATCTGTTTTTGCTTTTTGGCTGGAAGACCTTGAGTCCAGGAGGCCAAGCCCAGGCCACCCTGCTGGCATCCGATCGCAGTTGTTATCCAGGAGCTCAGGACAGCACAGGAAATACAGCAAAGATCAAGCAGTTTACGAAATGGGTAGAGATGACACTACACTTAACCACCAGGGAAAGCTCAGCTCTGTTTTCCAAAGAGCAGTGCAAGAGTCATTGCTGTTAAAAGAGTGCTTACTTAAAGGCAAATTTGGTTTCAGTGTTATTGATATAAAGGCAAAGTAAAAATAGAGGGAGGATTTCAAGTCTCCAGTGGGGGAGGGAAAGGATACTGACTTTTGGTTGTCTTTTACTTAGTGCTTATGCTCCATGCTTTGTTTTAGTCCAAGTCGAGCGGAAAAAAAAAAAAAAAAAGCACATTAGAGAGTTTATCTAATTTTATAGTGTTCATCTTGGTCTCTGGAGAGATAGACGTGTAAGAGTGTAACTTTGGGTACTGGGATCAGAGGGAAGGAAAAGCGAGCCCAATGGTAAACATCTTGTGGGGTGGGTGAAAGTCAGGGTATGAACTGGTCCTTGCTTTTCAAGGATACAGCAAGAGAGGCGCCAGACAAGCTGTTGCCCAAGAGAATGCATCTGCCTACCAGTTCTAATGCTAAAATTAAAATCCACACCTCACATCCTTCATTTTCTTGTGATTTTTTTTTTTTGAAGGAAAAAAAGTTAATGCAAATACCCACCACTAGCTTTCACCTTGTGTATTAGCCAGTTTGTGGGATACTGCATGTCATTTCTTTGTTCAGACAAAACCTCTGATCCAGTAAAGCCTATAAAACCCATTACAGCCTGTCAGTTTAATATTCCAGTCAGTTTCTGAGTTGCCACAGTAGCCATAAGTCTGGAGCAAATTATCCTACTTACCTGGGTTGCAATTAAGGAAATGTGAAGATTTGAAGCTATCAGTGATGTGCAGACTTTTTGTACTTTATACCAATATATAAAGTGCTTCAAAATCCACAGCCAGAAAAGATGATAAAGAATTTAACTTTTTGGGTTGTCTAATAATAATTCTTATTGTTATATGACTTAAGCCTATCTTTGAGGTATGGTGATTTTACAAATAAAGATACAAAAGTCACTGGAAGAACACGGGGGACGAGCTTACCTAGGTTATAGCTCTTCCAAATAGAGAAACAAATTGTCTTTTACCTTTACAGATCATATTAATCGTGATGAGACTTTTTTTGGTTTATTTTCTCCACAGAAAATGGGAAAGTATTGACTAATTACACAGACCAAGCAGATATTAACAAGAGTGAGAAAGTTACAACCTAATAAGAGAATGTATCTGTATTGAAATAAAAACAAAAGGGAACCTTATATGATTTTCAAAGATAGACATCAAATACCATAGCGGTGGGAAGTTAAATACCTATGTAACAATTTATATGTAAATAGATACATATAGAAATATTTCAATGAGGAGAAACATGCAATGCAGTCATAGAAAAATCTGCAAAGATAGATTACAGTTTGAATGATCAGCAACTCAGCGAGCACCGTATCTGCAATCTTAAATTCTTAAGCTTGTGTGCAACTCTGCTCAACTCCCAAGCACTGCTCAAGGACACACTTCGAATACTTGCAGGGTACAGACCATAGACACCTTTGTTCTACTTTCTTTTTTTGTTTGTGTAAAATAGTTTATTTCTAAAACTGAATGATCATACAGGAACTGCCGTTCACCAGGGATGTTTTTTGCAGAGCTGTGCCCTTCAGTTTTAACTCAAGCCTGCTCCAGCCATCTACCACTGGGGAGCCTTCCAAATGAAGTGTGAAATAGTTTAAAGAGTTACAAAAGTAATGGCTGTTATAAACTATTTCCAGTTCCACTGTGTTTTATAGTGCGAGTGCATCGGTACATGAATGCCACAAAGCTGAAAGCTAAATATTTCGCTCTGCTGGGCAATGTGCTCTTTGTAAGAGACAAAAACCAAGAAGAGTGTAGTTGGAGAGCAGCACAAATAACTAAAGCTTGGGAAAAAGACCTGGGCAGGTTCCATCTGGAGGAAGGACTCAAAGGAAGATATAGGTGAAATACTGCATTTGGTAATATGTTAAAACTGAATTGAAAAGAGAAAAGGCACCAAACTGACAAAGACAATTGTCAATTCTCCTTCAAAGATACACTAAGCTGACCTTTGCATTCAGGTATCAGGGATTGTTTTAGGAGCAGTCAAGTCCACATCACCACATAGTATTGTTTTCACCAAGGCTCCCACGCCTGATGGAGAAGCCATATGCTGCTAAGCACCATGGAAGCTGCCAAATCAGAGGGCTACAAGTTGCCAAATCCCAGCAAACAGACAACTGTACTGTAGGTATCCCTATTTCGCAGTGCACGCTTGGCCAGATGCTACCGGTAGCCCACAGCCACAGTTCTAGACCTCACTGGAGCAATATGCTCTGTGCCCCAACAGTGCCACAAGCAGAGCTTGTGAGGGGAGTTTACAAACCTTGTGTGCAGCTTTGGGGCTCTGGCTTTCCACCTTTATCAGTGGCAGCACCTTACCAGTTTACAGCTCAGAGACAAAAAGTGAATTACTGGGGCTTAACGTTATACACTGTCTGATTCATCCCAGCTGTGAGCGTGCTCTTAACACAAGAGGCAGAAAATAAACTGCATTAGCAGCAAATGTTTATCATCAAAAGTCTGCGTTTGTGTATTTTGTCCTGTGTTTGCCACAGGCTAGGAATGCACTTAATTACCACAGTTCAGCTGATGTCTGGAAGCTTATTAAGACAGGGTAACTCACTTCTGTATCTGGTCCCTGTGGTTAGCTAAAGCTGCCATTAAAACAGTCAACATTTTTGCCATAGTGAGGCCTCAGGTTAAAACAAAGAGTTAAATTCTGTAGAAGTGAACTTGCACAGGGAAAGATCGAGAAGGATAACAGCAGCAGAGAAAGGCCCAGGAGAAGGTATGAGTCAGAAACAAGCAGGAAGCAAACAACACACCTGCAGTTCTGCTGTTGACACTCAAATCTCATTTATCTGGTACCCACAAACTTGTAGAGAAATTCCTGAAGTTAAAATTTGGTCCAAAGAGCAAAACCGAAACTCAGAACTGAACTGCCAAGAGTTAAGATGGGGCTCAGACACAGTAGGCTGGTTTGGGCTCAGCACCCGATAGCACAGTGGAAAGAACAGCAGGTGCTTCAACCCGCAGCCCACATGTGCAGTGAACACATCAGTGCTGGAAGACAATTTTCACCACCCTCTAAAGCTGCAAGGAAATTGTTGCAGCGATGGATCAAATCAGGGGCCAAGGGATAGCTCTCAGCCCAAATTTGGCTCACAGCACAGCTTTCTCTCTTCCCTGAAAATGCTAATGTCCCATTAGTCAGCACACGCGTGTGGGCAGACTACACCAACGAATGGGAGAGAGTTTGCTGTGGCAGTGTGGTAGATCAACACCAGACCCAGTAAAATCTACAAAGTCAGATGTGGCCATGTTTATGCTGTACCTGGGTCCCAAAGCAGTTCAGTTTCCTCAGCACAGTGCCAGGGATGCAGCAAGCACACCAGAGCCAGCTGGAGCACCTGGTAGTCACTAGTTGTGAGGAGCACAGAGCATCCATATGTGGGCAGGCCAGGCACTGGGATTGGCAATGCCAGCGCTGAGCCGAGCTACCCCCCGCAGAGGCATCTGTGTGTCATGAGTCAGGCTTGCCAGCACACCTGGAAAGCTGAGCAGGTCAGACACTGTATCACATGAAGATTAAGACCTAGGCTAGTGGTATGTTCATCTCTGCTTCCCCCACTTTCTTTTCAACAATGTATTTCCTCCTCCTCTGCACCACGGATTTTGTTGTCCTTTTATTGCCCCTGCCTGAACACAGTATCCTCCCATATGTTCCTAATTCGTCTCACCACAGCTCCTCACCAAGCTATGCATCAAGGGAACATGTCGGGGCTTGTGCAAATCAAGCTCTTCCGAGAAAGCCTTCTAATACAGGAATTAGAAGGACTTCCTTCCCTACACAAGCATTATGAAGCACACAGGAACCCCCATCATCCAGACTAACAGAAATCTTACTGCATAGCTATCCTCTTACATAGACCCTGTCACCAAACACTTGGCTGGAGACAAGGCTGGCTACGGCGAAGCCAGGCGTCTCTCAATCGCCCCATTGGGCTGTAAAGATCAGTACATCAGCCTGAAAGACAGAGAGTCAGGAGATTTCTCCTGTGCAGCGAATGCAGAGCTCAACTCTAAACCAATCACCCACAATTCATGTTATCCTTCTAACACTCTCACTAGTGGCAGGGCAGTGGGCAAAACAAGTATTTTGCTAAGCACCTGCCTCCAGTTTCGTAGGCTAATTTGGTGTTTTTAAAAAAGAAGTTTCAGCTCATTAAAGAAAATAAAATTTTCAGAAGAACTGCTATGTACACTCTATTAGCAAAGGGTCGAGAGGTCTTACACCGCTACAGATTATTATTTATTTTTTTTAAATCAAAATGAAGATTGGAAAGGAAGGAAGGAAAGCTCTGATGGCAAAGAATACAATTTCATGAGTCAAGCATTCTAATAAACTCTGTCCTGCTTTTACACAGAATTACGAGGGACTGTTAGCAGCTGTGTGACAATGTATCTTCACATTTTATTATTTTGAATTTGATTTTTTTTTTTAAAATGGATTTTACCAGAACCAATATTATTCTTGCTGGCTTTAAATGCACCAAGGACAGACTGCTGAATGGGGGCAGCATTTTCTTTTTCAGGCACTAGTTATAGTTCAGCCTTTAATTTCTCCACTTTCCTCAACCTTTTCTTCTGTACAGACTTTTGTTTCTGAATAGACATGAACAGGGGCAATTTGGGAATTCACTTTCTACAAGTTAATTTCATGGCACTTAGCAGACAAAGTAAGTAACTTAAATGCAGGCTTATTATTATAAGCAGTTTCAAGCGCTTGTCATCCTGGTGATTTTTTCTCCACAGCCTGAAACCACATCCTATATTGAACTGGAGAGGGTTGTAGGAAGTTTAATTTCAATTTTGCATTTGAACAAGTATTTTTCTTAACTTAATTGGGATCATTTTATTATCACTTCTCAGCCTTGACATATCATATAAGGGCTTTTTCAAAGCATGAGGAAAATTATCCTTTAATACCCATTGCCCGCCTTGTACTTTTTAATAGTCGAGTCTGAATATCGACGAGTGGATGAGAATACAACATCCCACATCCCACTCATTTCATGCATCCAGTCTATACAAGAGGTCACCTGATCCCACCCTAAGATGTTGATAAGGTGTTTTGCAACCCCTAATTGATCTGAAGCACAGCCCGAAGACAGAGTTTGTGTGGAAACAACTCACACATACTCAGAGGCTCCAACAGAAATTCTGACTCCTCCTTTGCTGGCAGCAAAACCATACCCTGGCTATTTCCAGAAAATAGCAAGCAGCACACAAGTTGGAACAGAGCCTCTCCTTGGCACAGAGGTATCCTACTTGGGCCCCTCGTGTTCTCTCTGCTATGTAAATTCCAGAAAGCCTTCTAGGTTAATGCTAATCTGTGCATTTTTTCCTTCTACTGACAGCCTATGACTTCAGTTCTCAAACTGCTGTGTTCAACCCTTGGTTATTCCAGAGCCTGAAAACCTGGGCTACTCTCAGGGTGTCCTAGCATTTTAGTTTTAAGGATTAAGGATCATGTTCAAAAGGATTGATGGGCAAAAGGCTGAGTCAGCTTTATCATTGCTGAAATGCATCTTAACCCGAGACCTTTCTTGAGAAATAACTTGAAATAACAGAACAGAGATATAACAATGAATGTAACAGTTAATTTTTGCTTTAAGAATAAAAATCTCCCATGTCTGCTTCAGCATTTCAGATAACTAACCTTGATTAAAGTCGTAGAAGGTAAAGAAATATAGTTTAAATGACTTTGTCTCCTTCAAAGTGACAGCTGGCTTCCCCCTCCTTGAGGGAAGGGAGCAAACCCCAGTTTTGTTCACCTCCTTTTTTTAATATTTCTTACTCATATTGCATGGTTTGTTTGAACCTATCTTTCCCCCATTCCTCCCCATTAACTACATACTACTGCAGACTTCCATGTCTACACTCCAGGTTTAAGAATGAATTTTTTGTTACAACCTCATGAAGACACAGAATCTTTCGTATCATGTAACATGAAGATAACAAGCACACAGTTCTTGCAGTAGATGCAAAACAGCCTTCTCACTGCAAATAAGGATGAAAGAGGGGACAGGGCGGGCTTTAAATAATTCTTCCCCAAAAGTTTACTGAGTTTTATGGGAGATCCCACCCTCTGGTCAGAATCGGTGGGGATATATTACCTCTAGCCTTAAATTCTGTGGGGAGCTCAGGTTAACCAACTGATTAAATATTTACATAACCAATATCGGGGGGGGGGGGGGGGGGGGGGG
>VXBJ01000617.1:885780-898995 GCA_013400055.1 Nycticryphes semicollaris
CAAGACTGGACCAAGTATTGACCCTTGGGGGACACCACTGGTTACAGACCTTCAAATTGACCCTGCTCCACTAATTACAATCCTCTCAGTCCTGTCACACAGCCAGTACTCAATCCACCTCACTTTCCCCACACCTAGCCCACACTTCCTCAGTTTACTAATGAGGATGTTATTGGAGACAGTCTCAAAAGCCTTGCTGAAGTCAAGGTAGATGACATCTGCTGCTCTCCACTCATCCAGCCATATGTCATAGAAGACTATCAGATTGGTCAAGCATGGTTTACCTTCAGTAAATCCGTGTTGACCACTTCCAATGATTTTCTGCTCTTAAGGTGTTTGGAGATGACATCTAAAACAAGTTGCTCCATTACCTTCCCAGGGACAGAGGTGAAATTAATTGGCCTGTAGTTCCCTGGGTCTTCCTTCTTGCCCTTTTTGTAGACCGGAGTGATATTTGCCTTTTTCCAGTCCTCAGGCACCTTTCCTGTTTTCCATGACCATTCAAAGATGATGGAGAGCAGCCCAGCAATAACATCTGCCAGTTCCCTCAGCACTTGTGGGTGCACCCCATCAGGGCCCATGGACTTAGGGATGTGTAGTTTGGCCAAGTTGTCTCTAACCCAGTCCTCCTCTACAGAGGGAAAATCTTCCTTCATTTTGTACACAAAACACTCTGCACAGACCCTAGAGTGCAATGGCTGTATGTTGCAAAGGAATGAGCTGGTGGATAGTCCCTTGCACCGTTCCCAGAACTGTCTCGCTTCTATGCCATGATGGGTCTAGCCTGGTATCTGAAAACAGAGGAACACTGTGAGAGTGTCCACTATGGTTATTTCTTGGAAACAGATAACAGAAGACACTCAGAGGCCCTCTCCCTACCTTCTGCCAAACCCTGATCTCTCTAATCCAAATTTCTTCTGACATAATGATGTGGCATGCATTGAGACATATGCAGAAGCCATCCCAGGTTGGCAGTGGTTTGTCTTTTTGGTTTCTTCGGGGAAGAATTTGTGTCTGGGACATTTTTTAAGGAGCGGGATCAGTCGGGGGTGGAGGGAGGGGAGGTGGATCCCAGTTGCATTTTCGCTGCCTGAGCCATTAATCAAAGTGCTCACACAGCTCCTGTCTCAGTTTGGAAACTGCCCAGGAGGTCAGAGCGGAAAACAAATATAGACTGCAACAGCCCTCTTTGCCCCATGTTGTTTAAAGCTGTATGTTGTGGGCAAAGCAATAGGTCTACAGTCTGTAAGACATTGCTGGGTCATAGTTCCAAGGCAACCCTTGATATTGCCAGCAGCCAACATAGGCAGGTTTCTTGTTTAAGGGTGTTCCAGGTTGATCTGGGAGAGAGTGTGCCCTCTGCCAGATGTCTTTGGGAATTGCTAAAAAAGCAAAGTGCCTCATAGCCATGAAGCAGTTCTGTGGGCTTATTCTTTACCTCTGATCTCTGCGTAGAACACGGACATTTCATCCTGGATAGTGACAGGGCTCTTACGAGACATCAAATGCACAGCACTTTACAATCCGTGACATCCATGAAGTAGCCCAAGAAGGTGTTCAGGTAGGCCAGAAGGCTCAAAGCTTGTTGTTCTGCGAGCTGCAAGGTACAGCTAAAGGCAGACCCTGGAGATCTCTTAACCCAGGTNCATTCAAGGTGCTGGCAAATGAAAGTAAGCACCATGCTTACACCCTCATATAGAGCCGCAGGCTAAATACATGAGGAGTAGAGAGACTACAGGCAGCATAAAATGATAGCACTCATGTATGAGGACTGCAAAGATTTGTGGGATAACTGCTGTGCCTACAGGCACCCTCCTTGGTAAAAATCCAGCTTCAACACCTGGATTCTTTTGAACCCATGCAGATTGATGTCTTAATAATTATGAAAATGGATTATAATTAATGTGGCCACTGCCACTGTGTCTTCAATGCCACATTGTTTAGTAAAATTCAGATCTAATATCTCCTGTTGAAATTTTGAAAGTTTTGGCTGCAAACAGTAACTGTAGAATCTAAGTATTTTATATCTATATTGCTCAAAAGGAGGGATCTAAAATTAATCCAACCACTAGAAGCTCAATGACATCACTTCAATGGTAGTTGGTTTTTTAGATCTGTTTTGGAATATCCAAACTACCTCTCTTTAGGACAATGTTCAGGACAATGTCCAGGCCAGGATGGTTCATGCCAGACACAACTTCCAAAAAGTCACTATGGATACAACTGCATCAAATTTAGTTTCCTCCACCCTAAACAGTCCTCCAACAGTGTCCCAGCAATCACTGCTTCTCAAACACATCCAATGTTCCACTGTGTCATACTCTACAGTATGTCATTAATCAGGTCTTCAGTCTCATGCTACTAAAACACAACTTCCATGGGCTGCAACACATCCCTCATATTGCTCCAGACACGTTTACCTGAAATATCCCCCAAAATATATGGGGATGAGGGCTCAGTCTCCGGCTGTCTTTTATTGAGCGTCGTAGAGTCATTTGCCATCAGCTAAAATACTTAGACACCTGAATATGACGCTTAAGGGCTTACATGCATAGTTTTTTCCCCAGATATTTTGACTAAGTAGGTAAGACAGAATACAGTATAGAGCATATGCATGTGATTGATCATTGGGAACACCTCCCTGTATTTTAGGGCAATGACAAGGGATGGCAAACATACCTAAAAGCATACCTATAATTAGCAATGCATGTAGTGGTTTTATACCGCGATTGCAAATTGAACATTGAATTTTTGAAGATGTATTTTATTTTACCCAGGTTTTTCTGGCTGAGTACTCTAGCTCGCTGCACAATTAGTTGTGAACTGAAAACCTTAAAGTGGACAACAAGGAACGCTCAGCTTGACTTTTAAAATAGTTAACAGGCTTACGGAAAGTAAAATATCGGAGCTCACTGTAGTGCAAACCCACAAAACATTATGTGAATGAATGCTGTGGTACTGCTTTTTACTCTTTCGTGCTTCACAGGAAATGTTTTGTGAGGAGCAAGGTTGCTCTGTTGCACGGACAGCGCGCTCGGCGGGGTTGATAGCACTAACCGCTACAGCTCAGGATGCCGGACAAGAGAAATTTCTCTGCTCCCTGGAGAGGTAGCCCCAGGAGAAGGGTGAAATGTCAACATTTGTCCAAGATTTATTCCTGTTTAGATTTAGGACTGGAATTTGTCAGGCTCAGCAGAAAGAATGCCATTAGCTTTGACAAGTGCGTGTGTGTGTCTGTGTTGGGTAATCTATTTAGGAGATGTAAAATGCTGCACACACTTCCCATTTTATTGCAAAAAGCTGAAATTGATGGTACCTGTCAAAAACTATCATCTTCCACTCTCTAAAAGAAAATTGACCCTTGCTTTCTCTGCAGCATCCTTCAGCATTAGAGCAGGTCCACCTCTCCTTTAGCTAATACTACTTCAGTAAAAGGAAGTGGAGATTGAAAATATAATTGACCTGATGTCTAGAACTTGCTATATTGAGGTCCTGAAGTAGAGCCTGAAAATTATTGCTATATTTTAGGAGTATTCTTATGCGTGGAGAGTGCTATGCATACCTATATTGCTATATAAATAATATGTAAATAATAAAGCAGGGCTATTTCAAAGGTCTGATGTTATAAAAACAATCAGGACTACAACTGAATGTTTTATACCATTAAAAATGCCTGCAACAAATCTATTGGAAGAGGCAAAATTAAATGGTAAACGACACAAATGCCAACAGAAACAAGGAACTTTTATAGCTACAGCTCTAGCATTCTGAGGAAAAAGTCCAAGTCTTACGGTATTAAAATAGTATTTGTAAAATTCTTGAATATATCTTTTTCTGAACAGTTTTCAAAACAGAGTATGTTTACTTGCACATAAATTATTTTAACAGTCTTATTCTCAAAATACACTTGAGCCTTTTGCTGTATATACCGTCTTCTTCAATGAATACTTGTACTCTTGTAATTCCCGGAGGTCATGATTAGTTCCATTTCAGGATTTTGTGTCATATATTACCCTGTGGTAACTAGTCAACCAAAAGTGTATTACAGTATCTAGAAAGAACATTACGTTCTTTATTGTTTAATGTTTCAAAATATGTTACTTAAAGAAATTAGTAGAAGTCCACAGCTCATGCCCCTTTTTGCTGTTATAGTATATTGCGATAATTAAAGAAACATGCAAATCCTACTAGGAGCAATAAACTTTTTCAACCTCCAATCCTGGGGCAGTGGCTGGGAAGTTTTATTCTTTATTCATTTGTATGCACATGACAGTTCAGCAAGGCTCAAGTACTGACTCTACCAATTTTATATGATACGCCTTATGATTTCCTTGATAACTCTCAATTACACTCTTTTCTCTGCCTGACCTCAGAAACTTTCTGCTTCCACATGAAGCTTTAGTCTCTGCCATTCTAATATTACTGGTGAGGTGCTACTGGTACAGGCACTTTGGAAATTCTCAGTGGTAAAGAGTAAATCCAAAAGCCTCCCCCTCTCATGCCTTCCCCCCGCCCCCCTCCCCTTGTTATGAATTTCACAAGATTTAATCCAATATCTGTCTCTAGATTCTCCTTCACTTCTGACAGACACTCTTGCCAGCATTGATCCCAACTGCAACATGGAATACTATAGCACAGACTGTTTAGGAAAGTCATTTACAGGAAAAGGAGGCAGGCAATTAATTTAAATGGCATAACAAATATGGATAACATTGCTACACATTAATAGTGACAATATGCTGGAACATACCAGTGTTTAGGATTAAATTAAAATAGTAATGGACAGATTGTCTCTACCAGCTCCATCCTGTGCGTAACGTAGCACACAGCTGTGCCATGGTGAGAGGAGCTTCAGGAGAGACCCATAACCAAAGACCCAGCTGCTTTCATTCCTCCCCTCTTTGCTTCCAAGGGCGACAACCTACAATCTTTCACTCCAAGCTAAAGATGTTTTTTCCTTGTGTGTATGTTCTGGTTTGCTCTACTTAATCTCTACGCTTCCTGAGTCTGACTGTCCAGCAAGTAGGAGCTGCTGAGCTGAGGAAGGCATTCAGAGCAGTTTTCCATCTCAGAGCTTGCCTAGATGCATTTGTATGGACTAGAGGATGACCCAGTATCTTTAAAGGCCAGATTTTGCTATCTTTACAATGACATGTTTCCTGACTGCATTGATGATAGCTTCCTTGAAAAGGTGACCAAAGAGCTGACAAGGGGAGATGCTTTTCTGGATCTGATACTTACAAATGGGGAAGAACTTGGCTACAGTGACCATGAGACAGTAGAATTAGGGCCAAATAGCAGAATCACAACCCTAGACTCAATGAGAGCAGACTTTGACCTGTTTGGAGATCTCAGGGATTAGCTTGGAAGGATCCCATGGGGTATAGTACTGAAGGGGAGTCCAGAAGAGGTATTTGATTTTCAAGATTCCCTACCTAAAGGCTTAAGAACAGACCATCATGACAGAAGGAAGTCCAACAAGAGTGGCAGGAAGCCTGTGTGGGTGAACAAGCTGCTCTTGACTAAACACAGTTATAAAAAGGAAGTGTAAAAGTGATGGGAGCAGAGGCAGAACTAGGAAGAAAACAGAATCACTGTCTGAACATACAGGGGAGTATCTGGGGAAACACAGGTTGTTCAGCCTCACCTCAATACTAGAGAAGGTCGTGAAGCAAATTAATTCTGGTGGACAAGTTGGTCATAAGCCAGTAAAAAGTTTGGAATTCCTTACCCTCCTGTATTCCACCTGGATTTCTGTGTTACCAATTAGGTAGATTTTGTAAATTACGGTTACATACCTGGATATTAGAGAAATTCTTCTAAACTACTTTGGGTTTTGGTGGTGCAGAATTGCAAAAAGCACTGCGAAAATCCATCATCATTGAAGTTCTGCTGATTTTTGTCCACCAAATCTTTCCATTTTTTCAAAACAATGCAGCTATTCTGGTTTAGAGCCGCCCATGTGTATTTCCTACATTTGCCTGGCCAAACACATATGGTTTGAATATCTGGAATGAGTAGATCTCATTGACTTTACTGTCCCACTGGACTCAAAGGTTCTACTTTTATAAGTAGGTACTTTTCAATGTGAGTACATGTTGCAGAACTGGAAAAAATAGATATTATTTTCTGTAGTCTTTCACTTGATAGATTTGCCTCTTACTTTCTCCTAGTCTTAGTTGTTTGGCTTTTTATTTACTGCACTTTCTGTTTTCTCACCAAAATAAATACAATGTTTCTTCTCTTATGGCTGATTATCTTTTAACGAAGAGCACTATGTCATCAAGAGAGGCCTAGATTTTTTAAAACAAGTTGCAATAAAATGCAGAAGAAAATTAAGGAAAAAAACCCTAAATTCCAATAGTTTCAATTTATTATTTTTAAACTGAGTTTTATAATCAAGAGAGTAGTAAGTGGCATGCTCTTCTGCATTGCTTCTACGCAAATCAATGAAAAAAATTATTAGTGGGGGGCATTTTTATTGATTTTAAAATACATTTTAAAAGAAATTCAATTCCACTGAAGGTTTAAAAAATTAATCGCGTATCATTGTATATGTTCAATGAAGAAGTAAAAAGGCATATATTTCTTTCCAAATGTATCATCATACAACTTTCAGTGCCTCCTGTGCTACAGAAAGTTAAACTTATGCATGTGTCTAAGATTAATGAAATGTTATATAAGGTCAACTCACCTTTACGGTTAATAACATCTGTACTTTAAAAAGATACTTAGATATGAATTAAAGCAGTTCCCTTTTGGTCTTATAGGATTAATGAGTATCAATCATATGTACAAAACCATGGTATGTGCTCAGAATGATGCCTCAGAAGAACAATCAATGTTTGAAATCGGACGTATGAAGCGTAATTCTTTTTTTTTTGAGTCACACTGCTTAGCAATCCGCAAATCATTTAATTCCATTGCCAGTACTACCAGGTAGGAGAGAAGGAAAACCAGCATAAGGACAACAGAGGAGCTGTTATGCTGCTGTACTGAAGAGAGACTGAACATTTTGCTTTTTGTGGTACAGAACTAATTGTGATGGACAACTTCTGCATATAAGGTATCACTTGAAGAAAAATTTCAGAAGGGTGAACTATGATCCTGTGAGGGTTTTCAGGAAATCAAAATAGAAATATACAGAAATATATTTACACAGACTTCAACTAATGTGCAAAACCAAAAATATTAAACCCCATTTTTTGTGATTTTGCTCCCCCCAATCAATTTTGCTTTATCCTTTCCTTTACATGTTTTCCTCCTTCTAAAATTCCATATTCTTTCTGAAGATGGACATGAAACATTTCTCTGTGGCCTTTCTTTCTCCCAAGTGTTTTCTTCGTCTTCTTATCCTATATTTTTATGCATAAATTATGTCTCATCCTTTCATCTCCGCCCCCCACTTTCTTTCTTGGCTGTCTTGGGATTTAGAGCAAGCAGTCACCTCCAGTCTCCCTGCTCCTCAAACCGGCCAGGAGAATAAATGAAGGAAACACCAGTCCCCAGGGTCTGACCTTGATGTCTAAAGAAGAAAGTTAAAAAGTTTATCAATAAATTTTGGCTGGAATACGGTTGAGGCACCCAGGAATGTACCTAACTTCAAATAGGATGTTAAACAAACCAATGTGCCTTATATGTGCTTTTGCAGTTGTGACTTAGATACAAGATAGCAAAAACAGAACTTCTGGGCCAAACTCGAGCCAAGAGCATACCCCAAACAAACTGTGGGTAATTATTACCGTAAAAATACACACCCCATTTGTGAATAATGAGTATGCTAATCAGGTAACCGCCATACATGTTTTAAACATGCATTATAGGTGCATATGTATAGTTAGGAGGGTTGAATGAATTGTCCAGTCAATCAGCTGTATTTTGGGCATAATATTGGACAGTTTGAAGCGTGAGGGATGCTTGCTGTTGTTAAACGCCCTGGACCAAGCCCTGTAGAATTGAAATGAAAACAAATATCTAGGCTCAGTGTGTTGATCGGCCCTCCCACTCCGGGTGAAGGACCAGTGTTGTCCCCCCACTTGGGGACAACGACCCCGCGTGGAGCTGGTGGCGGGCTGGGAGGGCACCCCTCAGTGACAGCCTCCTACCCGCGCTGTCATGGCGCCCTGAGCCTCCCGCCCGCCCGCCTCTCAGAGCTAACGAGCAGGGGGAAACCTCGGCGGCAAACCCAAGCTCCTCAGCCGTGGGCCAGGGTGGCCATGGCTCTCGCAGGAGAAAGTGAGCTCCCAGCCCCGCCTCTAGCAGCTTCCAGCACCGCCCGACCCCGACCTCACACCGCCGGGGCTGCCCCCGCCTCCTCCCGCTTCACGGAGGATGGGCGAGGGGAGGCGCTCCGGAGCCCGTCCTTCCAACTGGTTTGTCCCTCCGGGCGACCTGTAGTGCTTTCCTCTTCCTCTTCCTCCATCCATCATGGAAGGAGCAGAGGCCTCCTCTGAGGGTTTGCGTTATGCCGAGTACGCCAGAGTCCATGCGGGCGCCGGCAAGGGCCAGGCCGAGCTGGACCGAGGGCTGGTGAGCGGCTTTCACTCCCATGAGGGGTAACGCGTTGTGGGCAGCGGGTCGGGTGCCGGGGCTGCGGGGGAGAGGCGTTTTCCCTCTCTGCCCGGGGGTGGGCAGGGAGGTCGGGGAGGTGGTGCCCATGAGATGGCTTGTGTTCCCTCGCCTCAGGGCCTGCGTGGCCCTGGTGGAGCTGCAGCGGGGTACATGGGAGCGCTGGGCTGCCTCGGCCTTCACAGCCATAGAAATGGTTTGAGTTGGAAGGGACCTTAAAGATCACTGACTTCCAACCCCCCTGCCATGGGCAGGGACACCTTCCACTAGACCAAGTTGCTCAAAGCCCCATCCAGCCTGGCTTTGAACACTTCCAGGGATGGGGCATCCACAATTTCTCTGGGCAAGCTGTCACAGTGTCTCACCACCCTCAATAGTAAAGAATTTCTTCTTAATAGCTAATCTAAATTTCCCCTCTTTCAGTTTGAAGTGCTTTCATGGTATATCACTATGTGTCCTTGTAAAAAGTCCCTCCCCATCCCTCCTGTAGGCCCACTTCAGGCACTGGAAGGCCGCTATAAGGTCCCCCCGCAGCCTTCTCTTCTTCAGGCTGAACAACCCCAACTCTTAGTCATGAGCAGACAAGGCCTAAAATTTCACCCCCTGGCTGTAAGGAGATAATAGATGTGAAATTTCCACGTACTGTGCATGTTTTATTACCGCAGGCTTGAGCATCAGTGGTTTTGTAGAGCTCAGTTTTGGAGTAGTTCTCACCTGACAGTTCGTCATGTGGGAGAGGCTGGATGGGCCCGAAGCGGGGGCAGATGCAACCAAGGTTTTTGAGGCCACACCATGCTCTAGCGGCACCCTTTGCTGGGACTTCTTCCTACTTGCTCATGCACAAGTTCTGCTCACTTTGACTAGTTTATGGTTCAGTGAGTTCTTTTTGGAAAAAAGTTGGGAAAAATAAATGCATCGCTGCTTAAAGCACTGGATGGTGAAGATTTCACAGGTTTAAATTTACTTTAAATATGTGTTTGCTCTGCTTCACTTGTGCTTGCTGTTGCTTCTACAGTAGTTCTTTTTCTTCCTTAAAAAAATAAAAATTTTAAAATTATAGTGTTCTAAATTACTTATTCATTGTTACTACAGTCTAGGACTTCTCCTTTTTTTCCCCCATGAGAGCCTGTGTATTTAACAACTAGCTGTGCAATCCTAAGAAGTTTACTCTGAAACTCATTATTGTGATGTCCACGTACTCTTTCTAAGAAGTACCAGCAGAGAAATTCCTAGTGAATTTTCTGGAGTCTTTGAGTTTTCTAATTTATCTGGGATAAAAATTTCATCTGGAGTTAGTATGGCTTGCATTATTTTGGGTAAAGAATTTTTGTTTTAGGGAAAAAGTAGTTTCAGAAATATTTTTGTATGTTTGTTCCATATACTTAGGTATCCTACTTCTTAGCAGCATACAGCACTTAAAAGCCCAACAACCCAAACCTTCCTAAAACAAAAGTTTTTACCTTATGCTGATGTACTTATTTCAGTGTAAGTATATACTTGCTATTTTACTGATCCATGGTATTAAACGTGGACTAGTAACAAAATGCTATCCAGCCCATCAGAACAAATTATTATTTTCTCTGTGCTTTTTATTCCATTGCACTGTAGCTTTTCAAAGCAAAAGACAGTAGAACTCCTGCTATGTGTCTGAAAGCTAGTTGTGAGAAGAGCACAATATTCTCCACTTGACCAAGAAGGGTGTTTTCACTGATTGTGTTAAAATAACCAGTGTATAAATACAAATCCTGTGCAAGCAGGTATATTTTAACATTTGTAAAGATGGTTCTTGTAGCCTGTGATCAGATGTAGTAGCGTTGCACTGAAATTTTAAAATAATGCATTTGAAATTATTTTGAAATGTGTAAGTTAAACTTTTCAGTCTCGTAGAAGGAGAAGCTGCAATGCTAGGAATTAGATAAATTGTTATATATATATATATGTATTTTTTTTTAGTATGATTAAGTTGGCAGAGAATGCACATTAGAAATTTGCAGAAAGAATATCTAATTCTTCCCTGTTCCTTCTGCTAAAAAATTAAGGCTACTGGGAAGTTATGTATTAAAGGATAAGGCCACAGATCTCTGTATGTTAACAAAATGTGATGTATACCTCTAAACGCACTGTACATTAATTAATGTGTTTTATCCTCTTGTTTGCCAAATGCTTTGTAAGTCAGGTCTTGCAGTTGCTTTCTAATGCGTGTGTTTTCTTATCTACATTTCTGAAAAGAATTTTTAAAAAAAATGAGGGTTTGCAGATTTAGCAAAACTTTGTTTCGTTGTTTTCTGTGACTAAGAGGATTTGTTACTGAACATTTAACTGCATAGTAAAATTAAAATACTGAGATCAGCAGAATAGCGTAGAGTTGATGACTAACCTTTGGGAGCTGATTCATTGAATAAATAAAGGGACAGATGTTACTTTTTAATCTTTTATTTCTTTATTCTTCCCTGGTGGATCTTAATAGAATGCTTTTGTTTAAAACCTAAATCTTAAAAATGTCTTAATGGCATTTTTTGGATGGGGGGAAGACCAAGTGTGTCATAATTGAAAGCCAGTAAGTAGTATTATATTTTTTTTAGCCTTTATTAGTCTGAAATAAAATGTATTTTCAAGCAATGGGAGCCAAAAGTGTTCATGGTTGTAGTTGTATTAGCATGACTTAAATGAACTGATCTGTTCTTCAGGGATGGTGAATTGCTTTCATTTAATACCGTCATGAAAGGAGTGCATTTAATTA
This sequence comes from Nycticryphes semicollaris, assembly GCA_013400055.1. Taxonomy (NCBI): domain Eukaryota; kingdom Metazoa; phylum Chordata; class Aves; order Charadriiformes; family Rostratulidae; genus Nycticryphes; species Nycticryphes semicollaris. The sequence continues at coordinate 897,089 of VXBJ01000617.1, forward strand.
AATCTTTGCACTTGATATTCTGCATTTCAAAGCACCAGACTAACCTCAAATTATTCTTCTAAATAATCGACTGAGTTAAGTGAGCATGGAAAAAACAAAACTGAGCGAGTCAAGCTGGACTTAAAGCACGCACTTGTTAGCTCTTGAAGCTGCCACTAATTTTATCAAGAGAGGCTGTGTCAGCACAAGACAATCCGTGTGATCTTTCACATTCAGTTTTTATCGCCTGTGTACAGTTAGGATATATTCACACCATAACCAACATTCGAGGTGCTTTGCCATGACAAGTTACCAGTTCTTGACTAGGAAGTGACAAATCTCGCCACTAGGAAGTGGAGTCTCCTTCTCTGGAGACATTCAAAACTCATCTGGACGCGTTCCTGTGTGACCTGATGTAGGTGTTCCTGCTCTGGCAGGGGGATTGGACTAGATGATCTTTCAAGGTCTCTTCCAATCCCTGATATTCTGTGATTCTGTGAATCTGTGATTCTGTGAAGTGACTCTTCTCTGACCTGGGCATAATGCAAATAAGGTGAGTCGCCGTAAACCAGCGTTTCTCAGCTTACCTGCTGGTTGTGCCTCACTTCAAAACGCGGGCAATCTTAGGTCGCTCTGTGGGTTGAGGTTCCCATCACTTGTCTCCGTACTGTTGTCGATCCTGTGTACTGCTGCTGCCGTGCTTCTCTTTTTCCTGCTGTTTTCCAGGCAGCACTGCCGTTCCACTAACTGCTAGTGCTTTCCACTGAGATTGAAATAACACATCCCAGAGGACATGGCCGGCTCTGTCAAAGGCCCTCAGGGGTCTCCACGTTGTGTTCCCAGACTTCTGTGCAAAAACACTTAAGCTGTTTCTGCACTGAACTGGCAGACTCCAGGTATTATTTATTAGCCTGGTCTCTGTGTTTGTCCTTACCTGTGATGAGGTGTCTGCCACTAATGTCTTATTGTAACCTGCATACCTGGTTGTAAGCTGCTGATTTAAACCACCTTTTTGCTGGCAAAGCAGGTATAACTTAATTTTGACAAGCCCAAGCTAATAAATATACTTTTTTTTTTTTCTTACTAGTGTGATCTATTTCATACATTGTTAAGCTCTTAATTGACTGTAACCACTTAGTAAAAAGATTCTCACTGTCACTCTGAATAAGTCAAGGAAAATCTCTATTGAATATAAATCCATGGACACAAACCACATAGAATTTTGGTAGGGTTATGATATTTTCAGAAATGTTGTGGCTGTTTCTGCTTAGCATCTAAGCAGAGGAATTAGAATTTTTTAGAATGTTTTGAGTGTTGAGAGCCTGGGAAAACTGATTTGTGAGAAGAAATGGAGTTTTAGTTTAGTGAGATGAACAATATGTGTCTCTATTTTATGTCCTCTACCATTTAAGGTAACATACTTACATTTTTTCATGGCCTAAAGATGAGGGGAAATCTTGTGGAACTGAAAGGAACAACAGACATAAAACTACTACATTATTTTTACATTCAGAATTGAGTGCTAATACAGAGAATGAAGACTGTAGTGAGATGAAAGAGTGAGGGTACTAAAATGGGATACAGAGGCAGATTTTTAAGGCCAAAACTCCCCCAAGCTTAACTTTCCAGCTCCACTTTCAGTATGTTTAGTGAGTTTCTTTGTTAATGTTAGAAACTTCTAGGTGACTGCAATTATTATGCAAATAGTTGGAATAGCCTCATCCTGGTAGGTGGGAAATAGGCGCTTCACTAAAACACATAGGATTTGGAAGCTAGATTTAGAGGAATACAGCTTCTTCTAGGTGAGTTCAGAGTGGGCAACAACTGTTTCATAGAATCATAGAATCATCTGGGCTGGAAGGGACCTCTAGGTTCATCTAGTCCGTCCCCCCCACAGTCAGCAGGGACATCCCCAACTAGACCAGGTT
>VXBJ01000617.1:903454-947822 GCA_013400055.1 Nycticryphes semicollaris
CACTAAGAAGAAGTTGAGGTAATCTATTAGTACAGCACAGTATTTCAGCAGTGATGCTAACAGTGATTTTAACTTCTGTGTTAACATAGGCGCAGACTTAGATGACTAAAATAACCTATGGACACATTGCATGTTTTGAGAATGAAAGCAAGATACTATGCCAATGAAGCAGAGGGACATGTTTTTAAAAGTTTTAACATCATATGTGATTGTAAAGTTATGTTACTGATTAATAGTTATTCAAAACAGTAATCGGGGAGAGGGCATTTACAGGGAAAATCCTCTAGTAACGTGGCAGAGATCTTGATTCTGAAGTTGATAGACCTGCTTTGTGCTTCTAAGAACACAGTCTAATAAAGTTCTATCTAGCCTTTCCTAGCTGTAGACATTCACTGCTGGTGGGGAGTTGAATGGCTCTGAATCCCAGAAGATCCTCTTTTTGTAACCAAATAAAAAATGCAGTACTTACAAAATATGTGATTAAGCATACAACATCACAGCAAGAAACATGTACTACATAGATTTCTTTTTTGAAGGCATAACCTTTGAGCAGTATTTTATAAATAATGTATATCGAAAGCTAATGTTTCATATTGTCCTTTTTCTTAAAGTTCACAAGGCGGACATCTTCATTTATCATACTGAAATGCATTTAAATCTATTTATTTTGTGAGCAAACACAATGGATCTTTTCAGTCCATGGTTGGGTTTTTAGACGAAGTGTATTAAATTCTTCTTCTTCCTCCCCCAGTAGCATAAAGAAAAATAGAAAAATTGGAAAAATGGAAACCATAGCAAATTTACTGTGGGACTTTGGCTGGGCAGAATCCAGAAATGGCTGTTGAAAAAATGGCTGTTGGGGGAACATCTTGGAAAGCAGTAAAGTACAGCAGTACCATACAGCAAATATAGGAGACAAAAGATTGATAAGGAAGGATTTATTCTTTTTTAATTTATTTTTGAACAGAAATTCTTACTAATGTAAGCTGATGAACATAAACTGGAGACTTTTTGGGTTTTTTCCTTCCTTTTACTGAATGTTGGCTGTAATTTTATTTAACTTCAATCTTTTTTAGGTCGTTACGCTTTCCACCTTTGGAAACCATTGGAGCAGGCAATTACACACACAGCAAAGAAGATTTCAACTTCAGTAAGTGTAGAATTACTTTATGCTAAATTTATGATTTTATATTTTCAAGTATTTGGAAAGGATATATGTTAGATACGGTGAATGGCAGTTACTTAGATTATTATTTTTTTTCTGGGATATTCCTTCCTATGTATGGTCTGGTGTTTTATCTGGTATATTTTAAATCACCATAGATGAAACTCTGTCAAAAGATGTTTGTGAGTTTGATAAACGGTTCTGATTTTCCTGGTAATGTTCCATGTTTCAGAACTCCTTGCTAGTAAGTGCATGATAAATTGTTGAAGTTTGCTGTAAGGAAATAGCTAATTCCTAGAGATTACAAAGTGATGACATGTAGTTTCATTTTAAGAAGCTGAAAATGAAAGACTTCAGTCAGATACAGTGGTAAAAATCAAGAAGATAAACTTCTAGGCAAGGTTGCCATAGAGATAGAGGAGCTTGTTTTCTTGTTCACATGAGTTCTCTTTTTCTTTCTTCCCCAGTTAATTTGAAATTTTAACTGATTTTTTGTTCTTTGTTTTGCCCTACATATTAAAATATTAAAATATACAATAATGAGTCAATCAAGAGGTAGAGTGTTATGAGAGGAGTATATGTAGGGGATATTTGAGGGCATTTGCTTTAGTGACTATACTGTACTCTGGTAAATAAATAAATATGTTCCATTCTTGGTTGATTAAAGTAATTCCCAAGGAGGTAGATGTCTGCTTGTGGCATCGCATTCTTCAAAGTTCAAAGTCTGTGAACACTGGTCTGCAGTGGAAGGAATACAGTTCCCTTCTTGGTGCTGATGGGTGAGGGTACTGAGGGAGTAGTTGGTGCAGATTTTTATTTCCTTAAAAATATATTAATGGTAATTTCTTTTTTTTTTTTATGTGAGGCCAGCTGCAACACAGAGCTTGTCCATATACTGCATACACAGTACACAGACAGGATGCGAGGGTGCAAATTCATTTGTCGCCTCTACTTTGTCTTCATGTGCTGTAGGTGCAAGCTTGATCCATGCAAACTTCCTGGAGATGGAAAGGCTCGAAACGTGGTCTGTCCTCTTGGGGCTGGTCCATGCTTGTTCTTAATTGTGATGTCTGTCAGCTGGAAAGGGTGCTTGTGGATCAGGTTTTGCTCTCTGTCCCCGTATTGCATTGCTGTTGGGAGACCAACACTGGTTCTTCTTTTTTTTTTTCCAAATTTTTTTGAGAGATTCCCAAGTTGCCTGCCAAAACAGCAGAGGGGACTTTAGGTACTGCAAATTAAATTGCTCTCATATGCTGTGGGTACAGTCTGATTTGCAGGCTTGCTTAGAAGCAGCAAGGACATGTGGCTTCAGAGCAGGCAGTGCTTCAGTCTTCACCCTCCATCCTCAGCAGTTTTACTCCAGCATTTCTTCATCTATCCATTTGTCGATACAGGCTAGAGAATCTAAATTCAGACCTGTTCACATAAGAAAGCAGGCAGTGACTCTTTTTAACACATTGAAATATGACATAGTACTGTACAGAGGTGTCTGTTCCTAGGAAACTGTACCCCTCTGTAACTGGTATACTAGCTGAGCCAAGCTCATTACAGGCCTGTCTCATTTTTACCACAGTGACTTTCAGAGTCCTTCAGAATTCATGAACAACCATAAAGAGCAACCCAGGAGCTTCTGCAGTCTCAATTTTCCTAGTCCCTGGAGCTGCATCTTCTGTCTGCTTTCACATCCTGTCTTACAGCCCAGAATTGTATGTGGATCTCCAGTACCGTATCTCTTTGCTCTTATTCTGTTTCTGAACTTGAAAATAGAGGTTTTCAGTGTAACATGAGATCGGCTGAAGACAGGAAAAACTCTCTGTTCTGGTTTTCCATAAACTGTGTGTATTTGCCAGCTTTACATTTGTAAGGATAATGATAATGATTTTCTTCTACAGTCATAATCCAAATTTAAGACCCTTGTGTAATTCTTAATGAATATTATTTGTATATTATTATATACATATTATATACATTATATACATACATATATGTATTTGTATGTTATTATAGCAACTTTACAGTTGCTACTTTCTTAGATTGCATTTTTTGCTCAGCTTTTTTTTTTTCCCCTTAACAATCAATTATTACCTATTCATAATTTTTCTTTAAAACAATAGAGAAAATATTAGAGTAAACAGATCCAGTGTAAGTACTTGTCTATAAAGCTTATTTTAGTGGCTTTACTTGATTTTGTTTGGGGAATTTCAAGCTGCTGAGTGTGATCTGTGGATTAGCACTTTCATCAAGTTTCTTCACACACATTGCCCTCTAAACTATGCTGACAGTGAAAATCAAGCAGTTACAGTTATTCTACCTGTGCTTACTGGAAAGAGGATCTCATGTGATGTTTAGTGTCTAGGCTGTTACTTTGGTTTACTGTGGTGTTTGGACACACCTAACTTGGCCACTATATCTTTCAGTGGTTACTTTAACTTTCTATAATCAAACCCTGTCCTGTATCACCTCTTTTTTTTTTTTTTTAAGACTGTGAAGCAGCTGCCTATTTAAAAGCAAGGTTATTCTCTCTGTAAACCCCCATTCTTCCTCCCCCCATTGGCAATTCTTTCCTCTCTGTTGCCATTTGCAATAGCAATCACAATTCATGTAGGTTGCAGTCACGCAAGGTAATCCAGATGCTGTTTATCCTTTCTTCCTGCTCACTAATAAATGACTTGGGTAAGGTCAAGTTGAGCAATTATAAAGCAAATCGTTTAAAATGCCTCCTTGCTGTATCTTGAGTATTTGACACTCTCTATTTACTTAGCTGAGTAAATAACATGTACAGTCAACAACCACACTCATGTTTTAGTCAAAACCAGTAGGTAAAGGCAAGTAAAAGTGTTACATTTTATTCTGAATTTCTACCTCTCATTTGCCTTTAACTTATGACAGTTAAATATATATTCTTAAATATGAAGAGTAAATGCTGCTGTAATTTAGTCCTGAAGATTTCTACCATCCTCTTTTCAGTGGAGAAAGCCATAGAAGGAAATATTGTCATTTCTCTTTTATGACAAGTCATAATGCTCGTTTCCAGAGAAACGTGTTTTTAGTTTGAGCCCAGTGTTGTTACTGGTGTCACAAATGCCAGTGACACTGTTTTGTTTCTGTCTGTAGTGACAAGAGTCTGTTGCCAGTAGAAGGTGCAGAGTATTAAGCAGTCATTTGGGTTTTTTTCCTGTAGTGGTTTGGCCCCTCAAACCAGGACACTTCTTCAGACAGACATTAATACTGTTAATGATGTGAATATTTTCTTAAAATGTGAAATAAAAAAGGAAATATTTCAATACCATTCATTATGTTGCTTTGTTGAATCAATGATACCGAAAGTTGAAAGATAGATAGAAGATATCAAAGATAGAAACAGCAGTTCTAGGCAAAACGAACTGTCAAAATTTACAAATCCCACAATCCTGAAAAGTCTGTGTTCCAGAAGAGAGGCATCTCTTCTATAGCACTTTATCTAAGATTTTTGCACTGTGTTTCCCTTACTGGATCTAATTCTACTGAATGATAGAGCTCTGAATTGAGATGTAAAGGTAGTGACCATCTCTCTTTTGTACTTCACTGAAAATAAAACTTCCAGAGAATAATGCAATTTGCGGTCCATTTTATAATTTTTCTTCCAACTAAAGTTAAGGGAGTTCAAGTTGATCTTAGCAAATTATAGGGTGTATTATAGCACAGCTTCTAGATAGTTTGTTATCAGAATACTTTTTTTAGTTCCAGTACTGTACGTTTGGGTGGTTTTATTTTCTTCTTTCCATTGTTACCTTTTCCGTGGAGAACTGTATTGGTGGTGAAACAACACATAGGCTTCACTACTTCATATAATATGATATATGGTCTCACAGCATATTAAATATCTCTTACCTGTCACAGAAACAGTGATGTTGCTTTCCCTGTGCTATGCCAGGAAAAGTATCTTGAAGATATTGTGTTCCAAATGGATTGGATTTTCTTAGCTGCCTGCTTTTGTGAGTGAATAGATATTTGCGGGGAAAATCCAACCATATTCTGTTCTTCCCCTGCCCCAAACCTGTTCACAGTGTTCAGGAACAGAATTTGCTTACGTAATTTGCTAAACAATAATACAGGGACATAAAGGAAATTAAGTAAGTTAAATGATAGACCCTCCCCTCACGCCAAATAGTATAAAGAAATAGAGAGATATCTTTGATTTATTTTTTTTTTTCCAATACAGAGTTCATTTGCAACAGCCGTGGTTAATAAATAATCACAGGGCTGGATCACCTCTCCTCTGGAGACAGGCTGAGAGAGTTTGGGTTGTTCAGCCTGGAGAAGAGAAGACTCTGGGGAGACCTTATAGCAACCTTCCAGTACTTAAAGGGGCCCTACAGGAGAGGTGGAGAGGGACTCTTTGTCAGGGAGTGGAGCAATAGAACAAGGGGTAATAGTTTTAAACTGAAAGAGGGGAGATTTAGAATATTAGGAAGAAATTCTTCACTGTGAGGGTGGTAAGGCACCGGAACAGGTTGCCCAGACAAGCTGAGGTTGCCCCATCTCTGGAAGTGTTCAAGGCCAGGCTGGATGGGGGTTTGATCAACGTGGTCTAGTGGGAGGTATCCCGTGCCACGGCAGTGAGGTTTGAACTCAATGGTCTTTAAAGTCCCTTTCAATTCTAACCATTCTGTGGTAAGTGTCTAGAACTGCCTGCTCATTGAGGAGTTCTTGTAAGAGCAAAATATCTCGAGCATTGTTCCATTTCATTGCAGCATTACGTAGAATTTGAAACAATGGGGAAAAAAATCTTTAATTTGAATAATCATAGAATCATTCAGGTTGGAAGAGACCCTTGGGATCATTGAGTCCAACCACCAGCCCTACTCTACAAATTCCTCCCCTACACCGTATCCCCCAACACCACATCTAAATGACTCTTAAACACATTCAGGAATGGGGACTCAACCACCTCCCTGGGCAGCCTATTCCAGTGCCTGACCACTCTTTCTGTGAAAAATTCCTTCCTAATGTTCAGCCTAAACCTACCCTGTTGCAGCTTAAGTCCATTCCCTCTCGTTCTATCGCTGATAACCTGTGAGAAGAGACCAATAGTGTGCGAATAGTGTGCAAAGGTTGTTTTATTAGAGAACTAGGAATTTGCCAAGATCTTTACTAATACAAGGACTCAGTGTTTCTTCACTGTACTCTATCCAATGGAAAAAATGGATTTTATGTCTAATTTCCTTTTGCTTTAAATTCTGTTTGGGATCAAGATTTCAATTTAAGAATTGATTATTCTTGCTACGTGCCTCGCTTGTGAGAAGAAAATGATTTTTTTTCTTGATGACCAATTCAACAAACTGTTTTTGCTTCTGTGCCAAAGGACACAGACAACAGCATTTCTTTTTTAATTCCTCTTGGAAGTGAGCCGAATCAAGGCTTCCCGGGGTTAGAACAGTGTCAAGAAGTAGGCTTTTAAAAGCATGAAAAAGTATTTTTGAATTTAAGCCTATAGCCATCCCTCCCTATTCTCTTATTTCAAATGGTATTTTAGGTGAAATCTACGGAGAACAGAGATTAGATGTGTGAGAGGTAATCTAAATACTGCTTTTCTCTATGTGAGTAGTGAACCAGTGTCCTCTTGTAGTAGAGTTCTATGCCAAGGGTTGAAGGGCAGAGAAGAATTAACCTTTTTAGGACTCCATCTGCAGCTAGGCTGCTTTGGGAGAAGTTCTGGAAAATCTTTCAGAGGACATTAAAGTCTGCTTTTCTCTCCTGGCTGTAGTAATTGTTCAGCACCATTGCAAATTTCTGTGTGGTTCTGCCTCCTCAAGGGTGTTGTCTGGTAACCATTAAATCATTAGCACAGTTTCCTCTCAGAGGGCTGGAGAAGCCCTGCGTGCTCCCTCAGTGTTACATGCTGTAGCCTATAATGTTGGCGTGCACCATCACAGACATGCTTTGTGTTACCCTGTAGCTTCAGCAGCAGTTCCTTGACAGATTTTTGTTGTAGGCATGGCATGTCTACGGTTGCTTCAGCTTTTATTCACGAAATAACCACTACTTCAACACTATCAGGTATGGTTTGTGGTGGGAAGAAGAAAGATAAAAGTAGTTTTGTACGATAGTACAAGACCAGAAAAATCTTTTCTGAAGTTTTGTGTGACTTCATGTTAGCAATAGGTGAAGTATTTATCAATAAAACTTGTGGATCAACATTGCTTCTAAGCTTAATTAAAGGCTTTGCTTGGTTATCATAGACAGAGCCCTTTAAATGCTTTAATGCTTTTGAAATTGCATACGAGAGAGTCTGTGTAAACATAAGGCAAAATTTTCACTGAATATGAATGGATATATTTAGAGAGAAAAGTGTTTTATTGAAGGCCAGGCACATCTTTACTTGGGGGCGAAAGGAACAGTTAAAAATAATCTCAGCTCTCAGGCCAGACTTCCCTTTGACAGCAACAAAAGAAGCTTTTTTTTTTGTTCTTTTTCCCAGTTGATAGGTTTGGCACTGAGGAAGAAAACTTCACTCTTGTTGAGTGATTTCTGTCTGCCAGTTCCCAAAGGCAGCTTGTCTTGGAGCTACATCTGCCGCCTCTGGGAGTTGTACAGCTTAAACTATTATTTGTGTAGCGATGGGCTAATCCTTAATTCTTCTTATAGACACATTTACATTGGTCACTATTAGCCATCAGTGGTGGTTCAGTAACTTTTTAAACATTTAAAATATATTTATGGTTGACAAATACACTTTCAATGCATTTCCTGTGCCAATTAATTGTTGTAATGATTTAATCTCATCTCCATCTCCTTTTTAATGTTCTTTTCCCACATGTGTTTATTCTCTCCTTAAAGCAGCGGCTAAAGTCTCGCGTGCCGATGAGTTTAAAAAAAACTAACTCCAGATCCTCTAGCTGATCATCATCATTCATAGGTATCCAGGGGAAGGATGTAAAGGCCAAAGCTGGTTAGGATTTCCCCGTGTACTCTCCTACTTTCCATTGTCCTGCAGCTCAGTGATTCTCCGAAATAGAGGTTGTGGCTCTGCGCTAAGCCTTTTTTGTTTGTTTGTTTCTTTTTATTTATTTTTCAGGGTTCCTTCAAAGAACTCCTGGTACGTTTTTTTTGAAGTAACATTCCTTCATATGAAAAAACATAATGACTCTTCATCAGTATATTACATTTTATCCTTTTATTGTTGTTTTTATGTACTATCTTTGTAGGAATATTTGGACTTAAGAATGATTGTCCCTAATTCCTTGGATGCCAAAGTGCTTTGACTTTTGCTGTTTTCCATTGCAGTGGTACCAAACCAGTTCTAAACAAGTTTCCTCCTTTCCCTCCCCTGCCCTCCCCAACACACACACTGTATCTCTGTATGCTAGTATGTATACTTTGATTCTGGACTCTTTTGCCTGAAGGCAGGATTTTAATGGTTGGAGCTATTAATATCTCTTATTACAACTAGAAGATTGTAAAAACACAGATAGTTATTTTAAAGTCAGTTTTTGTATGTACTAATACTCAGAAGAAGTCCTTTCATAGTATCTGGTTTGTAGTCATTCCATGCCTTCGAAATAAACTATAGATTAATGTAAAGCTTGGGATGAGGTCATATAGATACGATTTAGGTCCTGGCACCTTGTACATTAAGCTAATTATTGCTTGTTATCCCTTTCTTCTTTTTAGAGTCTTTCATTGTACTATAAAGGAGGATTTGAACAGAAAATGAGTAGGCGAGAAGCTAGTCTTATTTTAGGTGTAAGGTAGGTATGTTGCATTAGTACGTTTTTGTTTGGTAAGTATTGAATGGGAAAAAAAAATGCATGTTGTGAGAATGTGGGGTACTCTTGCCAAAATAGTAACTTTTGAAAAAAGACTTCTGATGGCTTATAAACCATTCTAATATTCTGCCTAAGCTAAAAAGCAAACAGTAAAATGCTAATAAAGCATGCAACTTGTGTTTGGCTTGAAGGCATGGTAACATATTGCAGTGGAGAATTGGTGTGCTAGAAATAATCAGAATAGCACATACTGTGCTAATTAGCACGATCACATGGCCTGGTCTCCAAAAAACCCCTTGAGATAAGTAATAATGTAGATTATATTAATAAACGAAGAAAACAAATCAATTTTGCTCATTTTTTTCTATAAGTCAGTAATATTATTTTTTAATTTCTCTACTCTGATTTGTGTGGATTTTAAAAATTGCAGCGTATTCCAAACAAAAGTACTTGGAGAGACTTGTTGTTTCAAGTAGGTATGGGAAATAATTTCCAGGCTGAGTATTCAATTGATTTTTTCAAAAACACTTTGATGGCCAATGGTACCATGTACCTTTAGTGTTTTCTGTAAAGCAGAGTTTGAGGCCATTCCAGATGAGAGGAGCAAAGCTGACCTTAAGTAGTATACTACTTATTTATGCTTTAGATCAGTTCTGAATTTTAAGGTAATTATATAAAAAAAAAATGTGGTTTTAATTATCTGCAGAAGAAATTATTTCAGATGGTGAAAACAGGACTTAAAATCCTGTTCAGTGTGCTATTTGTGTTTACTTCTAACATAATGGCAATTACGCAGACTTAGCATGATTTAGCATCCATTTTAAGAAATGTTAAATAAATCATTGCATTTATTTGAAATATTTCATGCTTGCTTGCTGAAAAAGAGATTTATAGGAATGGTTTTCACAAATATTTCCTTTGGCCTTCTAGTTTGATAATGTATTAACATATTCACTTTATGAGGGCAAATTCAGTGATATTCCAGAGCAGTTTATTAAAGTATGTTTACAGTGGCAGTGTCTCGCCTGAACGCTGCACATGTATATGTTTGAAGTTTCGTCACCTCTGAAATCAGTCCCCTTTTAATTTTCAGTTTTCATAGCTTGAGTCTGCAGCGGGAACAGTGATGCTGCTTGTTGTATTTGGACCGAGTCTTGCAAATATCAAGACTTAATCAGATTTGAGAAAAGTTCTTAATGTTTAAAGGATTGAGCCTTTAATTGCCTAGAAGCGTGGCTAACACATCCTTTCTGGGCAACCTGTGTCACTGCTGGACTGTATTTGGGATGAAATATTATTATCATCTCCAGCCTGCACCTCCCTTTTCAATTCATGCCCACTTTCCCTCAACCTCCCACCACACATGACTGCAAGAACCTGGACCTATGTTCTTCTGATGTCTCTGTTGTGAGGTCCCCCAGCAGTCCTCTCTTCTCCAGGCTGAACAAGCCCTACTCCCTCAGCCTCTCCTCAAAGGGTGAGTGCTCCAGCCACCAACCATCCTGGTGGTCTTTGCTGGATCTGCTGTGGTTGGCCAATATCTTTCCTGTACAGCGGTCCCAGAACTGGATGAGGCACCAAGATGTGGCTGGCTGACTAGAGAAGAACAGCTGCTTCTGTTGACCTAGTGACCATGCTGCTGTTCACACAGCCCACCAGGCTGATGTCCTTCTCTGCTACCAGGGCACGCTGCTGCCTCTCATTCTTGTTGTGTCCCAGGTCCTTTTCCTCAGTTCTGCTCCCCAGCCCCACTGTCCTCAGCCTGTAGCACTGCGAGGGGCTCTTCCTTTCCAGGTGCTGGGCTCTGCCTCTGTCCTTGTTGAATGTCATGAAAGGTCCCTGTCAGACCATTCCTGCAGCTTCTCCAGGTCCCTCTGAATGTCAACCCTGACCTCCAGCGTATTGACTGTTCCCACCAAAGTGACAGACTTTTCAGTCAGAGGACAGTCGGTGATGCCAGCAGGCAGCATAATGGTGTAATTCGTGAGGCTGTAGCAGTTCAGTCAAAATGTGATTTTGATATTACAGGGATTTTTGGTAGTTAGAGACCAGTCTGACTGTGTGATAAGCTGTATCTCGTAAACCTAGCAAATTTGATGTAAAACACCGGTTTTCACAGTTGCTTCTTGGAGCAGAACTGTGTGATTTTCCATAATATGCAACTGCAACTTTTCCACAGTTAGGCTTCAGCCATCTGAGTTTCTAAACATGGTTTATCAACTTCCCTTTGTAACTTTTAAACAACGACTTTTCAAAGCAAAATATAGCTGATGGTTATTTTTAGCTGTCTGCTGGCAAATTATTTCATTTCTGTATTTATATGGTTAAAGGCCTTTCACCCTCTGTTTAATTCTTACTTTCTGTTCCATCGAAGTATTCTTTTCTTACGCATTTCTATGAACTATTTTTGCAACACACCCTAATTTCCCCATGCCAGAATAATAATTAGGGGTTGTTTACCTCGGGAATGTAGTTAGGCTGATACCTTGCATTCAGACTGTATCTGCAAAAAGATTAATTAATTGAGTCATCGCTGATTAAGAAGTCACCTGAAGTGGAAAACACTGCTTCATTTCTGCACGGTAACAAATTGGGAAAAACTCAACCATTCAAACTGCCCTTTTGCATACAATAGTCTTACTGTGTTGTCATCTCTCATCCGGAAGCGGTCATTTGTCTGCTAAAGTACATAGTAAATGTAGGCCAAGTACAAATTTCGTGTACATGTCATTGAAGGAAGTGACATTACGGAGCACTTGTAAATCAGCATGTCCCTGAATGTAACACGTTGTACAGCTTTGCAAAAATAAGAGATACAGGATTTATTTTTTTTTACTTACAGCAGCTATAAAAATACTTAAAGTAGAATAAAATGTGATACTATTAAATATTTGTTGTTTTCTTGCTGGTCATACTTATTTCCAAGAGGGAAAAATGTGTTTTCTGTATTTAATGGTAAGAATAGCCAGCAAAATACACTCTAGAACTACTGGATGGTTTTGAGTGCCTTTTCCTCCCCCACCCCCCCCAATTTTTTGTTTTAAATGAATGGACATACTGCATTAAAAAACAAAGCCAAAAACCAACCTGAAAGGTATTTATCTGTGTCAAGTACGCAGGCTTTTTAAAGATGTCGTTCTCGGTGTGTTTTACATGCCTTTGTTATTGTTAGTTCCTCAGAGATGCAGTTTTATGTTTTGTCCACAAGATGGTGAAAATCTCAAGTTTTAATTGTTTTTGAATTCAGTATAAACTGTTAATTTATAGCCTGAGTGCAGTGGCATTTACGGTAAGCACTTCCATTTATTTTTGCAGTCCATCTGCTGGCAAGGCCAAAATCAGAACAGCCCATAGAAGAATCATGATTTTGAATCATCCTGATAAAGGTAAATTTTATATTTCTTAACCAAGGCTGGAAAGGAAGGGTTTAAATGAGATTCTTTAAGTCTACTGATTATATAAATAACCACACCGAGTGCAAATGTGTGTTGTTTATTTATAGACTTGAGCTTCTGTGTGTCTTCCCTTCATAAACTAGGCTTTATGAACCTCAGTTCTACCCATCTTTCTTTAAGGTTGTTCATTCTAGACTTGTGCTGCTTCAGTTAAAACTATGAGCTCGGGGACAGACATTCCACACTTTAGAAAGAACTCAGTCAAAAATAAGAAAAAAAAAATTAGTTATAAAATTTTTACATTAAACCTACGTTCCTGTTTTGAACTGAGATGGACCAGTCACATATATGAAAGTTACTTTCTGTGGGGAAATTTTCTGCAGTCACCGAGTACATCATTTGATGAATTTCAGACTTCCTGGAATCCACTTGGACACAATGTAAAGCTGAGCATTGTTCCTTTGCTGGCCAGGTTTTTAAGGTAAATTTATCTTACAGAAAGGCTATTATTATAACTTTAACTACACTACAGCTGGTTGAGAAGGAAAGCCCATATGTTCATTGCTGTTTCTACTTTAAAATAACAGATGGTGAAGAGTTGCACTGTATTTCAGAAGTCAAAAGGGGAAATCGGCGGGTTTTTATATCTTTTTGACAGAATTACAGGGCTCCCTGCCAGCACCCCAGTTTAAGAAAATGAAAAAGTAACTGTGACCACTGTCTCAGGGAAGTGTTTAGTTGATGCCTTTCTTTGCTGCTTTCACCCCTCAGTTTAATTGTAAAGTTGTCCTGCTTACTTGATTTCACGCTTACATTTTTTTACAGGTTTTATAATGTATGAGCTGCACAGACGTAGAAAAAGAAATTCCCTTCTGCGTTTCTAATGCATTATGGTGGTCAGAGGCCTCTTTAACCGCTAGAGTACCTATTAGGTCTCAAACTTTTTGGATAACGAACTTCTCAGTTTACTGCAGCTGTACTCGGAGACATGAACCAGAACCGTGAACCTCAGTGTGGATGTTGAATAGACCTAAGGGAGGCAGTTCCCCTTATGAAGATTTTACATTCTAACGACCTGCTCTTACAGCTGTAATGCACCTGCAGCTGGGCACAGCGTAGGTCTGGATGGATGCAGCGAGCCCTCCTGTGTGTTATTAAGATGCAGCATTTTCTCAGTAGGAACACCAGTTGGAAGGGATTTGTGCCTCTGCGCTGCCCCTGCAGCTCTTCTGGCACGGCCGTAGTAAAAAAATATCTTGTGTAATGTCTTAAGCTGCAAAATTAGATCCTGGAGTAGCCTTGAACATGTGGCATCCACGGAGAGACTTGTTTGCTTGTGTTATATATCTTGCTTTCTTCAGATGTGGTTTTAAAAATAATACTCGATGTAAGAATGTTATTTTAAAATAATATTTTACCAGCTGGAGTTGATAGAAGAAAGGCAACAATTGCAGATTTAAAAGTTACATACATTATCTGCGATCTGAAATGTCAAGAAAAGAATTAGTGGAAATAAATAAATAAGAAATATGTAGAAGTTTGCATAAGACTCCCCTCTCCCCCCCCCAGTAAACACTACTGAAATGGTTGCTTGTAAACCTTTGAAGTTCACTTTTGAAGTGTTTTGTATTGATACATTGTATGTTAACTTATCAGTTACTAATTTCATGAAAGAGTATTTGCTGACAGAAAAAGAGGAAGAGAGAAGCCTTTTGGACTTGCCCTAATTATAAACAAACACTTAGGCAATCATGAGATTGAATTTTCTCCCATTGGAGGGCTACAAAATTAATATGGCACTTAAGGATGTAAATGTAGTGAAAACACTTCCAGCAGATTTGAATTTACTTGAAGATCTTACACTCTAGACAGGTAGAAAATCAATGCACATTTAAAAATTAGTTGAGATGCATTGCTTATTGCAGTTTTCAGTCTTTACTGTTTGTTTGATCCTCTTGTCTCCTCTTTGAAAGAAGCAATAGTAAATCTTATTCCTGACTGAAAAAAGAAAATATGTCTATTTGTTTTTCCAGTAGCCAATTCTCTACCTTTCCCCTGCCCTGCCTCGCTTTCCTCTGATGTGTCTTACCTATTAAGGCTACATTTAAGCAAAACCAAGACATGAACAAGAGACGTCCATTCCTTTCCCCAGTTATTTTATTACACCATGAAGTGATTTCATAATGATGTAGGCTCCTGCAGGAATGCCCTAGAGAAGTTTTTAAGCAAGCCTCGCCATGTGTGTCTACAACTAGTTCTGCATGTTCCTTCAATCATTGTCTTTTCTGATAAACTGAACAGAATTGAATGAATGAAATGATGAATGAAAAATTATGATTGAACAGATGCCCTGGAAACGGCTATTCAGTGCACAATACTGCACTGGAATTGTATTTTGATGCAAAAAAAATAATATATAGGTGTGTTATAGGAAGCAGTAAGTTACTGATACAGACCTTGTAATGTTGTTTTTGGTGACTGCGGGCAGATGGTTGGTACTCAAGGGGAGAGTTTAAAAAAAAAACAACCAAAAACCAAACCAAAAAACAAACACAAAAAGCCCGCTGAACTGTAATCGGATTGTTAGATGGAGCGTAAAGCAATGACAGTGTTCAGGCCTAGAAGTCAGAAGGCGTACCATGTTTAAATAGCGTTAATGTGATGGTTTCTAGCTGGTGATTCCAGGCGTCTGGCACAGGAGAGGCTGGGGAAGCGAGGTAGGGTGTGTGTGTGTGTGTGTGTGTGTGTGTGCCTGTGCACGCACCCGATGATTCTTTGTAAAAATTATCTATAAAATTTTACCTCTTAGTTTTTGGGGTGGGTGGAAATCATAGCTATTCGCTTTGGATAAATGTCCAAGGCAACTGGCCTTGCATACGTTTGCAGCAACGTTGCACTGCAAGTCTAAATCACAGCAGTGTAAAAGTGGTTTCAGATTTCGGTCTTCTCTCCTAGACGCCAAATTATTCGGCATTATTCTTCACCAACTTTGGTTTTGATTACATTTCTCACGTTTCTTTATCAATTAGTTTACTTCATATCAATGTCATTATTTCTATGCAGTTGTATGAAAAGGATTTATTTAGGAAGCAGGAGCTAATACAAGGGAGTAGTAAAGAGATCCTGCAAATGAAGTAGTTCCATACTTAATACTGATGGGTTAGTGGTATTCCTTTCCCCTTTTTCTTTTCAGGTGGATCACCTTACTTAGCAACAAAAATAAATGAAGCGAAGGACTTGTTGGAATCCACTGCCAAAAACTGAAATTCGAAGCCTTGGGTCGTAAGAGCAGCAGATACATCCTGCAACTGTTTTGAGATCTCTTTGCTCTGCACAGTTTCTTAACACTGCATTGATTGTTCCTATTTATTGTCATAATTAAAAGCTTAAGGTTATTTAAATATGAACTGAAATATTTTGCACTTGTATATAGTTATGTACATCTAGGCTGCTGTGAGGAGTGGGGAGTTGGGCTTGATGATGCTTATGGGCCCCTTCAAACTCAAGATTTTCTATGATGCTATGTATCACTTTCAGTGTCTTTTTACTGAATCATGATCCATTACAAGCATTGTAAATGTTCTGCCCTCTGTGGTTTTTGTTCAAAAGTAGTTGCTTCTTACATTAAACTTTTGGAGCTCTTTAAAATTAAACAACAAAAAAAAACCTTAAAAATAGGGGGTTTTCTTCATTGAAGACCATTGCCAGAAAATTTGGGACCACAGGAAGTGTGGCAGGGCCCTTATGGCGAGTTTTCAGCATAACCTTACACTTTAATCTGTCCATTTGTGAAATAGCAGTGGTTATTCCTGAGTGCAGTGTGAGCAGTGCAACTCAGAACAAAATGACTAACAGTCTGCAGTTTCCAGTAGCCGTATCTGTGGGGCTTGGAGGTACGAAGGAAGACTCTTGGTTTTGGTTAGTTCTCTTGCATATAATAAGGTCTCTGAAAGTGTCAGTCTTGTTCAACATACTCGTCAATGACCTGGATGAGGGGACTGCGTGTATCCTCAGCAAGGTCACTGATGATACCAAACTGGGAGGGCTGGCTGACACTCCAGAGGGCTGTGCCGCCATCCAGCGTGACCTGGACAGAGCTGGGCAGAGAAGAACCTAATGAGGTTCAGCAAGAGCAAGTGTAGGGTCTTGAACCAGGGAAGGAAGAACTCCAGACACCAATATAGGTTAGGGGTAGACCTGCTGGAAAGCAATTCTGAGGAGAAGGATCTGGGGGTCCTGGTAGATAGTAAACTATTCATGAGCCAGCAATGGGAAGAGGGCCAATGGAATCCTGGGCTGCATAGGGAAGAGTGTGGCCAGTAGGTGGAGGGAGGTCATTCTCCCCTCTACTCTGCACTGGTGAGGCCACAACTGGAATACTGCATCCAGTTCTGGGCTCCCCAGTTCAAGAGAGACAGGGAACTACTGGAGGGAGTCCAGCGGAGGGCACCAGACATGGTTAAGGGATTGGAGCACCTCCCTTAATGAGGAAAGGCTGAGAGAGCTGTGACTCTTTAGCCTGGAGAAGAGAAGGCTGAGGGGAGACCTTATTAATGCTTACAAGGATCTGAAGGGTGGGTTGAAGGAGGATGGAGACAGATTCTTTTCAGTGGTTTCCAGTGACAGCACGAGGGGCAATGGCAAAAGCTGGAACACAGGAAGTTCCGTTCAAATATGAGGAGAAACTTTTTTCCAGTGAGGGTGCCAGGGCCCTGGAACAGGCTGCCCAGGGAGGTTGTGGAGTCCCCTTCTCTGGAGACCTTCAAGAACCACCTGGATGCAGTCCTGAGTAATGTGCTGTAGGCAACCCTGCTTTAGCAGGGGAGTTGGACTAGATGATCTCTAGAGGTCCCTTCCAACTCTGACAATTCTGTGATCGTTATTTGGACATGCTTTTACTTCAAGCCACAGAGTATGTTTACCCTGTAGCAGCTGGTTTGGTGCAGGGGTTCTCATGGCAGTGGAACTGAAAGAGGTAAGTCCATGTGGGAGAGAGTTCAGATGGATTTTGTAGTCTTTTGGCTCTGGGTGTGCTTACGAGATTAGTTCTCAATAACTCACGTCTGTTTCCCAAAGTATCGTACACATCTTCTTATATAGCACCTTAGCAATCCAGTGCTGGCTTTGGGAAGTACTGAAGCCATGGATTTCTGATTTAAAGAGAACACGTTTTAATTGACAGCTAAGAGATGCTATTTTGAGGCACTTGGCTGCTGCAAATTCCTACCAGTAAGTTGGCTGCAGATGAATTAACTCTCCTAAGAGGATGGTGATAAAATGAGGCAGTCTAGTGGAGTCAAGACTGAAAAACTTTCTAGTGTCCATTTGAACTCATAGGATTTGAGGTACAACACACAACAATCCCATTTCCTACGTTATTTAGCCAGAGGAAAGTGACTTAAGAACAGTTGAATAATTCAAGTATCCAACTTCATATTATCCACCATGTGCATTTGTCTGTTCATCCAGTGGTGGGTGCACAGACTACATGGATTTTTGCTTGAAAGGAAGAAGGAATATCAATTTACTATTTTTTTTATCCACTTCCTGGCACTTTGTCACAATCTCATTACTTCCATTAAAGATGGATGAAAAAAGTTTAAGTTGACCTTGAAAGTAAATACTAACTTTAAGTAATTTAGAGACTTCTTGACAGTTAGTGTGGCAGGAGATAGGACACAACGTGAGTGGATAAAGCAAAAAGGCTGCAGGGAAAAACCTGCCTGGGAGCAAGCAGACGCTATATGAGCGCTACACCTGTGGCATTTAACTAATGCTCTAATACAAGAAACTTTAAATTAAAGATAACGGTCTTTATTCCTGTGCAGTATCCTCAGCTATTTTTTATTGAAGGAGTAGCCAGCGATTAATGCGCACTTAAGGTTAGTTATTCCTTTCACTGGCATATCAGTATGTATTAGCCAAAAAAAAAAGCCCACAACGGCTAAGGTTTTCATTTTGGGAGGAGAGAAGCGAGATGTGGGTTTGGTTGTTCCTCGTTTTCTGAAGTGGTGTCTGGTCATTGTTCAAGGGCAAGATTGCTGTGTATGGCCGGTAGCCAAACCATTCTGTGTAACGATGGCTGAGGGGGATCTGATCAACACCTATAGATACTTAAAGGATGGGTGTCGAGAGGAAGGGGCCAGTCTTTTCAGTGGTGCCCAGTGACAGGACAAGAGGAAATGGGCACAAACTTGTATGTAGAAAGTTCCATCTAAACATGAGGAGGAACTTCTTCACTTGGAGGGTGGCAGAGCACTGGAACAGGCTGCCCAGGGAGGTGGTGGAGTCTCCATCTCTGGAGACATTCAAAACGCGCCTGGACACTTTCCTGTGCAACCTGCTCTAGGTGGACCTGCTTTGGCAGGGGACTTGGACTAGATGATCTCCAGAGGTCCCTTCCAACCCCGTATCATTCTGTGATTCTGTAATGATTTCAAACTGACTACCTGTTGTTTTTATAGGATTGCTCCCCCTCCCCCGCCCCCCCTTTTTTTTTCCTGAGTAAAATGAGGTAAAGAGCTATTCTAAAGCATCAGCTGAAACAAAATTATTAAAGATGGCTATTTGTTCTGGCCTTAAAAATTAACTTCCCATGTCTTTGTAGGAAATGCAGTTTTTATTTTTGAGTTGTTGATAGTTTTCTTCCTGATCTAATTATTTATATCTGATTATTTTGGACCAAACTTTTTTCTGGCTTTCAGTTTTGAGAGAGTTTATCCTTCTTAATAAAAAGAAGTAAAACCAAGTTCTAGTTCTGTTTTCTCCCTCTTTTCAGAGCAGGCTACCAACCAATTAACAAATTTGACAAATTAACAAATTAAAAAATTCAAAGAATTAACTTTGGCTGGCGTCTCTCTGGAAAATGCTGTAAAATTAGTGAAGCTAATGAATAGTGGTTGTGAAAGCATCATTAGTTTGAGAGCTGGAGAGGGACTCTTTGTCAGGAAGTGAAGTGACAGGACAAGGGGTAACAGCTTTAAATTGGAAGAGGGGAGGTTTAGATTAGGTACCAGAAAGAAATTCTTTATTGTGAGGGTGGTGAGACACTGGAACAGGTTGCCCAGAGAAGCTGTGGATGCCCCATCCCTGGAGGTGTTCAAGACCAGGCTGGATGGGGCTTTGACCGACCTGCTTTAGTGGGAGGTGTCCCTGCCCATGACAGGGGGGTTGGAACTTGGTGGTCTTTAAGGTCCCTTCCAACTCTAACCATTCTGTGATTCTATGATTCTGTGATTTTATGTCCAGTGCCACAACACCACGCACACAATAGCATAAGCGTGTTACCTGTGGGAGCAACTGGTTTTTCTCATCGGTTCACTGGTAAAGCTGGCTTTACCTACTAAGTGATGTTTGGGAGGATGACGATAGAACAGTGCAAGGAAAGATGTAGTCGAGCAAATAGTGGAAATACTGCTCAGTTTGTTGTTGCAGGCTAAGTAACGTCTGTGGAGAGTGCCCTGCAGAGCAGCACCTGGTTTGGTGCTGGGTGAGGAAGAACAGAGTAATGTTTTTTTTAATAGCATAGCCTGTTAATTTAACCTTATAAATATTCAGCCTCTTGGGGCTATTTTCTTTACTTGTCAGATGCATAAGATTTTGTGTACAAAAAACCCCAGATCAACAAAAAACAACCCACCAAACAAGCAAAAAAAACCCCAACTGCACAGAGATTGATTTATTCCGGTGCAATTTCTGTTCATCCATAACACCAGCAACAAGCAACCTCTTTTGTGTGCGTGTGTGCGTGTGTGTGTGTGCTTTAATGTTCAGAAAGTGTTCATCCATAACTTCTTGGTTCAGGAATTCCCAGGTAGTTTCCTACTTGCATGATTCCCAGGCCCAAGTACATAACTCTATAACTTGAAAAGTTGGGCAGGAGCCAAGTGTCTTCCTTCACTTGGTGTTGCTGTGGGCGATTCCCAGTTGACTTAATGAAGAACAGCTTGCTCACCTGCCTGTTTTCTGCTTTTGGTCTGTGGGATTCTCCTCTGGTATGTCATTCTTTGCCCTTGCTGCAGCAGATGTAGGGCATACGTAGGTCCACGAAAAGGCTTGGTGAAATCTGGCTATCTGCCTGCACAATTGCAACTTGCAAAACGTTTGCTCTCCTAAAATGGGATGTGGGTAGAATTGAGACACATAAGTGTAAGGGTACAGCAAACAAACAAACAAAAAGTTTTGATCTCCTAGGTAATTTTAAAGGGAAAATTTTACTCTCCTATTGGGAGAGACTCTATGAGGGAGTGGAGTGATAGGACAAGGGGTAACGGTTTTAAGCTGAAAGAGGGGAGATTTAGATTAGATATTATGAAGAAATTCTTTACTGTGAGGGTGCTGAGGCACTGGAACAGGTTTACCAGAGAAGTTGTGGATGCCCCATCCCTGGAAGTGTTCAAGATCAGGCTGGATGGGGCTTTGAGCAACCTGTTGTAGTGGGAGGTGTCACTGCCCTCAGCATGGGGTTTGGGACTCAAAGGTCTTTAAGGTCCCTTCCAACACAAAGACATCTGCGATTCTATGATTTCTGCTCTGTGTGGGTGTAAAACTGCTTCCTTGTTGCCAGGTCTTTGCTCAGTTTAACACTTTTCTCATGCTTAAAAAACAGATTAGGTGTCTGGTGGCTTAAGTTCCCTGAAAAGCCTGATCTGGTAGCTGTGGTTGTAGGGTGCCTCATCAATCTTGATATGAAGATCCTTGCATCTGTCCTGGTACCCAAATGAGGCTGGTGATTAAGCTGGGCTGAGGAGGTGATGAGACTTGTGTGGCTTCTTGCTGAAGTTGTGCCACACTGCAGAATGGAAGGTTCATCAAGACTGCAAGATCCAAGGATCAGAGCACTGAGTTCTGGTCCCCACTTCTGGGTCAGTTTAAAACATGAAATGATGTCAAAACAACTTAAAGAAGTTCACCATCTAAGGTATTGCCATCTTCTGGAGAAACATTGCTTCCCACATGTTGGTCTTTAGGTTTTTTCCTTTAATTGTCACTCTTCTATGAGCTTCTCTTGGTCCATCTCTCCGTCCTTGACAAGCAGCACAAGAGACTGTCATTAAATTGCCAGCTACAGGAATTTTTGCATTGAATGATGATAAAATCGACATTTTCTTTGGGTTGCCAACAGCAGCTTTTGGCATGCAGGTTGCTAAGGCATATTTGTGAATTGGCATCATCAGTGATGCCAGCACAATCTCAGGACTTTTGAGCTTTGTTATTTCAAAAATTGCTCTCAAGCAACAGAATGTGTGTATATGTATATTTATGTATAAGCACATGTGTTTATACACATACACACTGTTTTTTGGGATCCTATGAGGAATTGTGCATCTGTACTGGGGTACACTCTTAAAATAACATTTTTCTTCCATTTTTTTACTTTAATATTAGTTTTCCAAAGATTATTACAACTTGAGAGTGACAAAAACTCTCCATGGATATATGCAATTTCTGACATATTGCTCATTCTTTTGAAGACAGAAAAAATATTGCAAAAGTAAATTACAGATCCTAATTTAATCATTATTTCATAAATAGGAACCCAACTTTTAGAAAAACAAACCAATAAACAAAACACACCACTTAAATGTTTCCAGTCCTTTACTGAGTTTCTTTATAGCCAGTTTTGCTCTGGTATGGTTACACACAAAGTCATTATAAGTCTTTTAAAGAAATAGTGACACTGTACTTATGTCATCATCGTACTCTATTTGTACAAGCTATTTTTTTACAGATCCATGTTCCCAACTTTTTTTAAATGAGGACAATATGGAACTTTTTCTTGGAAAACAAAAACATGCTGGATCTTCTTGGGATGTTGCCCAAATAACATTTTCTATTTGCAAATTAATAAAATGTCAGCTACATTTAAAATATGAATATGCTTTTGTATTTTGCTTTGTCCTATTCTGTAATTTTATCCACTTGCTTGGAGCAACGAGTAGGAGGGAGGGCATTTTTGATCATTATTTGATGTCTTACTGACTGTTGGTGATCCATGAACCATGGGGTGAAAACTCCTCTCATGAATAACTTGAATTATCAGCCTAGATAGCAATACACCTACTTCATTTAAGTGAAATCACAAAACTATGTTTAGAATGAGAAATACGATTTTGAGAATGATAGCATCATCTGATTAATATTCTTAAGATTTTTCAAGAGTTGGTCTT
Source organism: Nycticryphes semicollaris (assembly GCA_013400055.1). Classification (NCBI taxonomy): domain Eukaryota; kingdom Metazoa; phylum Chordata; class Aves; order Charadriiformes; family Rostratulidae; genus Nycticryphes; species Nycticryphes semicollaris. Next base: position 925,932 of record VXBJ01000617.1, read on the forward strand.
GGTACACAGAATAATTTCTGTACAGCTTCATCTGACATTAAAACATCCCTTACTGTGCTATTACAGTTCCCTTATTTATATACTAATGTACAAGGAAAAGTTAACTAGGTTGTTTTGTTTTGGGTTTTGTTTTTTCTTTTTTTTTTTTTTTTTAATATAGCAGATATTGCATCTAATATACTCTAATTTTAAATGATGGCGAAGCACCGTTCCTTTCCAAGGTGGTTGAATGATTTGAACGTTGCACAGAACCTGGTTCTGGATGTACTGATTTTTCCTGACCGTTGGAATTGATGTGGGCAATTTGGATGTTCCTTACATCTGGCAGGTGTTTGAACAGATGATATTGCGAAGAGTGGTAGAGATCCTAAACACTGCAGCGAATACAATATAATGAAAGAAACCTAAAGAAAATTCTAGTGTCCAAATCCATGGGTAGAATGTTTTCTGGATGGCTGGGATCAAGAGGTAGTTGTTACAGGGTTGTACTCTACCCAGAGGCTGGTGTGTGCTGTGACCTCTTTTTAACATTTTTGTTGGTGGCTTGTGGAAGGAAACTCTGATCAAGTGCTCTCTCATGAAGTTTGCAGATGCCACCAAATTGCAGGAACTAGTGAATGTGGTAGAGGTCAGGGTTGACATTCAGAGGGACCTGGAGAAGCTGCAGGAATGGTCTGACAGGGACCTTTCATGACATTCAACAAGGACAGAGGCAGAGCCCAGCACCTGGAAAGGAAGAGCCCCTCGCAGTGCTACAGGCTGAGGACAGTGGGGCTGGGGAGCAGCACTGATGAAAAGGACATGGGACACAGCAAGAACAGGAGCCAGCAGCGTGCCCTGGCAGCAGAGAAGGACATCAGCCTGGTGGGCTGTGTGAACAGCAGCATGGTCACTAGGTCAACAGTAGCAGCTATTCTTCTCTAGTCAGCCAGCCACATCTTGGTGCCTCATCCAGTTCTGGGACCGCTGTACAGGAAAGATATTGGCCAACCACAGCAGATCCAGCAAAGACCACCAGGATGGTTGGTGGCTGGAGCACTCACCCTTTGAGGAGAGGCTGAGGGAGTAGGGCTTGTTCAGCCTGGAGAAGAGAGGACTGCTGGGGGACCTCACAACAGAGACATCAAAAGAACATAGGTCCAGGTTCTTGCAGTCATGTGTGGTGGGAGGTTGAGGGAAAGTGGGCATGAATTGAAAAGGGAGGTGCAGGGTGGATTTTTCAACCTAAAGACAGTCCAGCAGTGACATAGATTGTGCAGAGAGAATGTGTATTCTCCATCCTTGGGAGTCTTTAAAGACATAATGGATAAAGTCTTGAGCAACCTGCTCTGACTCCATAGGTGTTCCTGCTTTGACCAGCAGGTACAACTACAGACCTCTTGCAGTCCCTCCCAAGCTGGTTTGTCCTGTCCTGTGAGATCCACTGGGACAGTCAGATGGCAGAGGTCTAATAGCAGAATAGTCGTTTTGGGGAAGAATCTTGGAATAGTTTCTATAGGTTTTGTTTGCTTGCTTTTTATGAAGTCCAAAGTACGACACTTGTGGCCTTAGCTGAACTTAAAAGCATAGTTAAAATAGTCTTGACTGTTTGAAGGCCTGCACAAAACAAAATATTGCTGTTTTAATACCACTCCATGGTGGTGTCTTGGAGCCAAAGATCCAGAGGGCTCTGAGTCCAGTCTTGGTGTCTGGTTGGGTCAGTCCTTTGCTCTCAATACCAGGTGGTGGGAAACCGCCTGGTCTCCACTGGGCTGAGAGAGCAAAGACGTTCTGCCTTGCAAAACTGCCAGGGGCCTAAACAGAAATATCTCCTCAAATCATGAGCACCTAGTTAGCAAGTTCAGCTGCTGGCCAGCCTGTAATTGTTTAGTGCTTCCCTCGCTGGCGTCAGTGGGAATTACTGCGGTAGGAACTGCTGTAGGGGACAAATTGATCAGCTAAGAGAGGCTTAAAGATCTGAGTGCTGAGGTTACTGAGAGCAGTTCAGGTTTTCCCGAATTAAGTAGAGGGCCACAAGGTTCCCAGTTAGGTTTTCCTTACTCACAGCTGGGGAAAAAGCAGTGGCATTCTCCTTTGAGAAAAAAAGAGAAGTCTTTGTAAACTCCTATTTATTATGTTTCTTCTGATCTTAGTGTATTATCTATCCACCAGCTGACATCACGCTCAACAGCGCGTAGATACCATTTCTTCAGGGGCCTTAAATACCTGGGAGAGCGAGCTGGAAGCCAGGTGCTGTGGCACAGAGCAACATCTGCAACTTGCTTACATGCTCGGTTAGCATCTCCATATGCTGATATCACACAACTAAATATTTCAGTCTTTGGTGAGTCAGCTTCGGTCTTTTCCACCACCTCCCTCATTAAGAATACAATCCTGCAGATGTTTCTGGGGGCTCCTACCTTCCCGTCGAGCCATCTTCTCAGTAACAGTGAAAATGCCCTCGCTATCCATCTTTTTTTTTTCCTCAGTGCAGCCACTCTGCCTTCAATAATTCATAAGCTTGCAGGAGGTGCACCAAAATGATTTTAGCTACCTCCAACTTTTTTGGACAGAGGGATAATAAAAATGATTTCACAGTAACTAAACTAAGTCAGTTCATTGGTGAAAGCACTTAAATATAACTTATTAGCTATTCAGGAGGAAGGTTTCACTAAAGGTACAATGCACTTATGTATTAAAGTGCAGCTCAGCCTCCTGAAAGATGACTACATAAATAAGCACTTGTCACATCTTATTTTTGTTGATTTTTTTTTTCTTCTCCTCCTAAATTTGTTTTCTGCTTTTAACTGTATTGCTGTCATCATTTTGACTCTGACGTGGCCGGATCCTAGTCCTAGTGGAGTTAATTACCAGTGAGTTACACTTGTGTCTTGCCACTGATGAGGCAGCGTTACAGGCATTCATTCAAGACAGAAGACATGTGTCCTCAGAAACCTTGTGATGTTTGAGATGAAAGGATCAGGCTGTGGTCCAGTTTTGTACGTTTGGGGAAAAAACTGTTAAAAGAGAATGCTGAAACAAATCCACAAAATGTATTAAATTCTTAATTTTCTCTGGACTTAACAGTGTTGGTGCCAGCATGTCCACCGGTGAGTCCAGAATCACTTCGGCTCCAGCAACATCTGCAAAGCTTATCTAATTTCCTAGTTTCTTGATGTCTGTTAGGGGCAGTTAGCACTAATAGACTTCACTCTACCAATGTGCAGAGGCAAAACATACTTTTGGGGAACAAGACGTTAAATCAAGCAAAAATACAGCTACAGTACTTTTCAATACTGAGGTGAAGCAGCGGCTGTGGAGGGGTTTCTGGAGTCCAAATCTGATTGCAAACATCAGAACTCAAGTTACTGGAATGTTTGGCTCCTTTTATCTGTTTTGGATCTGGCTGTTAGCACCTTGGTACTTGTACACAAAGAATACTTGATAGCGCAGTCACAAAAGCAATAAACTGCCTTCCAAAGGCATAAATCTAAGGTGACTCCTTCAAGTGGAATCTTGCTTTAACCACGATTTCAATGTCACGTATCATAATTGCATCTAATATTAGAGACTGACTTAGTGCAACACAATGTCAATGACAATATAAAGGCAATCACGAACAAAGAAGATAACTTACAAATGTTTGGGGGGATGGAAGCAAGGATTACAGTGTAATGAAGGTGTCTGTAGAGTTTTACCAACCTTTTTCAGCAACACCCAGAGGAATTCTTTTTTTTCTCCTAAGCTCCTGGACCCTTTATTCCTGTTTCCGTTTTGATACTGGAATCTGCCTAGAATCTCTAAATGTGATTTACTTTAGGGTGTTTTTTTCTTCTCCTTCCTCACACTTGTGAATCTATCTACTGCTAAGCACTGAAGATGCATATGTAAAGCTGGTTAGCAACTTGATTAGATTACCAGCTGCTGAGAATTAAATAGGAAAGGGTTTTCTTCTTCCCCTCAGCAACACCCCCTTCGTCAAACAAATATTGCTTAGAAGGAGTGAAGCTAGACTTTTGGCTCTATCGGAGTCTGAAGACAGAATGGAAATGTCAGACCTCTTCCTAAAAGACTAGGAATCTGCCAGATTTTCCGAGGACACAAGTTGCGGCAGCACGACCTGCTTATTCCAACATAATAGCATGTAGCTACTGAAGGTCCCCTTGGCTTGCACGTGGTTCCCCCTCGCATTAGCACTTGTGACGGGGCTGTAATTTCAGTGAACCACATAACCACATGGTCTCTGGCTTGCATGGATGTGAATGCACAGGGGCACCCACAGGTGCTGGAGAGGAGCTGCCTTTGGCAGTGGCACATCTTAGACCTGCTTATGCCAATCACAGCCGGCACCCTCCGTGTGCTTTGGGTTTGGCTGGCGTGTAATCTCTCCCCTGCCTCGAGTGGCCCACCAGAGCAATGGGTGCTTGCCTGTTTATGTTCAGCTGAAATTCTGAAGTGATAAAACTAGAGATAGCAGCTTACAAATGCCACGAAGCAAATGAAGAACCTCTGTAGAGGTTAATGTGTCAGCGGAAGGGAGAACAGCGTGAGAGGTTAGACTATGAAATACAGAAACTTGCTTGCACTTTTTCTACTCAGATTCCCCCTAAAAAAAACCTTGAAGCAACAACCCAGAGGCCCATGCAGCATCATTTGTACTTCAGTCTCACTGGTTTATAATGAAAGCCAGGCTGATGGAGCTGTAGCTGTAGCTGAGGAAAGCTTTAAAGGTGACCCTACTGGAGTCTAACAATGCCTGAATTGTCAGGATCTCCTCCAATAGATATGAACTCCCTTTTTGTTTCAGTGGGCTGCTATTCTAATAATGCTTTGAATGTCAGCAGTGATAACTAGTCCTAATTACTTCTTCCACTTTTGGGAGGAAGGAAGGAAGCAATCCATAATACCAAACGAATTCTAATGAGGGACGAAATGCTCCTCCTAAGAAAAAGTGCTTCGAGAATTGCAGATACTCGCCCCACTGGGACCTGGCTGACACTTTAGCTTAACACTCAAGAGTTTAAGTGACCCTACAGAATATAAATTAGCTTATGCTGTTTTAGCATTAGCCGCTGAGCAGCCAGTGCTTCGGAAAGATGACCTGTTTATTCAGGTTGACTTGAAGCTTAGCTGAAAACACGCCTGGATTTTGTAGGATTGGGAGTGGAGGTGGTGAGGGCACAGAATTTGGTTCTATATTGTGAAAGTCTTATTTCAAAAGCCTGTCTGTGGATGAAAAGAAACACAAAAAAGCAGAGTGCTGAGGTGATCTTCCTGCCTGGTGAGCTTGTGGTTTTGGGATGTCCCTGGGTGGGGATGCTGAACTCATAACCAAATGACTTTACAGCCCTGCAAATGAACCTTCTGATACAAGTGGATCTTAACAATAGCCCTTAATAAATATGCAGGTGTAGTCTTCTAAAACGCAATTTAAAAGTTGAAAACACAACATCTCAAGAGCTATTAAGGATGCCAATGGCTAGCCTGCATGACTGGATCAAAGAAGAAATAAGCCATGGTAAGTGAGTGCTTACAAAGGGGAAAGGAGGGAGAAGGCATCACCATTAGCTTACAGTATTCCTCAAAATTTGGCCAAAATGTGTGAACATTAGTGCTTTAAAATTTTTGAATGACTCAGTGTTTCATTAAAATATGCAGGAGAAAATGACTTCACAGAAGACAAAGGCACCATTTCAATTAAATAACTCATCCACTCCTGGAAAAGCCACCCCCTGATTCACATTTTCCTCTACTGCATCAGTCCAGCAGAGACTTGTAATGATTCTGAACGCAGGTTTCCAGTTTTACTTTAGTCAGTAAAGGTAAACTGAAGAATGCAATTTTTTTTCCCCATCAACCTTTGTGCCTGCTTTTGTATCTCTGCTTGCACTTGTGAAAAAGCTTTGAACCGGGCTAAATGCTCTTCAGCTCTGATGCTCGGTAGCCTATAGCTATCCTGATGCAGCCCAGTAGAAAGCAGGCTGCCTTGCTTTTGTTGCTTTATGAAATACTCCGCTTTTATACTTAGTTCTTCTGCAACCAGCAAATTGCTAATGCCTCTGACTGGCAGGCAGGATTGCCTGAACCTCATTGCTGCAGTTCTGCTACCAATGCCCAAGGCTGAAGAGAATTTTTAACAGCATGAAAGACAGGCTGAATATGACTAGGTGGTAGACTTGGGTTTGGATTTTTTTTTTTTCCTGAGGACTTTCTTTCAGTTTCTTTCACATCATGCATTATTTCTAGGCTTGTGAGGGAGACAAAAATAAGTGTTTGTTTTGCTTTTGGTTATTTTTTTTTAAGAGAGATTATCTTCTTCCTTCAAAAGTGATTAACACCATGCTTCCAAGGCGGGTGTCTCTTCAGTTTTCCGTTCTTCCTCAGCCTGCTGAGCAGCTCTGTGTAAGTTCAGAAAACTTCTGTTTCCAGTAAGCAGTGCAGTGACACTTGCATCTATCTGGAAATCCTAGTAACCCACTCCACGTTACAGAAGGCAAACCCCACAAAAATCATCTGAGAATTAAAGCTGTGGTGTCTCCCATATTTTACATCATTTGAATATGAATAATGAAATCCAGCAACCATCACTCTTGACTGTATAAAAAGTGTGCATGAGCAGGTAAGTGCTTTAAACAAGAAATATAGTGCCAAAGTCATCTCTGCTATAATGTCCTCAAATTCACAGGAGTTATAGTAGGGATTAATTTGCTTCATAATGTTTGAAGACTGGAGGAAAAAATGAGTTAAAGCTTTCTGCGAGAAATTCCAATCAGCATTGAAGAGAAGAGATGAATGAATGCTACTAACCATAAATTTAAAAAAAAAAATCCAACAAACCACAAACCTTCTCCTAACTGTTCAAAGGTTTAAATGGATGTTTTTAATCCATTTTTATTCTTTCTGCAGTGACTTTGCTCAGTGAAAGTTTTACTAGCATAAACAGTTTGGAAAAATAACTTTGGAGCCAAGCACAAGTGTTAAGGGGAAGCAATTTTTTTTTTATTCATAAGTGAACATTTGTACAAACTGTGGAAAGGTATATAACCACTGAGACAGTGGCGATTGAAGAGCTATTGTGATTAAACTCATCTTAAATATTCTGCAGTTGCTACTTATGCAACTATGGAGTAAGAAGAAATATTAGTGAAATAAGTAGAAGAAAGGAAAGTGCACTCTGCTTGCAGGTATATTTTTGAGAGCAAAAATAGAAACTAATTTGTACACTTGAATTCTTCACTGTGAATTACTCACTTAGATTTGGCCCACTGTAATGGATTAAGACAAGGAGCTTATATACTGTTACAGAATGCGTGCTCTCATTTGAAACCTTTTCCAATCAAAACGGAAGCATTTTGAATTTTTCTAAACACGTCAGTTATGAAATCTGTGGCCAGTTGCCTGATGCTAAGAGAGAAATGGGAAACCTTGATGATTAAGCTATTTGTGAGTACAGTACAATAAATTATTCAGCAAAACAGTTGCAACTTCCGTAAAGGCAGAAAGCCATGGATTCTGGCCTGATGCTGTGACAAAGAACGTGCAATCTTCTGTATTGTCCGTCTCCTACAGATTCCTTTTTCATGGCTGCAATTGAAAAAATTACTGGGAATTGTTTTAGTATTGTCTTTCCAGGATTGGGGTATACCAATCTGCTGAATAATTTGTACTGAATTGAGTGGTTTCTCTAAATACTTTTGACCTTTAAGGTGAAATAACTCCATACATAATCTTCAATGCAAATGTTTATAGCTGTTAAACAATTTTCCAATGCAGCTATTTTTATATCTTGAAAAACTAGTAATGATACAAACAGTTGATTATGGTTTACAATGGCAATAAACCTCTCAGTATTGGTTGTTACCAAAATAAACTGCCATTCTGTTAAATGTTAAATAAGAAGTCATAAACTGCTGAAAACAACCAATTTCTTGTGGATTACTGCCTGAATAAATTTTAGTAGGAAGTGCAGATCATGAAGTTGTGAGCAGCAGATCAGGCCTAATGAAAGTGAAGATATTTTAAAAAGCTGAAGGATCTCCACACACAGTATGATGGAAACAGTAACTTACATTAAACAACAAAAAGTCAAATTGCCTGACTTTTTTTTTTTTTTACAAGACTATTGTTATCTTCAGGGAGAAGCTATTGCTGTTTTCCATTGTTTCTTCAGGCATTGAAAAGCCTATCAATATTGGCACCTTGAGCCCACTGAGAAGGCAGAAGGGGAGCATGTTTAGATACAACGCTTCTATATAAGAATCTGCACAGAAACAGGCAGGTTAGTATCTGAGTTGGAATAATTACTACTGCTAATCTCAAAAGAAAAAATACCATCAAGCATTTATAGCACAGGCGCCATCTTCCCAACAGTGAGTGACAGAAGACGTCTTCACCATAGCAACGAGTGTTATCTCCTAAGAATAACATTAACCTCCCTTGTTACTAGTTTTAAATCATTGAGTATAAACAGCAGTCGCAAGGCATGTGTGCCTTGACTGTGCATTTTCATTGCTTAATACGATGTACCAAGTGTGTATTAGCTGAAGGAACACAAAAAAAAGACCTCGCCAGAAGAGGAAGCAATTGAAGGGCTGGAAATACAGCTATTGATAATCCAGGTCTGGAAACGTGATCAGGGAGAGGTCTCCTGTTCATGCTCATAAAAATCAGGCCTCCCCACAGAGAAGCCTGGCAGAGAGACCTCTTCAACAGCAGCATGGTCCCCCTCTATCCTCGGGTTAATTTTGAACATCAGAGACTGGTGGGAAAGAGAGCAAAAGGAGAAAGGGGGAGAGGGTTATTTGTAGTTCTCTCCTTTCCCTCCTGCACCTCCATCCCCATACACTCTTTTCTCAGGTAGGGCTGAAATTCAGCAAAATTAAACCAAATACTTTAGCTATTTTAAATTGCTGCATTATGGACTTTTTCCGGAATGTCACCAAAGATTTTTTGAGTAAAGCAGATGAAATTCCCCTCATAATAGCCTTGCAGGATATGGTGATAACCTAGGAGTGCCATAAAGATGCCATTAAGAGACGTTTCATTTTGGCCTCCGGAGGATCTACACTTATCTCTTTTGACTTAAACTCTTTCTTCCATCTCTGCAAGAGAGGAACATGACACAGGAGTTGCACAAAATGAACTCAGATCAGGGAAGACAGATTGTAAATCGAGACTTGCTAGAGCTAAATCATGTTCTCTCTCTTGATCTCTTATCTGATAACTTTTATCCAAAAGGGTATTGAGGAAGTTAATTGCAACTGCTAAGATGCATCTTTAGGAAATATCATTATCCAGAGCATTCTTTACGCCCCCCTCCCCAAACCCTATGTTGCAGTTTTTCAAGGCTTCAGGTATGAAATTGTTATCTTGTGAATTTTAACCTCCTTATCCTTTCCTACAGAACTGTTCAGACAAAGAATAAAACTGTAGCTTTTCATTTCCAAGATTTAGAAATCCAGAGAAGCAGAGCATGAGGGGAAAAGGAGGTGGCTTTCTGAATTCAAACAATTACTGTACTTGGCAAGCTGAAGACAAAGGTAAAAAGGATGTTTTATATTCACAGATTGAAGTGCTATAGATGGCCTTGGATTAGAAACAGGATGAAATTAGTGCTGTAAACTTCTAATTACCTTGTGTATCGTGGCTTCTAGATACACTATCCTGCCAAGATAATGGAGTTGTGAGTAAGTCTTAGGACAGGTTTAGGCATATAAAGAATCAGTATTGATAAAGACTGTGGGAGACCCAATTACTCACTGGAAATAGGTATCATAAAATTCTTAGTGACAAAATATTGCAATTTACCCTTCGCCAGGATGTATTGTAATATTCTCAGATCACCAAACTAAAAACAGTCTGCTTAACTGAAAGAGCACAGGCATTACATGATGTGAGAACATTTGAAGGAAGACAAAACAGTAATCAATAGCTGTTGAGAAAGATCAGGTTATATCACACTTAAAAAGAGATCTTTCCTCCCAGACGGGGAGGATGGGTAGGAAGGATGTTAGAGTCCATGCAATACATTGAAAACCCCACAAGATTACTGCTAGTTTAAATATGAGTGAAGGTCTGTACCTACAATATGGACATGTTAAACAGCACTGAGGCAAGCCATGCTTAGGTCCTAGAAACCTCCGCTCTGCTACCACCCTGCTTTACAGAAGGCACAAGGAGGCTGGCCATGGTAGGTTTCTAGTAGGTATCTAGTGCTAGAGGCACTGCATCCAGGTGCAACCAGAATCACCTACACCTGGCAGAGCTTCATAGGCCAGCAACAGCTCGTCAGTGAAAAGAGCAGTGGGTGGCCTCTAACCTTTCCCTCTTTCCCCCATGAATGGCTTTGCATCTGTTGTCATGCTGCACCCTCTATGAGGGATTTGAGACTTCCTTCCTTCTCTGTCCTCTGCAGAAAGTCCAGCTACAGGGCTGTAACTTCCTGACCAGAGGCTCAGTACAGATTAGTTGTTTTGCAATACTTTTTGTCTTTACTGCTGGATATGTTCTGAGGATGCCTAATAGATATGGTGCTGCACAAAACATTTTGGCAGGAGCGTGTATCTTTCAAAGCAAAATGGGAAGTGTCCCCTTGATCTTTTGGCATTTAGCTCAAGGGGACTCAAGCCTACCTTTTGTGTTTCTTTGAAGTGTGCCACAGAATATAGCCCATGTCAAGGAAAGAGATGGGAAATCTTGGGTTTCATTCTCTGCTCCCAAATACTGTTTGCCTTAAAACACAGTTAAATGACCCTTGAAACAGGAACAGGAAATTCAGCTTCCACCACTCGAGGAAAGACCTGCCTCTCAGCATTTGTTATCTGCACAATCTATTGTCATCTCTCTGCTTTGTATAGACCTGCTGGGAAGCCCTGTTTGACCCATCATGTATGATGGAGGTTCTCCATGTAGGTTGCAGTTTTGCTGCATGCAGTGTGCAACTGCAAAGTGCTTGATTGTGATGAAGCAGAAAGAGTTTTGTGAAATTAGCTTTGGTTAACCAGCAAAAGCAAACCCTAGCAATATGCACTGGAGTGGTTGGTATGCATGTGATGAGGTGAGCTAAATACAGCTCATAGGAAGCAAGAAGCCCCATCTGCTTTGACACCAATGCAAGTACAAACAGTTTCTAACATTTTGCACACTTAAAATTGAGTAAATTACCATCTTGCTGACAGCTTCAGCAGCAGCAGCAAAGCTGATTGGACACAGCATCTGAATTTGTGTGTTCAAGATCCAAGTGATGTTTTATTTTAATTTATCAGAGAAATGGATGAGTCTGGATACTGAGACAGACCATTTTTTAAGGATCTTGATTGCTCAGGAATACCTTATCGTTATGTATGGGGAGGGAAAAGCATTCTTAAAATGTTTCAGGTATTAGGCACAGAGAGGTTAAGAAAGTATCCAAAAGTACTTCTGGATTGAGTGATCTGTTTTTTCCCTTCCTTATCTTTACCCTGTGCACAGTTAGAGGCAGTCATTGCACAAGCAAGCATTAGATCTGATGTAAGGAATGAGAGCTGTGTGTCTGTTCAAACACATCACATCATAGAATAATAAAAAGTTTCGGCTTGGAAGGGATCTTAAAGATCATCGAGTTCCAACACCCCTGCCATGTGTTGGGACACTTTCCACTAGACCAGGTTGCCTAAAGCCATAGCCAGCCTGGTCTTAAACACTTCCAGGGATGAGACACCCACAGCTTCTATGGACAACCTGTTTCAGTGTCTCATCACCCTCACAGTAAAGAATGTCTTCCTAATGTCTAATCTAAATCTACCCTGTTTCAGCTTAAGAGCACATTAGCACATCCATGGAGAGATGTGTTGTGTACATGGGGAAGCACACCCATTGCATCCACTGCTCCCAAATGGAATCCTGTAAAAGTCATCATTTTTTTATCTAGGTGCCACTGTAGTTGCTATATTCACTTCCAATATCCATTTAATTTTTGAACTCTAGTTGTATCTGGCATTGCTACTGGTGAGGCATTAAACAGAGTATTACTTTCCTAGCACTGCTGGCATCCACAGTGCTTTTGGGTAAGAGATGTAGTTGTTTATAGGCCAAGTAAGTAAGATGGCTACTCCACAAAACCAGTAACAGGGAGGGAAGGTGTGTGGGAAGCAGAGGAGGGTGTGTGAAAAATAAACAGTGTGAAGCAAGAGAGTGAGAGAGAGTTTCCCTTTCGCTGTTTTTCTTTTTGCTGAGCATGGCAAAGTAGAGCTTCACTGTGAAATTCATCAAACAAAGCCAGCTTTGGTGACAGATAAATATAATATTTTGTTTGCTTTGTGTTTCAGAACTGTTCTAAGACTAAAGTTAGAGGTCATTAAACAAATGCAGGTTCCTTTTGTTTTGAAAACACTTAATGGCACATGTATTTTGTACTGACAGTTTCTTCACACAAACCGATCAGTATTTGTGTGTGTTTTTCTTTATGTGCAAGTGCAATCAAGACAAAAACCAAAAGTCACAAAACGTTTTTGTTACACAATTATATCACGCTGCAACACTGACAGGAGCAAGTGGAAGCTCTTTGGTAGGAAAGGATCAGATAGGCATCAACATGACACTGTTTTCTGACCACCATTTTCTTCATACACTTTGAAGCAGCTAGATGTTATTAAAAGGTGGGATCCCTACATTTTCCTCTCTATCTGCCAGTAGACAATAAAAAGCATAGGCTGGGGTATGTGTGTCTCCCACCACACATCAGCGATTTTACTGGCCATTTTGCATTCTTCTTATAGGGCTCACCACTCTCTATATACGCGAGGATGCTCCATGCTGTCTCAGTGCCATGCCACGCAGATCCTCCAGTTGTAATGTGATATTTTTACACCCCATCCAAGGTAGGTGAGGACCCTTGGAAGCTTGCATATCCACTTAGAGGCTCCTGAATTCACAAACATAAAGAGTTCATAGTGCAGGTGTCCCACCAAACTGAACCAGTGGTCCTGCCTACCCAGTCTCTGATAACAGTATGTGTGTATCCCCCAGCTACACACCAGGGAAGGAGGCACCAGGCAACGGGTTCCAGTGGGGTCCCCAGTAAGCAAAGGGTTTTGCTTTGGAAGCCAAACTTTATATCGCTTTACTTTTTTAATCCATTTGCTCTGTCTACAGCTGTTCTCATTATCTTTATGAGTGCTCCGTTCTGTGGATTTCAGAGTATGGCTGTGGAAAAGGTCTGACATGTCCTGTGGCACACAGGACAGGAGCAGAAATGTATCCTCGGGATTGTTCCCAAATTGTCTTCATTTTGTGAGGCTGTCAGAAACTGCAGTAATAGCCTTGCTGTGGAAAGGGAGTTTTGAATGGCAGTTTGTTTTATGACTCTTAATTTATTTCTCCTTCAGTTGTTGGTCTTATGACTGACTCCTCCTTTCCTCTCCCACTCACGCTGTGTGGTGTCGTTCTGCAACAGCTTTCCTTACATTTCACTGTACGCAGCCTCATAATTTTTACCACTGTGAAATGCTGTGGCATACAGGCTGTGAGGAAAAATCTGTGTAACAAGCCTGATGCCTTAGAAATATTTTGTGTGTTCCTCTGCAGAGGATAAAAAGTGTTTTTAAGGGGAAAGTATTTCAGTGGAAAAAATGTATTGCTGTATGTCACATGAACGCTGTTTGAGAGTTACAGATTCCTGCACAAAAACATAATAAAACATAATAAACAACTCTCCTGCTAGGAACCTACATGTGAAGCCACAGCTCAGCTGCCGTGAGGGTTGAGGCTTGGTAGGAAAGGGACTGGGAGGAGAGAGGGAGAAAGAAAGGGGCCTTCAGACTCCCCCAAGCAGATGGCATCCTGCCTTTCTCATTCACACGCTTGGACAGTGTGTGACACAGATATCCCTGCAAACCCTGATCCCACGCTTGAATGAAGCAGCAAGCTGTGATGGAGATGTTCCTGCTTGGCCTTTTCCCAGGCTTTGCTTGGAAAAAACAGACACAGCTGAAGCCAAGCCAAGGTGGGATAATACTTTTCCTGCATTCCCTCCACCCACTGCACGACATCTCTGATGAGGGTGCCACTGTAGCCACCCTAGGGTGGGGAAGACGGCCCATCTCCTACCTCCCTTCTTGTTGTGACAAGGTACCCACCTTTCTCTGCACCATAGCTGCCCAAATAGCACTTTTCTGAGGAAAAAGAGGTGGTGTGGGCAATGGAAGTAGCCATGGGCTGCCTTTGAAATGTTCTGAAGCTCTTAGCTGGTGTGCGTACGTTGTCTCACTCTCCCATCAAATGATGGGAAGAGAGGTCAAAAGAGCTCAGTTGGAAACAACTGCCAAGGACAGCAAATCCTTACAAATCAATGTGCCTTTTGGGAAGGAGGCAGGCAGTGCAATTTTGATGAGATAGGCTCCTTTCATTTTGGGCTTAATCAGGCAAGGTGCTGAGAGCCTTCAGCCCTCATTCATGTTGATGGGAACTGACTGTCCTCAGGCTACCTGACAGGCATGGCTGCTAGGTCAGTTTTCATTCCCCTCTCCCCTGCAGCTTGTCACTTCATTTCCTAAAGAAAGTCTTATTTGATGCCATCTATAGCGCAAGGAATTAATGAGATTTTCTTTAAGAGTCTTCCCATTTATCCCCAGAAAATCAGAAGGACAGATATTTCCCTCTGCTAGAAAATAAACCTCTAGGAAGACGAAGTTAAACAGCTGATTCAATGCTTGTACCATCCTTTTCCCAGAGTGGGGATGCGTTTGGACCTGCTTTGGTTCTTTGCAAGCTGTGGTGAAAAGAAGGGGCACCTGCTTCGTGTCTGACTGCAGTTAATGGGCTGAGGTTCTTCTTTTCTTTTTAAAAGTGTTGCTAACCCTCAGGGAGCCCCTCTCTGCAGAGACCATGCCGTTCCTCAAGAAATGGATGCAAGGCACGTTTAATGTCAATGACATCTTAATCATATGGTCTTTGAAAAGCGAAAAGGCCAGGACAAGTACTTCTGTTAGCAGTATTTGATAAATAGGGACTGCACGCATCTACTTAAGATGTTCATGTGCTGAGCCGTGCAATTCACAAAATGTAAATGGGGTCCTTATCAGATGGATTATTTTCCAAAAGCACAGGCAAAATTACAGTAATTACTTTTCCTCCTGCTACATTATCTGTATTCTCAAGAAACTTTATAACTTCATACAGAAAATAAATAAATATTTACTTAAAAGATCGGAAGAGCTAAGTAAAGGTTCCCTTCACTTCGCACAGAATCAGCATTTCTCATGAACAGAAAGCTGTTCTCGATAGCACAATCTTTTCACAGGGGATGGAGAAGAACAGGTACTGTCAGTGGAAACGTTTTTCAAGGAGATCATTAGATATTAATTCAGATCTTCAAGAAACTATAGTTTCCCACTTTTTTGACATGCCCTTCAGTGAGAAATTAGTTATCTCTACTATTCTTCCTTCAGCAACTGTGTGCTTAGGCCCAGCTTCTTAGATATAACCACCAAGGATATTGCCTAGGAATAATCAATACCAAGGACCCACCATTTTAATGTGAAATAAAGGTTCATCTACTTTGTCAAATCACAACTCGTGTTCTCCCTTAAGCACACATATATACATGCATTTATTTATATTTTGTGATTCACAACGGATACATCTAAAGGGCTGGCTTTAAAAGAAAATGTTTAAATTAATCTGCCAGGTCTAGTTCATCTCATCAAATTGTAGATCACAGTGTAATTCTCACACCAGCTGGTTCTACAGCATCTCAGAGTTGCACAGAGAAGTAATAGCAAGCCTTATAACACTCTCATCCATCCCAAATGTAAGTATTTTAACCTGGTTTAGTTCCTTTTTAATTCTTGCACATGAAAAGCAAAAAATTTCTTGGGCACTTGTGTCTTTTATTATTTTAGCCTGATAGTGCCTATAGTCATTAATGTGTTTAATCCTTGAAATTTCCCCATGTGGTAGAAAGTGTTGTTTTGTTATAATTGCAAAACTGAAGTGTGGGAAAGTTAGAAGACTTTTCTCATGGCCACCTGAGAAAGTCATAAGGGGTCAAGAGCTCAAGCCCTGAATTCATCTGGGACCTTCTCACTCCATTTAATCCTTATATTTAAAGAAAATGGGTCACAGCATCTCACATCTCTGACCTGGGAATAATGCCGGGTCCTCACTGAGTATGTCAGGATATAAGACAACGTGGCTGACTGTACACTCAAAGAGCCTCAGAGTGTTCACCCCATTCATCATCACACTGTTCACCACAAGCTGTGAGGACGGGAACAAGCAGCTGGGTGGTGCTACACGCTTTAGCAAAAAACCCAGAAGGACATCTATTCCCTTAGTGATAGCACCAGGATCTGAGACTACCTCCAGTTCCGAGGACAGCCTCTGAAGTAACCTTCTTCCCATAAGATGCAAGCATGCATCATACATGAACTTTCATGGGTGTTCAGTAGCTGGGTAGACACCTTATAATGGGAGGTACATCATCCCCAAAATATCCATTTGAGCCTAAGTAACACGCATGAAATCTCAACCTCATCCAGTTCAGTCCATGCCCTAATTCTATGGAGGTTTCACAAGAAACATTGCTGTCCTGCAACACATGGGTGCAAATAGTTGGAAAATATCTTGTAAGATATCAAGTAACTAACTAAACACCATGACTACACCACTGCATAAGCTCCTTGAAAGAGCAGCAAAGGGTGAAAATTGCTGATGGCAATTTCCACAGTAGAGTAATTTAGCTCAGAGGCAAAGAGAGTGGTGAAGGAGAGACAGAATATATATGTCAGCGTGGGAGAGGGTGAATTCATACAAGAGGGAGTGCATTAGAGTATGTGTGAGTGTGGAGGAGGGTTAGAAGTGAGTTTCTCAGAATTAGGGCAAGTTCTGCACTCATAGTAGACCTTGCAGAGAAGCTGCATGTTTAGGCTTGGTCATCTTTGGGTCCTTATTGTTTTTTAAGACACTTCTCTGGAATTTATTTCCAGTTCTTGTAAGTGTAGGGGGAAAAAAAAGCCTCGAAGGCAGGATTGGAGGCCTGCTGAAGATGGAAAACCCAGAAGATGTAGTAAGGGTTTAGAAAATATATATAAAAGTAGCAAGATTCTTTCTTTTTTCAGAAAGTGGAAAGATGAAGAGGGGGAGATGGCAAGGGAGAACTGTTGCTATAACTGACTGCTGTAAAAAGGCTGGTGCATAGACAATATTTTTCAAAAGAGGAAATATAGGATGAGTGCACATTCCAGCTCCATCACTGGGCAGAGGGAGACATGTAGAGGGTCCCGTGTCACTGAGAATAAGGAGTAGGAGTTAAACAGATTCATCCTTCCTTCTCTCTCACCATACCAATGCTTCCAGATAGGCAAAAAGAAGATACTGTTTGCTATAACTCAGGGTCATTGCATGTTCACAGGAGCACACTACTTCTAAGAAATCAAAGGTTGAACCAGTGAGAAATGATGTTCTAAAGCAATTTAGTAGAAAATATCTCTTTATTGAGATGTGCAGTGAAGTAAATCCAAGGTCTTTATGCACCTGCATCTCTCCAAAATATATGCCAGGCAAACAGAGTCAGATGTTTAGGCTCTGGTTCCTACTCATTGCTGGTTTCCCTGGTAATCCACTCTAGCAGTATTCCAGCTTTGAGACTCCTAAACACAAATTTTTGGGCTCATTTCCAGTCACTTATCTTTCCAGTGGGAACAGTCTATTTCTTACTTCTCCCACTTAGGCACAGCAATTTATACTTCTGATTCATGATATGGAGGACTGAGGGGAAGCTTTTGTAGTGGTAATACCAATTGTCCCCTATCCCACAATAACTTTAAAGTGCTTAACACAGCCTCGGGAAGTGTGGGAATGTATGACAGGAAAATAAAGTATTTTTGTAAGTATTAGAATTGTCCTCTACACTTCCCTTTACCCCCTCAAATAGGTGTTTTAAAAAACCAAGATTTCTTCCAATTAAGAAAACACCTCACCAGGCAAGGATTTCACCTTTAACAGTTTCCTTTACCCCCATTTCTGAAAACATGGTAGAGTGAAGCAAATATATTGTCATTGGTCATTGTTCCTAATAAGCCATTGATCTCTTGGTCAGTAGCTAAAAGGCTTTACTCCAACCACATTAACCTGTCAATGAATCTAACTGTACATTAAGCTGTCTATATTGTCCTTTCCCTTGCAGTGATTCAGTACAGCATTGGCTAAGGATGAACAACATTTATTAGGGCATTTATTAATTTGTGTGGAATAGCTATATTCCCTATTTTTTTCACAGTTAGAAACCCTTAGTACCAGTAGTCCCTACAGGCAGTGTTAGGATCACATAAAGGATTTAAAAAAACCATCTTTCCCTGATTTTGTCCTTTTATATTACTTCTATAAGGGAAATGGAATACAGTCCTGAGATTTGGGCTGGCTGTATTCTGACCTTACAGGGCACAACAAAATTGTTGGAGATGACTGTTTCTCTCTCAAGATGCTGTTTTCTATTATGGTCTTCTTTAACAGTGGAAGCCATCTGGGATTCACTATTTGAATGGAACTCGATTTCTAGAAGCTTTACAGCTTTACTACGTGCATGTGGCAATAATTACTTGCAAGATAAAGGCTGTGGATTGTGTTTTACCAAATGATTTAGATATTTGTGATGGATTTCCACCTGTTCAAGTTTTGATTGCCAATTCACTCTATGCAGAAAATGTAGGAAGGGATCATCATTGTGTAACTGAAGTAAACACCTCTTGATCTCCCAAATGCTGCTTAATTGGTTCCCATTGTTGAAATGCCCTCTTGAATGTGGACTAGCACAAACTCTACATATGAATTTTGAAATTGGTTCACAGCATTAGGCCACAAGCTGCCAGCATCTTTTTGGAATAATTTAATGGTAATGAAGTTAAAGATAGCAGTCAAAATAACCCCTTAAAGATGCCAAATCATTAGCATACACTTGCATAAATTCCATTTCCAAATGAAAGCTTTTACAAGATTCTGGTGAGTGTTTTGCATGTTAGAGGCCAGGTATGTCCATGCAAAACTCAGAATGATACTGTATAAGATAAAGAAGTGATTGAAAAATCATCAAGGCTCATAAGCCAAAAGCTACAAGAATCTCAAAGCACTTCTTGGATATGAATTTAATTAGTATTTTTATAGACTGGAGAATTAAGTGGGAATTCTGTGTCTGGGCTGCTGGGTCCATCGGCTACGTCCAATTCAGTCCTTCAGAAGAGAGCTGAGGCCTTCAGAGAGCACTGTGTCATGAAGATATTTCTGAATTGCTCTGTGGTCCTGGGAAGAGCTTCCTGAGTTTCTTTCAGAATTCTCTCAGCCCGCCCTTGCAATTCTCCTCACAACTGAGATATTGGCTTCTCTATTGAGGATAGTGGAGAAGGACACCAACTTCTCTGGAGAATAAGATCTGACCCTCTTATGTCAATATATTGAAACCTTACAGAGCTGTTTGTTTTACAATTTATTGTCTATTGGAGTTCTGGGAAAGGAAACATTCAGTCTATCTTGCATGTGGGGACTAGTTCAAACCAATGTATTGATAATGGTTAGGTTGTGATCAGCCTACTTAGAAGACGGTAGCTTGACACTGTAGCCAGTGCAACCAGCTCTATAACAATTTTTCACAGTGATCTACCATGTCTAGTTACATCCAGACTTGCCATTAAAATCACATTCATTGATTAGACTACTGCTACCTGGGATGACACTGCTGATGTTGGGTGGAAGACCTCCTTATCCTCACAAGGATAAGTTGTTGCTGGTGCACATGTGCTTGTGTAAAAAGCATAACAACCTTTGGCCATGATCACTGAGTGGAGCTGGAGGTGACTAAAGCCTCTGTCCAGCTGATGTATAAGTGCCTTCAGACAATGTCTGTTTATCCTCAGGCTGCCTAATGAAGGTGTGATCACCACCCACTCCTCCCAGCAGCACATCATCATCAAGTCTCCCTTCAATGGACGCAACAATATCACTGCTGTTAGAGATCATCACCCTACTGAGGATAAGAAAGTTGTGCTTGGTTCCTCTGCTTTTGCCAAGAAGAGGGAATACAAAATTAAACAGCCTGGTTCAAAACCAAACTTCTTCACAGAGAAATTGTATAACTTCTTGCTGTGCGGCACAGCAGATGCCAAGAGTTTTTATTAGTTCCCAAAATAAATTGAATAAATTAATGGAATAAAAATTCATTAAGGGGTAATAAATACATGGGCATCAGCTCTGGAAGCTATGGGTCCTGGGTTGCATAAGACTTGGTCTAAGCTGTTATGTCTCCTTTTACAATTCACCCCGTTTCCCATTTTGAGAACAATATTGTCCATAAACAAAGCCACATTTTGGCCTTGAAAAATTTTATAAAACATACTTTTTCCAGTTTCCACTGTAGAAAAAATGGAAACAAAGGAACAGTGAAGGGCAGTGTTTACCTGACTCCAGCACCACAAACCCATCACTGCAGGGCACGAGCAAAGCAGATGCCCAGCTTAGAATTACTGCTGTGCCTGATGCATCACCATCACAACCTGAGAATTAGAGATATACGTGCATCCCAGTCCTACACTGTTTTCTGGAAGGACACAGAACTAGAAAACTGCAACAACTGGGTTTAAAAAAAAGTCTCACTAGATCTAAGTTTGGGTTCAAATTCCTGTTTAGCAAGCTGCATTGTTCTCTTGGCGTTTCTTTGTTTTTCCTGACCTCCTCCTGGCAGAAAAACAACTGCTGGCTTGCAATGTATTTTCATGTGTTAGTTTATTTTTTTAATTTTTTTTTTTTTTGTATGTCCAGGATTATCTTTGTGTATCTGTGACAATTTGTCATGGAACATGGAGGTTACCTATAACCCTTCCTCACCAGTGCAGGTCTCAGCCTGCCTGTGACTCGGAACTTATCAGTGCCCTCTGCTTACCTTAGAGCAAACCTCTTTTTCTGTCAATATTTGGGACAGGTCAATAACTTCTAAAAAAGTTTTATATTAACTCTAAGGAGTGGGAGGGAGTTTTCATGATTTGAGCTAGCACAACACTGTCTAGGGTCATTAAACAACTATTTTTAGAAACTATTTTCTTTTAAGATGCATTTACGATGTATATCTATATATTTTTTTCCCTTAAGTGTCTGGGATTAGAAGAAGTATGAAAAGTAATTTCATGTTTAAAATACCATCACATTCTCATGGCTGGTCATAAATATGGAATTTGACACTAGGGAAATGCTCCTCTATTAATCTGATCAGATTATTTTGTTTGTTTGTTTTTTAATTTGCCCCTTTAGAAACATTCTTGTAACCCTTTGGATGTATTTTTTTTCTTTTCCTCCTCAGAGGTCCTTAGATGATATTGAGTTACTTGGGAAATTAGATTTGTCAGCTTTATTTCTGGTTGCTGTCTACATTAATTTTATAATTAAAACCCAAAGATGTGTGTCTAATATGTATGAATCTACAAAAAGCAAATAGAGAAAGCATGCTTAAGCCCATACAAAAGAAGTAGTGTGACACATGTCAGCGTTACATTTCAGTGCAAGGAAGGATATATTTTTTGGCACAGAGCTCAGAGAACATGTAGGCAAACCAAGCAAAAAACTCATGAATCTGAAAATTAGTCTGTGAAGTGTTTGTAGTTACAGTCAGTTTTTGCTAAAACATTCAAATACAAATTATTGGATTGCAGATTTGGTATGCACTACGGGTTTTGCTCATTTATACATCTATTACATATGTTGCATTTTATGTATAAGACTGGGATGGAGAAGGAGAAAAAAGTTTAATCAGGGAACTCCTCTCCTACCCTCATCCTCTCAACTACATTTCCCCCTGATTCTCCTCATTAAATAAATTTTAAGCAAGGGCAAATACACATTTTCCTCTCTCCTCTCCTCTCCTCTCCTCTCCCTCTCCCTCTCCTTTTTCTTTCA
>VXBJ01000617.1:947894-985091 GCA_013400055.1 Nycticryphes semicollaris
CCCCCCTCCCCCCCCCCTCCCTCTCCCTCTCCCTCTCCCTCTCCTTTCTCTGTAATGGCTGGCATTATTATTCACCACATACATCACAGCAAGCTATTTACTTTGTCTGCAGCACCACGACCTTTGTGTGACTTGCCTTTTTTGGCAGTGGTGTGAATAAATCAGTGCCTGTGTGTGTTGGCAGTGGCAACTTTCTCCGTTGGCTGAAATCCTCTCAGAGCAGCGTTGCTTCGGGGTAAGGAGCATCAAGGTGGTGCTCTGCAGGTTTAGGAGCACCCTGGGCAGCAGCAATCGTGGTCCTCAGCACTGACAACCCTGCTTGAAGTGGCAACATTTTCCAGCTGTTCCTATGTTTTACTAAAATCTGAAATCTCTAGGGAGGCTAACAAGCTGTGATCTAGCATTTCCAATGAGTCACAGCTGAAGATGGGTTGATATATCAACACTCCATTAATGAAGTGCCAATACAGGACCCTGAACTGGACTGAGTACTAGGTCTGTCTGCTTGAGAGCCTAAACTGATGAGATAAAAAGATAAAATCACTGCCATGGACATATCACAGGTTCACGGTATCGTAGGGTTTGGAAGGACATTGGGAGATCATCTAGTCCAACTCCTCCTGTCAAAGCAGATTCACCACAGCATCTAGAGAATGCTGGGCAGTAATGCATCCAGGTGGGCTCTGAATATCACCAGAGAAGTAAATGCCACAACCTCTTTGGGCAGTTGTTCCAGTGCTCCAACACCTCAAAGTAAATAAGTTTTTCTGTGTGTTCAGACAGAACTTCTTGTGTTCCAGCTTGTGTCTGTTGCCCCTTGTTCTGTCATCAGTCACCACTGAGAAGAGCCTGACCCCATCTTTTTTACACCCACCCTTTAGATATTTACAAGCATTGATAAGATCCCCTCTTAGTCTTCTCTTCTCCAGGCTAAACTGACCCAGGTCGCTCAGCCTTTCCTCATAAGAGAGATGCTCCATTTCCTCGATCATCTTTGTATTCCTCTGCTATATGCTCTCCAGCATTTACCTGTCTTGAACTGGGGAGCCCAGAACTGGACACAGTACTCCAGATGTGGCCTCATGAGGGCAGAGTAGAAAGGGAGGATGACCTCCCTTAACCTGTTGGCAATGCTCTTTTTAATGCACCCCAGGAGACCATTGACCTTCTTGGCCATAAGGGCACATTGCTGGCTCATGGTCAACTTGTTCACCAGGACTCCAACATCTCTCTTCACAGAGCTTCTTTCCAGCAGGTCAGCTTTTCATTCCTTAATTCTTAGTAAATCAGATGGGTTGCCATTTACATGTAGATTTGACAAGTATGAGTTTGTCATTATATGTATTTTAAGTGGTTTGGTAGACATTTTCCTTTTGCAATTGCCCACTACCCCTATGACTTCCAGTAAAATAAATAGAAATTATATAATGATCGAATTAGAAGGTGTGATGTGCTGAGGAAATAAAAAGCTCTAGTCCACTGAATGGTCTTGAGACTTCACAAAGACACATACAGAAGCCTACACCAATCTGTAGACAAGATGAGAGACAATAAACTCTGGATTAAGACCAGAAGAGAGGCCTCCTTAGAAACCCAGAGAGAATGTCCTACCCATCAATATACTACACTTTAAGGCCTGGATTTCTTGTGTTTCCTTATGTTACACAGAATGCAAGTGACATACTCTCAGACTGAATTCAGAGGACCATGGTCATCAATCATGGCTACATAAAGGTCTGCCACAAAGACATCTAAGGACTATCTGAAAACTCAGCAATAGCCTTAAGAGTGCTGAGCAGTGAGCTGTGTACCTACAGCTGCAGCTGTGGGAATCAGTCTGACAGGTATCCTCAGAACATGCTGGATGGATAATACATTGCACAAAATTATGGAAGCTGGGGCAGTGTGACACCTTGCTTATTTAACAATTCAGCAGATAAAGTGCTCACCAGGAGAAGGAAATAATCAGGCTCTGCTTTCTGGACTATAGCATGAAGTGGTTGGTCAGGGTAGCCACAGGATATTCTGTGAAGTTAGTGAAGTGGCTAAAAATTTTCCACATCTTTAGCTCTGTGTCCACATTCCTGGTATCGATGGCTTTTAAAAGCAAATTCTGGATAGGAAGCATGCACCGTCTGGCCTCAGTTTTGGAGTCTTTCTAAATAGCTTTAATATCAGTTTTAGACAGATTCCCTTGCTTGTGTATATGTTTGGTGACAGCTCTCAGACACTCAGCAGTTCAGAAGGCGAAGGGGCTGTGGCTTCGCTCAAGTCTGTGTGTTGTCATGTAATACAACTGTGATTAATAACAACTTTTTATGAGTGAATTATACTTCTATGACATGGCACAAAGTGGTAATTTCCCAACATCTCTGCTGGGAGAAGAGCCTTGGTACTCATGTAGAGCTTTAAAGTTGTCCACCTCCTGCTCAGCTGTAAAACTGAGACTGTGTATATCAAGACTTATTTTCTTTGTTACTCAGCTCTTGATGTGTGCTGTTTAGCTGGGCTCTTGTGGGATTTTGTGTTGCTTTTTTTTGCCAGTCTAAACATTCTCATTCGGTTTGTTTCACAATGCATCAAATAAAGAGAGTTAATGAAAACCTTACTTTAGATTAGTTACTCAGAAGAACGGTAGCATTGATCTTGGGATTGCCGGCAAGGGACCTTTTTGTAACCTTCCCAAAGCTTTGAATTACTCATGTGACTTGAACTCTGGAACAGCTTTTGCTTTCTTCTGAACTTGTTATATGCCTAGATTGGGGAACTTGGGACAGGTATGAGCCAAATGGATCTGGGAGCTGAAACCTAATTCTGTTTATTTTTGGAAGCCTTTTTTTCTGCTCCTTCTCCTTTGGAAATTGGCAAATAAAATAATTTCAAGACTTTTAGCAAATTTAGGAAGAAGGTATCAAGGCTCTTTTTTCAATTAGGATCCACCCACTCTTGCTGCAGATAATTCAGTTTTCTGTTGACAATGCAGCTTCTTAACTGCCTGAAACAAGGGTTGAACTACTTCAAAATAAACTTTTCAGAAGAGGAAACCATGTAGGAAGAAAAAAACATGTAGATAGAAAAAGTCTAACAGAAGACAGCCCAGACAGTACCATACCACTTAACCTGGGAGCAGTAAGTTGAGTATACTGAGCAGGACAGAGGCTGTACAAACGCAGCTATGATGTCTCCTGTGGCCAAACTAGCCTACTCACTGATAGCATAGACATCTCTGCGCAGTACTGTGTGACAGTCACATCACTAGTGAGCCTTTGATTACAGCTTTTTGCCCAGATCCATCCAGCTTACCCTCCATTGTCTTTCTCAAGGCTATATATGACAGAAATCTCATAATTCTTTAAAGATAAACAAGAATTTGAGGTCTAAATCCTGAACATGTACAGATGTCTTGCTGATTGCATGACTAACATGCGTCATTGAACTTCTGACCATCTGCCTGTGCTTTATTGCTGTAAATAAAAAGCTCTGCAGAAAAGCAACAGTTCTGTTTTGCATAAACGACCTCCCAGTTCCTTTTCACCCGGGCATGTGCTTCCATGTTTTGCTTCAGACGTTTGAACTGCATGGGCCACAAAAATCAAAGCAAGTCTGTAAATCCCGTGTTATTCCTGTTCTTGACTGCAAACCTTTGAAACAATAGGGATTTCAGACTCCACATTAAAATCTCCTCAAAGAGGAAGAGCAGTGAAGTGCTCATAAAGGCTAATACTTTTTCTTCATTGCTGCTCCATTTCCCCTTACTAACCTTTGTTTTAAGAGCATCTCACGGCTATAAACTACAGAAGATTTTCTTTAGACTTGAAAATTATCTCAGCACATTTTGTGTGACCATAACATGAGCTCTTTTTCTGTCTTTCTAATAGGATGAACCTCTTTGCCAGCTACATAGCTCCAAATATTTTTGCCCATTGTGAAATTGTTGAAAATGTGCTCATTGTTGAAAATGTGGTTCAACCAGGCTAAGTGCAAGGTTGGTCAGGGTAATACCAGGCACAAATACAGGCTGGGCAGAGAGTGGACTAAGAGCAGCCCTGAAGAGAAGGACCTGAGGTTGTTAGTTGATAAAAAGTTCAACATGAGCTGGCAACGTGCACTTGCAGCCCAAAAAGCTAATCTCAGCCAGTGCTGCATTGAAAGAAGTGTGGCCAGCAGGTTGAGGGAGGTGATTCTGCCCCTTGACTCCACTCTCATGAAACCCCACTGCATCCAGCTTTGGGGGCCCCAACAAGAAGAGCATGGATCTCTTGGAACGAGTCCAGTGGAGGGCCCTAAAGATGATCAGAGGGTTGGAGCACCTCTTCTCTGAAGACAGGCTGAGAGAGTTGGGGTTGTTCAGCCTGGAGAAAAGAAGGCTTTGGGGAAACCTTATTCAGCCTTCCAGCACTTAAAGGTGGCCTACAGGAGAGATGGGGAAGGAGTCTTTAGTGATAGAATAAGTTGTAATGGTTTTATAGATTAGATATTAGGAAGAAATTCTTTACTGTGAGGGTGGTGAGACACTAGAACAGGTTTCCCAGAGAATTTGTGGACGCCCTATCCCTAGAAATGTCCAAGACCAGATTGTGATGGGACTTTGAGCAATGTGATCTAGCAGGAGGTGTCCGGGCCCATGGCAGGGGGTTGGAACTAGATGATCTTTAATATTGCTTCCAACACAAAGCATTCTATGATTCCACAGATCTACGTTTGAGGGGGAAGAATGGGGTCACAAGAGCATACGTCTTCATTTGTACTTCAGGAAAGGCTGCCTTCCCCTCCTCAGTCATTGAATAACTTCCTACTGGAATGGTAGGATATCCATTTTTCTGAAACAGTGATGCAAATAGAGCCCTGCAAATAGACTTTTAGTTAGCAGAAGTTCTGTGGCCTCAGATTGGGCCAAATCTGCATTCTGCAGATGTCTCTTTCCTCTGCAGTTTGCACAGATGATGCAAGGACTTCATAAGGATGGAAATGAAATGGCAGGTAATTTGTGTACACCTCTGCTGGGACAATATTAGATGCTTTTCCTGTCCTGCCCCATGGATAAATAAAATGCCCATTTCCAGAGCTGTCATCAAGAACCTCTCAGGGTAGGAAATGTGTTTTAGAAAACTTCTGCTGTTGAGCCACCATCTGACTTCCTTCTCTGTTGATATATTTTATTGCGTAGAACAGGCTTCCAATATCACAGAATCATGGATGGAATCATCCTGCAAAGCAGTTCCTGCCTTGCAATTCTTTATTAGACAAATCAGCCTTGGACTGATGGCATGATATTTATTCATGGCTGTTCATCTTCTGTAGTCAAAAGTGTAGATTCTGCCCTGATGAGACTTTAGCTTTTGTCTCCATCTAACCAAGTGACAAGTTTCACCAAGGTGACAGCCAGTCATAGTGGAGTAGAAATGACATCCTGAAATGAGTTTAGACTGCTTGGCAAATATTTGCTTTCCGTGAGTAATATATGCCCTTGCTTGCCTTCAAGGACAAGAAAAGGGTTTTTCTGCAAACATCACCATGCTTTGTCAACCAGTGAACAGTAGAGCTAGAGATGCAGGTTTTTCTTGCAGGCAGGCTCCTCTGCCATTTGAAGTTAGTATTATTTGAGTAGCCTATTTCTGGGATAGAGCCAACAGCAGAGTGATGTTGGAAGATTCCTCCTTAGTGAGTCTCAGGCACAAGACCTGCATGAGCTGACTCCATGTTAAGGAAATTCACAAGCCCTCATGCATTCTGTACCGTCATACTTTACAATGATTTCTACGATGAAATCTTATCTCTTTTTCTTCTCTGTTCCCCATCTTAGTTTATAACAGGCTTCTGGGATGCCCTGGGATTTGTGTGGGTTTTTTGATGAAATGCCAGGTTCCAACAAAATCCCTTCAGTCTCTATTTTTAATCCTATTTCATGGTCTTCTGTTGCTCCACTCCCGTTCCTCTCAGAAGCGTACCATGTCTCTCTCCCCTGTGAAATGCAAGTCAGCTTTCAACGTCAGCAACCACATCTGCAGAGTGTACAAGTTTTCCAGCCTCCTCCCCAGCCTTGAACAGCCTCATCAGCTGTATTCAGGGAGGAGCAGTGGTGGAAACAGAAATGCACCAGAGGGTTAATTTTTAAATACAACACCTCTCATACAAGAACCAGCTTTTGGAGAAGGTTACAAAGAGAAAACTTACCCAGTTAAGTGTATAATTCTATTACACAGGACTATTTCAGAGCAGCTACTTAAAATGAATCTATTTCTTGTCTCAGAGTCTTGGAGTAGCCCTTTAAATTCATAGCCTATCTTTTTCCAAATTAACTGGTCTTTGCAGACAAGCCCTCGGCTAACTTATTTTAAAACTCTAAAATAGACAAACCAGTGTCGGCGCCAATGCCCAGGGGCCTAACTCAGCCAGATTTTCACATTAAAAGCATTATGCCTTGTCTGCATCAGACTTTTAAAATGTATCAGCTAATATGTGCTAATGACACGCATTTAAACCCTAGTCTAGACAAAGCCTGTGCGATTGCCCTCTGAATGCTTGATGCGATCAGCTAATATCCTGACAGCAGATCTGATTATCCCATTTTAATCACGCAAGGCTATAAACATCATAGAAGTATCCAGTCTTTCACCATAACAAAGAACAAACCCCAAAGGCCGTGCATGCGATCTAAGCCCCCCAAATACCCTCATGGGGGTAAGACCTTTGCCCTTGCGCAAATGAGCCCACCATCAGGGATGGAAAAGCTGGGCTTTAGCGTGCAGAGGAATCTCTTACACCAGAGTGATGAAGAACGTCCCCTAACAGTGGTTTACTTGGGCTACCTCTTTGACATTTGTGATTAGCTCAGTCTGATAGGAACAGGAGGCAAAGATCTGAATCAGAGCAGAGATATGACTTCATGTCTGTATAGAGCGTTGATCAGACTAATTCATGTAACAGCTCT
Source organism: Nycticryphes semicollaris (assembly GCA_013400055.1). NCBI lineage: Eukaryota > Metazoa > Chordata > Aves > Charadriiformes > Rostratulidae > Nycticryphes > Nycticryphes semicollaris. The sequence goes on from VXBJ01000617.1 coordinate 954,826, forward strand.
TCTCTGCATTTTTTAAAACAGATGTTAAAAAATTGGTAAGGATATTAAAAAAAAAAAAAGGATGCAATGATTTGAGGAAGAGAAGAGAAATGCTTTATAGCAAAACACTTAAAAGCTCAATCTGTTTAGTTTAGGGAAGGAAAACTGAGAAGTAAATAGACTACAATATATAAATATCTTCATGGGGAGAAAATATGCAGTACTAAAGGATTATTTAATCTTGCAGAGAAAAGCAAAACTGGCTAGAAGAAACCAGAAAAAATCAAGTTAGGAAGTAAGGACACAATTTTGACAATGCTAATCTCTTCTAACACACTATCAAGCAAAAAAAATATCTTTTCCATCACTTGATAAGTTTGATTATGGCTGGATGCTTTTATGGGAGATGCAGTTTAATCCACCATATGCTATTGGGATCACTACAGAATTAACTGTGACATGGCTAAGATACAAGCGGTCCAAGTGGATGATTTTTTTTTCTAGGCTTCAATGTTATATATATATATAAAAGGACATAAATTGTCAAGAAGTACTTACCAGCCAGAAGTCTGAGCAAATGGTTATAATAGGGCTGTGGTAGGACTACAGGAGTATTCTCTGCTGGATTTAAAGGAATAGGTTTGGGGGGTTTTTTTGCTCTTGCTGCCCCCCAAATATCTCTATTGAAAGGGAGTATGACGTTGGAGTCAGCCCATTAAGTCTGAACAGGCACAATGTTTATTACCTAGTGTGAGCCAAAGCACTTAATCAAAGGGACTCGTGAGTGTATCCATTTGATTTTGTTTACAAACGAGGATTTCCACATATTCAATGTAATGGGTTTATGTAGTCAGAGGATATGCACCTTGTAAGCATAATTTCCAAAATCAGCTGCTTTTTCAATTGACTTGGTTTTGAAACATCCAGTTTTAACTCACTAAGTAAATAGTCACCTTTTGTAGTCCATGTGATCACACTGACTGTGCTTTTGGAGAGTCTGGAAGAAAGAATAGCTTCCTCCAGACTGTGTCCTGCTTTACAGACACTTAGTGCCAATAAATCTAGGAAGACTTCTTTTTTCCTGAGCATCTCAGCAGTTGCTTCCAGAGGAGACTGACTACAGAACAGGACCAGGAGGAATATGCTGTTGTTTCTACTTTCTTTTTGAGCAAAAAGTTAGTGTAATGGAGCTGCAGATCTTATTAGAGTGACCAGAGTGACAAGTCAAGGGACAACTTGTACCCTTCCACAGGAAAAAGATCATAAAAGCCTCACCTTTCAAATGCTGAACTCCAAGATGCATTTGTCAACTGGACACAGTGGTCATCAGTCCCATATCAGACCTGGCTACTACTGGTACTGAAGGCACAAAAAGAACATATCTCCCAAACCAACCAATTCCTTTCCCTCTTCCTCTCTCCAAGCCTTGTTCCTCAAATCAACTCACATCAGCGTAGAACAGTTTTGTCATACTAACACGGACTGTCAAAGCCATTCTGATTTTAAAGGAAGCAATGCTTGCAAGACCAGAATTGCGACTTAAACAAACCACCCAGAATGCTCTTACAAAATGTTTTTCTAGCTTTAGATTCCACAGTTTACTGTACATGATGGGTAGCTAAATGTAGCATAGCTTGATACAGGATTTTCTCTAAATCTCAGTATAGCTGTTCCGTAAGCGAATGTGATGTTCCGGCAGTCGTGAACATGCAAGTTTCAGCTGAAACATGCACACTTCGATAAACAATTAGACTCCAGTACGTGCAATAGCGTAAGGAGATATTAGAAATTTCATTTTTAGTTATGGGGATAATGCAGTCTACATCAAACATTGCTATCGCTTGTGGGCATAAAATGCAGTTTAAGAGAGAAGTTACACTCATCTCCCTTGAATGTGCAGGGTGAAATGCACATTTGTCCAAGAGGGTTTGCACAGTGTATCTCTTAAGCCTTCAAGTGGGAATCAAATGCAGTACAGTGAGAGGCTGGCCCTCTAAACTGATGAAAGTCAACCCTGTCACCACTCCAGTACAATTCAAAGCTGAGGATGAGCTAAAAAGCTTTCCTGGGAGAACATGAGTTCAGGCCAACTGAGCTTGCAGCTCCCTGCAAAATACACTCTGCATGTTTGGGCAGCTAGGAACCAAATCTTGTTCTGCTCCACTAGTCCCTGAGAAGAGGGGACACTGCTACAACTTTCTGCCATAAGCTGCAGTTTAATACCAGTCTATTGTACAGGCTAGTGTACATCTTTGAGCTGGTGGTAACCCTGATGGCATTGGTGTCTCTTTGGCCTTTCCTTCCCTTGTATTTTTTTTTTTTCTCACTACTGTCGTGAGGGTCCTGCTAACTGCAAATGGCTTTGAGTCTTTGCCAAATGCGCATCCTCCTTCAACCTGACTCAGCTGGAGAAATGTGCTTTAGGTCTTGTGCTGTCTCATTCCACTAAATACCACTTGGCCACCTCAACATTTTCCTTTTCCTGCAGCTGACCAAGCCTCTGTTCCAGATATCAGGATAAAGTGACATACAGAAAGGCTCGGCTTCTTTTCCACTGTACTGACTTCTTAATTTATCACAGTTAAGTGGCATCACCTTATGCATTTTTCACAAGTTGCTTTGCTGTAATGCCCAATGGTGCTAAGAAGAGCATCATCACCCACAGCCATGGCTCCAGGGGTTTACAACCATCCTCCAGTGATACACTTCATATGGAGTACATCTCTCCGGGCTATGATGGCATCAGTTGACTGACACTAATGCTCAGACAAGCTGGCTAAAGGGAGCTTCGCCGGAATCTAATGCTGGCTTGCAGAACATCACTGTTTTCTCCATATATCAGGAACATGCCTAAAAGAGATAGGACAGACTACAGACTATTTCACAGAATCATAGAATGGTTTAGGTTGGAGGGGATGTTAAAGATCATTGAGTTCCAACCTCCTTGCCACGGAGGGGCAGGGACACCTCCCACTTGACCAGATTGCTCAAAAAATTCCATTTGGAAGAGACCTAGTATATTTATCTAATCGAACGCCCTGACTAATTCAGGGCTGACTAAGTTAAAGCATGTTATTAAGGGCATTGTCCAAATGCTTCTTAAACACCAACAGGCTTGGGGCATTGACCACCTCTCTATGAAGGCTGTTCCAGTGTTTGATCACCCCCTCAGTAAAGAAATGCCCCATCTAGATGTCTTTCAAAGGTGGCTTCCTCGATATTCATCTCAAAGACTCCCAGCTGGATCCCCCAAGGGTCACCATAAGAACATTTCAGCAGCGAAGTGACAGAGTTTAGCATTTTAATTCACTTTCCTCCAAAGCCACTGAGCACACAAAGTAACTGATAATTCTGGGGTCCAAAGCTGATCCTCATGAGGATCCCCTCCAAGTTTTAAGGTCTCAGCTGACACATTACATTATGGCATGATGCTTACATGGTATTTATACTTAAAGTTTAGATCTTCTATGGTAGTATCTAAAGGCCAATAAGGAGGTTTCCTTTTAGCTGGTGTCACACAAGAACTAAAAAGTCACTCTTATAAAGCACTTATGGTTTAGACAGACATGAAAACCCAGGAAGGAAAAAGGAAAGGAAAACAACGCACAGAGCAAATATGGTGATTATTTTACAAGGTCCCGTCAGTTTAAGATGTCTTCTGGCTATCTGGGACTGGAGTTGCTTCATGGAAAGGAGACAAGATAAAGGGGAAAAAAGGAGGACACAAGAGAAAAGGGATGACAGCATAAAATGAATAAGCATGAAGAAAGCTAAGGTGAAAGCTTTCTCACATCTCTTTTCCCCAGCCTGAGTGCAATCCATACACATTTATGTTACAGTACTTAAATAAGAGCTGTCAGACCTAACATATCTTCGCCTGAATTATTCATAAATCTGTATGTTCACAAGCGAAGAAAGAGTTGTTATTTGGATTAAACTAGTTAATTTTCATTAACATAACTGGCATGTAATTACTAGTTTCATCCAAGTAACTCACCTTAACACAGGTTCTGTAGCAACCATAATAGAGATGTATATTCATTAAAAGAATTTTTGTGTGCACTGGCTGAAAGCATAATTTTCTCCCATAATAGACCTGCTAAGCCTCTTTCTTTTTCCTTTTTGTACACATTTAACATTTCATTTAATATTTCTATATTCCAAGCGGATGCCAAAAGAGAAATAGGTCCTAAAGCAGTAATCACTAACAGCCATGTAGGAGAGTTCCTTAACAACTAATTGCATTTGACACTAATTACTGTTTATTGAAGACCCTGAGTGAAACATCACTCTGACATGTATCTGGATATTCCCTCCATCTGTTGCAATTTGCCATATTTCCTGCTCTTGGTGCTCCACTTCATAGGGCCAGTTCTCTTGTGACCGGCTCCTCTGCCTACGTAAAGGTGTGACTTGGAGGGGGCTGCCATGTCTCATCCAGCACCACGCTAAGTGCTCAACTGATGCCTCAAGTTGTACCAGGGGAGATTCAGATTGGATATTAGGAAATTTTTTTTACACTGAAAAGGTTATTAAGCATTGTATGGGTTGCCCAGGGAAGTGATTGAGGCACCATTCCTGGAGGTATTCAACAGATGGGTTGACATAGTGTTTAGTGACATGGTTTAGTGATGTTTTTTATCAGAATTAGGTTGATAGTTGGACTAGATGATCTTAAAGTTCTTTTCCAACCTAGACAATTCTATGATTCTATGCAGTTCTTTAAAATAGTGATCTGGAAGCAGTGACTCCTTCCACATTCTCCTGACTTGGTTGATACACTGATTCACTGGCTCTTAAAGGAGCATTGCGTGTTTGGCAGTAAATCCTAAATGATAATTTATATCCATGTCCCTACTTAAGGGACACCACCAAAAGTGAGTTATTCCATTCCTTGCCTGGTCAAAGGCCAGAAGCATTAGCTGGGAACTAGAAGGAGTAACTAATTGGATGCATCGCAACTACCCAACACAACACCAAAACTGAGCAATTTGAAGGTGTTCATTTTTAGTCTGGATGCTTGTCTGAAAAAAAAAATAAAAATCTGTTCAGCTAAAGAAAGCTCCATGCTAATAGTTCCTCTAAGAGTATTTTTAATTATTTTATTCTTAGCCAATATTGCAAGCTCTTTTTTGACTCCTAATTAATTTAACTAAGTTATCTGCAATTAACAACTTAGGTAGGAGAAAGCTACGTGCGCAGAGAAAATTCAGAAGCATCAGAAGAAACACTTGTACAAACAATATGGTAGAAGTCATATTTATTGATAAAAATTAATATATCTGCTATAAAATTTGTAACAGTAATGCAACTGAATATTTATTTTGATGCATAAACCTGAATGTTACATACCAAATACAATACAGTAACACTGGTTTCCTCCTTATTTACATGTTTATGAAAATTGATATGCAATCCATGTTAAAAGAACTTGTAATGGAGAATAGTTACATTAGAAAAATAATATTTTTGATAAAGCATTCTTGAGGACTCCAATCACATTTTCAGGCCTCTTTCAATAAGGCAAAAATCCCTGGTACAGCATATAACTTAATTTACAAAATACAATAACTTCAGACACATCTTCAAGTTTTCTTTTGGTATGCTTTTCCTCACTCTAAAATTACTCAATTTTCTTACTAAACAGAAAGGACTTTCAATAACAAAACTTAATAAGTTCTACTACATATTACATATACATTGCTGTAGCTTAGCGACCGTCACCGGGCAATCTTTCTCCTTAACTGTTTGCTCAATGAGCTTTTCTTAGATGTAGGACATGTAGTATTTTGAAATCATTATGACTGTGGTATCTTTCTTCAGTTTTCATAGGAAACAGATCTGTCACATATTGAAACTTTTTAAAAAAATTTGTTTTATTTTAGGAACTGGTGCACAACTACATTTCCACTCACAAGAGAACGTCACAAATGTAACTAAAATTAGGCTTGGATAACTTTGAAAACATACTACTATGTGCCCAAACCAAAATTTCTTACTTTAATACTTTATAACCCTGCCATGCTCTAGGAATTCTTCTGCATAGCTTCATTACTAGTCACAGTCAGACAGTTTTAATTCCTTCAAAGGCACAAAACTTCCACCTCTTTTCCAGTGTTGCTCCTACACCAGTGAATTCTTGTTTAAACATGCGTGGCAGCCTCATCAAAAGCATTTCTATCTCATTCGCAGAGATCTGAGAAAGAAATAAAGGTAAAACTACAGTGAGAAAGCTGCCCTGTAATTGGAAAGAGGAAATACAGAGGACAGAAATAAGGAGGGATGCGGGGTAGGGTGGGGGATCCAGGCCAGATGAAAACAACCAACAATTATTATTTTTTTCAACCGTAGCCTGATATGAATTTCCATTCTCCAAAGCAAGTGCAGATTCCTTGCAGGAATGATTCTGCTTTTGGAAGTGCCATTCCACTGTAAAAGAACGACAACTCCTGTGTTGGGGCTTCTGACCCACAGTGTGGTATGAAGCCCATCTAGGAACTACAACTGTGGGTATACTTGTGAGGAGGAGGAAGCAAATGGGACCTTATTCTTCTTTCTCATTCCATGAGCTCTTGAATCCTCCTCCCAGCTCCATCAGTTTTCCTCTTGCAAAAAGAAAGCTTAACATAGGGACTTTACTTTTAATCAGCTCACTTTTGTCCCTTAGGGCTGACTATCCATGGAGACATCTTCTCCCAGTTTGGCCCAGTTCATCAGTCCCAGATAATTAGGCAGTATAGTTCCTGACTTAGCATTGTTTAGGGTGTTTTTATGGTTTTGAAACCTTAATGACTGGTCACCTTCCTAATGGGAAAGATGATCTCATGGGAGAAAACATTTTCATGAAGGCAACCTTTCTGATATGAACAGTAGGGAAGTCAAGAAAGGAACAGTCATGGAAAATGAACTGGTTTATCCTTCTGCTACTTCTTCTGAAGTGATGGTCATGAAAGGAACAGTAAATAAATCTATGGGTGCTGCCCACTTTCCACAGGTTTGATAGGCTTCCCTGGCAATGATGGTAATTCTGCTTATTCATGTTAGTAGGAATCTTCCACGGTGAAAACATTTTTAAACAGTACATAAACATAAAATGTGCTAATTATACCTCATTTCATTCAGGGGAGGTGAGAAAATATCTACCACCTCTCATTTTCCTGAAGAGGTTAGTGCAGCAGAAAGATTAAATGTTTTGTTAAAGGTAGCACTGAAAATCAGTGTTGGAGGCGGTCTAAAGCCCCAAAGTAATCAGGTCCATCTTTTACATACTCTCATGGCAGCAACGGATATCTGGTTACCTTTGCATAATGTACCTGAGCTCTACGCTGAGCCCTCAGGGCACACGGGTGTGCTGACCTTATCAGTCCTGTTCAGGTGAGGAATGACAGGCTAACCACGGGAAATAATTGACATTAATCTCTGAGATTGCATCTCTGGATTGCGCTATTAAAAAGTAATTTGTTGCTACAAGCAGTTACTTCCAAAGTAAACCAGGGAGGTCAAATTTTGCAGCTTGGCGTGTTTAGTATGCAGCTGGTAGGTCGAGCGGTAGCTGCAGGGGCTGGCACGTTGGCACCTCGGGGAGATGGAGGCAATGCTTCTTCCATGAAGGCTGTGTTTGCAAGTTAAGGGCTTGATCCTGGCAGGCCCCGCAGGTGCCAACAGGTTAGTCACATGCATAGAGATTGAGGGACTGGGTCCACAGACACACACACAAGGAGGGACCGCAGCAATGGAGGGGAGGAACATTGATGAGTTCAGTGGGCAGAAGCAATGAGCAGCAGGGCTGGAGCCCAGGGAGCTGGTATTTTAAATTATAGCTGTTGTCACTCAAGACATACACAGCTGGAGGGACCAGTGAGGGGGAAAGCAGGTGAAATTTAGCCAAATGCTGTGTGTTAAGGAAGGACTTGAAAGATGACTGAGGAAACTGGGTGCTATAGGAACCAGGGACAAGACGAGGAAGGTGTATGTGTGGCAGATCAGGGAAAAGAGAAGCAGAAAAGGGATGGTTGCAGGTGTGAAGCTCTGGATGTAGCAGGTCCTGATAAAATCAGATTTAAAAAAAAAAAAAAAGAAATTCAGTAGTTTTTCACCTCTTTCTGATGTGCTCATCCCTTACTCCCTTTTCATCATGGGTAAGAGTGGACTGTAAAGCATTAGCAAATCTGAGCTGTCATGGCCTGAAGATAGTGCCTTCATCAATCATCCTTCTCTCCTCCATGCAACCTGTCTTATTTCCAGTGGGCTTCTACCTCAGAATCAACTCTGCTTTTAGCAACACTTTTTTTCATGGAAGTATCCTCCAGAGCTATGAAGCAGCTCATCAAAGTAGCCCATCACAGCAGCTGGAAGGTGACCTTGGCTGTGGGTGGCATGGCTGGATGTGTTCAGGAACAAAATGTTACCAGGATCAATAAGCAGCACACGAGGAGCGCCACTCATGTTTTGAGTCCGGGTGCCCACCATAGCTGCATCCCGACTCTGTGTTATGAGAAAATCTGGGCAACTACCACCATCTCTATGTCCAATGGAAGTACTGGAAGATGTGGCCCCTAAATCTCATGCAGTCTAGCATCCTGCAGGGACATTGTTTAGCACTTAGAGTAGCAATCACCTGATCAAAGGTGGCTATTTCACAGCCGAGCCTCTCACCTTTGACTTGTTTCATATTCAGTGGAGAGGAACAGGCACTTTTGGGGCTTGACTTCATCTCTTCCTGCAGTCAATATTTAAAAGTAAGCCTAATAGTCTTATCCTACAGGTATGTATTAACTGTGAACTATAGGAACTGGTGCATTAAAAAGCACTTTGCACACTGTAGCGTGTTTGTTGGCCTCACCTCTGAATTTAGCAATAGGGTCAGACAATTTCTTTATAAGGGCCTCTATGCTTCCATGTGAGATGAAGGGTATGGTCCATGGTCCATTCCTGTGTTTGTGAAAGTTCATGTTCAGTATGACCCATGGCTAACAGCTTTCAGAAGAACAACGAATCATCTCCTAAAACTCTGTACACTTTAATGGCTGTGGCTACACCTGCCTCTTGTTCCGCCTTCCTTCTCCTCAGCTGTATTTCAGGGTTACGTATCATAAAATCTGCTGCTAGTCGTTGCCATTTAAATCTCTGCTCTTCTTTGCCACAAAGAATAGCTAAATAGCACAAGGCAAAGACCTCAACACAAGCACGTGCACTGTAATTTGCGAATGAAAAAAGACTGCAAACCCCCAAGCCCCATATCCCATTATCTTTCTAATGGAAACGCACGAAGAGTTTAACCTGCAGAAAACAATAATACAATATTTCTATAGAGAAAACAGATTTTGATTAAAATTTTTTACCCTGGAGTCCAACTGCTGCATATAAGACCAAAGATATTCTATATTGGCTCCAAAAGGGTGGACATGAAGAAATGTGGATATGATACCTGTATTAAAAACAAAGGCACACAAAGTATTGAAATTACCTCAGACAATATATCATTAAAATAAGCAAAAATAATTCTGAACAGTCTGCTCTTGCAGGTTTTTTCAGTATGAATTATGATTCTTATTTTTCTTACACAACCCAATAAACATAACAAAATGGCGCATTTTTAATACAGTCATAATAACACGGTAAACACAATAGCTCATCTTCAGGAATTACAGCAGTTAGCGAGTAAGTGACCAAGATAATATACTGATGAATAAAGGAATTTCTAAACAAAGACTTGCTGGAAGCATTTCAACTACCAATTTTATGCTTGATTTACCAATACAAAATTGTGGATATTGTAATGGTAAAATTATTGCTTTTTTCCCCTTCACTGGATGCTCTGTTGTGAAAACGTTTCATATAATTGTGTCAGAAACCTCACTCCCTCAAATTTTTCTAGTAATTACGCTGATGCTGGTTATGAAAAGTGTTTAATCCATATTACCCCTAACTGCTGCTAAAGAAAACACAAATCCTGTGTGACATATTTACTTATCTACTTTCTCTTAAAAGAGAGCCAGTTCTGCCTGTCTTCATTGTTATTTACAGGATCATTGTAAAAGGTATGGGAATAAAAATGGTTTAGGAGAAGTCAGGATCTAAGTCTTGAGATTCTTTCTGCAGTGAAAAATCAAGTGGTAGTATAATAATGATGATCTGAGAAAACAAGATTTGGGGCATTGGAATTGCCATTAATATCACTATCAAATTTCTCCTTTTCTGAACAAACACTGAAAATGCAAAATGGCATGTGTGTTCCTTACTGTTTGGGGAGAGTTGAACTGTAAGAATCAGAGCAAACATTTTCAACTCTGTTTGGATGGGTTTCTTAGCTGAATCACCCTAGGGGAAGTTCCTTATATTTAAAGTATAAACACTAGGATTAAAAATGCTTACAAATGACAAAAATGGCTCACTGTATCTTGTGTACTGCAGGCCATACTGCTTTCTTGATGTTGAATGAATTAGGATAATCTTGGATTTAATTTTTCCCCAAATACTGGCCAGGGTTGAAAATGATAAGTAAAATTTAACTCATTTTAAACTGGCTTTGCAAAGAATACCCTTTTTCCTCCCTTGTTTTTCTGACAGCATTGACAAACTTCTGATCCTGCAAAGGGAGGAGCACACATTTAATTTTATACTATGGTGAGTCCTAGCAGCAGTTGCCTTCTTTGTGCTGTGCGTGACCATAAGCACACACACAAGAGCTCTTGAAGCAAAAGCCAAGACCAACACACTTGGATGGGTTGACTGCAAATCCAATTTATATTCAAATCATATTTTACCAGTGTCATTGTGTTTGTTATGTGTGTTCCCAAGGCTTTTTTAGTTCAGGATGTTCAAAGCCAGCTCTTTCATATAATGTAAAGAAAAAGTCACTTCAAAATATTTCAAGTTATTTCAGTTATGGACTGGACTACCATGATAACTTTTTAGTACTTTTTTTTTCTCTTTTATGCTATTTTCCTCTACAACAATATTAATTTTTGTACAAAACTTAGGGAATGGATGGAAACAAGGCCTCTTCTTCCCTTGCCGTGCCTGAACATGCCTCAGAGGAAGAGATAACATGCAATCCATGCATTTTTTTGCCTTTGAACCATAACAATGAGTCAGCTGTGGGGGTTTTATGACCAGTAACATCTGGACTGAGATTATACTATTTATCTGAGTGTGCTACTGGACAGCTAGTGGGTTGGACCCACTTGGGTACACTGCCACCACTTGTTACAGTCAAATAACTAGTGACCTAGAAGAAAAAAAGTTTTTTATTCTGTTCTTTAAATCCCGTACTTGCTACCCTTCTTACAGAATTTATATTTGAACAGATCAAATACTGTCCATTGCAATTAAAAATTCCAAAATCTATCAAAACAAGCAAAATCAAATAAATTCATACATTTCTATACATCCCACTGTTCCACATCTCACCAGTCACAGGAAGTTTGTGTACTAAGCTCTTTAAACATTTAAATACATTCTTCACTTTTAAACGACCTTTTGAGTCTGAACTGCCTGCTTCTGTGCCCCAGCAATAAACCAGCAACTTTTCTGGTGCTCAGCAGATGCAAATGAGCTGCATTTAAACACATTAAGGTAGCTTTGGAACTATCACCTACCAGGACACCGCTGATTTTGTGAAAAGACCAAACCAAAGAAATGAAACCTGGCCTTTCAGGCCAGCGTTCCTGTTGATGGCTCTCGTGCCGTAGGGAGCACTTTGGACCGTGGGCCTTTAGGCTCCATGAAAACCTGCCCCATTGAAATAAAATGCAAAACGTGCACAGATTTAAATGGGGTACATTCCCTCCAAGGGTAGCATGGGCACTGGCAGCGTTCTTGTATGTCTGAATCCCAGGTACCAGTTAGTTGGCCCATTGCCTAAAAGCTTTAGCTTTCAGGGTCTCTTAAAGAGTTTATTTTGCAGATTTTATTCTAGGTAAAGGATATGACAGTCCTTGTGGTATTCTTTATAAATATTCATACTGCTAATTCCCCTACCTAATGTCAAAAGCATAAATCTGGCTTGCTTAATACTTCCAGTATACATATTTTTGGCTTAGTAGTTTGCAAATATTATTTCCACCCCCTCCTCCTTCACCATTTTGTGCAAAAATCAGATAACAAGTTACACAATTCTAGCCTGCTAAAACTTGATGTAAATAAAGTCTTCATACATTCATGCTGCAGGTCTAAATGCAGATCCTGAAATTTTCGTCATACCTTAAAACCTTTCATTAGCCTCTGCAGAATTTTTCAAAAAGCATAAGTTCACCTGCATTTTAGCATTTTTCCTATTAAAAGCCATTATGAATACAGATGAAAAATAAAAAAATACTTTTTAAAAAAATTTTATTAGCACAAAGATGCATGTAAACATACATGCAAACCAAAACGTTTTTAAAATGCATTTTATTCTCAAAAATCTTTTTTGGGGCTAACTTACCTATCAATAGTGCCTCTTTCTCTGATTTTAGACCTGGGCTTCGTTTCTCGGAATTTTTTTCTCTGTCTTGGTTGACCAATGCTACCGTCAATACATTGATTTCCTATAAAGTTTAAAAAAAACAAAACAGGTGGTCATGAAGATTACATTTACTTCAATTAAACCTGTCTGCTTCCTTTCAACTCTATAAAAAAGATCATTACTTTAATTCATATCTAAAGACAAGACAATTATAAATAATTGATTTGTTTGCAGAATATTAAGACACTTTTTGAAGAACCTTTATGCCCAGAGCTGCCAAGAAGAGATTTTGCTTGTGGAGTAAGTAATAACTTTGTTGCTGGTGCTTCTTCATTATAACAACTTGAAAGATGTGCTATAAACTGTGGGGATGGTCAGAAAACTCACATTTTCTAGCTATTAAAGCTGTAAACAAAGACTGCCTCTAGGGAACATGGATGGAAGCATTCAGCTACAGCTATAAGAGTAAATTCAACAGTTAGTAGCAACATTTCTAGCTACTAGAGCTGAATCATCTGCCCAATAATGTTCTTCAACCAGTGCCTGGCATGGTGTTGGCTCCTGATCCAAACAATGCCCAGGAATATTTTGGGGGTCAGCACGTTTCAGGGACCATTCCTAACAGGTGGTTTCCATAAAGCCACCTTGTTTGGAGAACTGATAGAGCAGCAGCCTTAAGGGCAAACAAGTCAAGTCTCCTGCTCTGAGCTCCTTTTTCTGCAACCAAATGGCCTGAACCATCCAAATCTCAGCCAAGTTCTCACACTAGATGCTCCATCAGAAGTACCCAGGCAGTTGTGCGACACAGACTGCTCTTCTTCTGGGTTTGTGTAAACAAATTATCTCTATTTCAGAGCCATGTACATGGTCTCAAAGTGCATTGCACAATATTCAAGCATATACACGGGCTGTTTCCATGGAGCAGCTGATATGTAGTAACTCGTTCCTTGGTGAGGCAGTGACTCAAGCTATCGCATCTGCTCTGTGAAATGCTCAGTAGTTCCATGCAAAACCTCAGAGGCAGAGAGCATGGGGCTGGAGATATGGCAGTGTGAGGTGGGACTGTGCAGGAACGGTGCTCTTGGTCGGGCTGGGGGAGTCAGGGTAAGAAGCTGGATGTTGCGTGGGACTGGGCAGCGTTAAATGCAAGCAAATTTGCACTATCTGGTGTAATGATATGCCCCATCTAGAACACGCACTTGGGGTGATGCCTTGCTCCAAAACTCTTGGCAAGCATTTTTGGCAACAGAAGAGAGACACCGGGCCTGGGTTGCTTTAGGGCAGTTCTGGAGGTGTGAATACCCCATGCTAAATAAAAAGGCAAAAACTCCAACATGCATCATGTGCCTCCTTATAGATGAATAAAGGCTTCACAATCTGTGAGACTGGTAAAAAGAGTTAGGTATTTCTTCAATATCCATTAAAAACCCACAAAAAGCACACAAACTCCACTGACATACTCTGTGTTCTTTTTAGGCTGGCTCCAAGGAGCAGCTGCCCCACACGCAGTGCTTGACGGCTCATATGCATCATGGGTTTAAATATTCCTTCCCTCACATTGTGAAGAAGAACAAGATGCCACGTGTCAGCTAAGGAACATGCATTTGAGTGATGTACATGTAAATGTGTACCCTTAGCTCCCAGCAACAAGGGGCTCTGGTACACCTTAGCCCATTGTGAAGGAGTGAGATGCATTGAATCACTTGTGGTGTGCTGCAGTTGCAGCAGCCAACTGAGGCATGTCTCCTGGCCAGAGATCTATGTGGAGTTGAGGACATGTAAGCCAGTCAGCCTTTGCTGCCCTTTTAGTCAGTAGAAATGAAGTAATTTTTTAGTTACGCATTGTAGTTATTTACTTTAGGTTGAAATCAATTGGACTTTAGAGGTGTCTACTTTATATTCCTCACTGGCTGCAAAGGGGAACTTGCAGCACAGATTTAGACACCTACAGGTAGGAGGGAGCCCGCAGTTCAAGAGTTGCAGTGATCCCCTCTTAAAAAAATGGTCTGCCTGAGTGCTCTGGCAGCTACATCACCTTGACACTAACACTCCCGCAGAGTTGTAATGCACAGGGCACATTATAGCAGCAGGAGTATGCTCTAAGTTGTCCAGTACTCTTGGTTCCCCTCCTGACAGAGCCAAAGGCTAATGCAAATACTCATCTACTGCTGGCCACGACATCCAAGAGCAGTGAAAGAAAACCCAGGCCAGAAACAGAAACAAGAGAAGTGTTTGCATGAATTTCTTCATAAGGGCAGTAATGACAAGGGGGTTATAGGTCAAAAGAATGGAGCTGGATGACAGATTTCACAATATTGCAGCAGAAGAACAAAGCAGCATATGCCATCAGAGCTTGTATAGGTTAAGATGTAACTTTCGACTCTACCAGAGATAGCAAAGCAGTCTAAAAATAACAATTCCTGAGAGGGGAAGGAAAGAGCAGAGAGATGTGTATTTGATATAACAGGCCCCAAACACAACACACTAGCAGTTTCAGATGGGATTAGAAGTTTTGTCAAGCAGTGATGCAGAGAAAGAAACTATATTCCCATTGGGAGCAATGAACAGATGGATTCTCATTTAATGCCTAGATTTGAGCCTGTGCAGAACATTTTGTATGATTTATAGGGCAGCGTAAATGGATGCTAAAGGAAGTCACATCGAGTTTTCCTTAACTGTGTGTTGGTATGGAGAATAAAAGAGTAAAAAATTGGTTACGGGGGAGCCTGAGAAAACTAAGAGTGGCAAAGAGAGCTACTCAGCAAACAACTGGCTTTAGAAGAAGGCTTCAAGTTCTTGAAGGTGTGAACAGGGGAGGTTTCTGCCATCCAAACCAGAAGATGATAAATTAGACAACTCTGATCCAGTTGTCAAAATAAGCTTGCACAGACCAGGAAAATCCAGGGTGTCCATAGTCACATAAAGGGTTCAGTAGCAACACTGGTAAGAATCAATGGTGATTTAAGAGAAATGGTCACAATTTTGTCTAAAAAAATAAGCTTGATATTCACCCTAAACCCAGCTAATTATAGTATAAGTTAAAACCTTAAGTATCTGACTACCCACTGCAGATACAAATCTGGTACCTATGAAGCCTTTACAACAAATTCTCACACAGTTAATCTGCACATTTTTAGAGGCACTACTTACACCAGCCCACAGAAACAACACTTTTAAGAGTACAAAGGTGAATGAGGCAATAACTAATTGGAAACAAACAGTTGGATCACCTCTCTGACATGAGAAAAAGCTACTGATCACCAGATGCCTGAGGCAAATTACTTAATATATACCTCATTACAGTATTTCCTTTCTTTCCTGGAAACCATCCTTTATTTGGCAGATTATATTTTCTAAGGCACTAAGCAGTCTCCTTCAGCAGGTTTCATTATAAAAGGAATATTTTGCTACCATCTGTCAGTTACTGCATTAAAGGACAAGAACACAGCTGAGCATGTGCAAAACCAGTACTTATTAGAAGTGAAGTGACCTTGCAAGAACTAAATACAGTTATGTGGAAGGCTTAATCCAGGTTAAATCACACTCGGAGATCATTAGGGACCTGGCCCTATTCATTATTCACAAATTATGTCTGGTATTGGAGAACATGGAGGCCCAGTTTGATGATGACAGCTCCAGAGCTGCTCAGCATGAATGCAACCATTCTCTGTGATGCTCTCACCATTGCCAGCTTGGAGCTTTTCCCTGCAAATGACACTTTTGTCCTTCAGCAGATGATGAAAATACATGAATTTCCCTTGTGGACTTGACAAACTCTATGAATCTGCAGTACCCTTGGGACCAGCATTTTGATTCAGGAATCCCTGCTTTTGAACCAGGGAGGGAAAGACAGAGAATATTTCTTGAAACCTTTCCGGAGAACTCTCTGGATAAAACAGCAAGTGACATAATATCAGTTTTTCTCACACGGACTATTCATTTCCACAAGCAGACCTCTGACATGGAACTGATGGCTGTGGAGAAGCATCCATGGCAGTTCTTGCACATGCATGTGTACCTTAGCCAAGTCCTGGCTGTAAGGTGGAACAGAAGTTTGGTTTGTACCATTCTCTCATGTATGCTGGCTTCTTTTGGAAGTGAACACAGAGGCATGGGCAAGTGGATTGCTCCAAAAGGTGCCTGGTCTCACTGTCCACCATGACCCACCACAGAGCAGCTGGGTCCGACACTGCAGACATAGCATATAAGAGAGTGACTTCTGAGAGAGCTGCATTTGCCAGAGAGGCTCAGAAGTTCTAAAGAGTAGAAGAGATGTACTGACTTTCTACAGAGGATAGTCCCAGGTGCCGTAAGAACAAAAGGCAAGCTCTGCACTGCTGGGGACTAGCAGATCAGAAAGCCCCAGATATTTAGGCTGGATGACTTGGGTCTTTAGGGTCTTCCTTGTCTTCCTTGTGTTCTCCTCCCTTCCTCCCCCTCGTCGTCCCCCCCCAGCCATGGGAAAGTATGATGTTAAATAAAAAGTTCTCAGTTCAGACATCACTCATCCTCTATAGGCCAGTCCTGCACCAGTGCAAAAAAAGGTTGACAGAACATAAGAACATAAAATGTCTTGTCTTGCCTGGGGCTTCTCTCTTTAGCAAAAATGGTTCTCTTCAGCCTAAAAAGTGCTGTGATACTTAAAACATATGGTAGCCAGCATCCCTAAAAATGGGGGCGTGAGGACTTCCCATTTCCCATAAATGCTGACCAACAACTAAGCAGAACTTGAACAGTAGCTGCCCTACCTGGAAACTGCTCCTGCCAGAGTGCAGTTCCACATCACCCATTGTTTAGGACTCTGCCTGAAAGGCAGAATATGGAATTTAATGAATGTGACACTGAAGACACTTGGCATTTGATCAGGATGCAAATGACAAATATCGAAAGATCTGAAATACTCCCTCCACTATCTGGGTAATGCGAATATTTGATAATTACATTTAAATCTAGGGGAACCAATGACTGCTTGCATGTGGTCTTCAAAGACCTCATTCCCTTTGTTGTAGTATATGGGACTCCACAGAATTGTGTGGTGTGTGGGTACAAATAATATTATGCCTTCTGAAAGACCCAGTAAAAAAACCAATAAATCCTACCAGACTCTGCAAGAGTTTGCAGGATATGTTGGCGTTTGTAATATATGTACGAAGCCAATTGTCTGAGGCATTAAAACAGTGGCAGAAGAAGGAAAGACTGTTGGACACAGCAGGCACAAGACAGAGCAACTGCTGAATGTTGTTAGATGTAAAAGATACACCACACTTTCTTATCAGACAGGGGATTTATGAGAGAAAATGAGTAGGAGGAGAAAAAAACTACATATCTGAAATATAAGCAAACATCTTGCAGGCTATTAACAGCAGGCTGGAGAGATGCTGTAAGCTTGAAAAAAAAAAAAAAAAAGCTAATTCTATGATTTTGATAGAAGAGAGTGCCATGCACATGGCGATAACTAATCTGCAGCCCTTAAACTCTTGAAAAGCATTTGTGTACCTGCGCTGAATCCACAGAACTGGGCTTAGACTTCAGATGTGCTTGCTCAAACTGCTTATTGATGGCCAGGCAGGTTTGACGATTCTACTGCAAACACGGGTAGAAACTGGCCCACGACACGAAGACTGCACGCTTTTCATTTATTTTCATTTATCTGTCAATCTCTTGCAGTCTAGTGTAGTTGTTTTTGCTTTGCTGGTCTTTCTTTAAATGTTCTTCAGACCTACAACTGAAAATTTAATCTTGCTGTTTTAACCTGAATGGAGCCTAATTCGATTTCCAATCAAGTGAACAGAAGCCTTGCAATAGATTCAATGCATATCAAGTCAGACATTTTAAATTTATGGGGACATGCAAGGTTGAGGTACAGGACAACTTCTGACAGCTTAACATGCTTGTAAGTTGAGAATGGGCTACTGTCCTTGTCTATGCTCTTATCCATGGTGAATACAAAATTATTCAACCCAAGTTGAGCTAAACTACAATGAAAGAGCTTGTTTAAATTTAACTTATATCAAATTTCTTGCAAATGTGGCAATGTATGAGTATACTCACAGGCAAGGATCATGACTCAGATGATCACAGAACCATGAAAGCCCTCAAGTGACCTTGGGAGGTCTCTAGTCCTGAGTATACTCACAGGCAAGGATCATGACTCAGATGATCACAGAACCATGAAAGCCCTCAAGTGACCTTGGGAGGTCTCTAGTCCAGCCTCCGGCTCAAAGAAAGTTCAGCTGTGGTGTCAGAGCTCATCGAAGTGCAACAACGTGTAATAGTCCAATGGCTGGATAGGCCTCAGCAGTTTCTCTGCAACAGCCCATTTACACACCCTTATCAAACAACATATGGGATGTGCCATCAACAGATGGGTGCTTCCATCCCCTGCAGAAGGGATTTTCCAACCACCATCACTTGCTACTTCCTCCTGATAGTTGTGATTCAAGTCTTATTTCCACTTGAAGGACAGAAAGTACCGTCACAGATGGGGGAAGCCCAATAAGTTAATTAGAGAAAAGATGGTCCCCTGACCCAGCTCTTCCTGGGGTTTTCACAGGAGAGCATCAGTCCCAGGAGTCGAGCAGGACACCTATCAAGATCAGTCAACAGAAATGCTCTCTGGATTATTTTACAGACTGAGGGGGGCATTGCCTATAGGGATATGGGACTTGTTATGGGATGTAGGGGAAGAGCATCTTGGGATTGTACAAGACGTAGTTGAGGGTCCTCAGCAAGGAAACAAAAGGTGGGAAAAAGGAGGGATCATACTGGTTTGAGAAGGGGAAAAAGGGAACTAGTCAGTAAACTGGTAAACAGTTGCTGGTCAATATACTTGTGTGGCCATGACATACCCTGATTAGTGCATTACACTCATTAAACTCTAGTACTAATTCTTTCCCTGGGTGAAGGATTCTCTATTCTGTGTGCATGGGGGTCCAAGCACAGCAGCTGGAGTGGGACCATGGGTGTTACACAGCTTTTCTTTCAGCATGTCTTCTTATGGGGCTGTTTCTGACTCTCTGCTGACTACGTCTGTAAAAATACTTTAACAACTTTAACGAAAATTACTGATAATCTTTGATTAATATCAGTCTTTTGCTGCTGCAAATGAATTGATCTTGTGCTAGGTACCTCCTAGAAATACTGCATTTTACACGGTTGTATTTTATTGGTTCCTTACAGCCTGAGAGTTGATTCCAGTAAGTGGCTGACATTAAGTCAGGTGGTCTTGCTGACACACTGGGTATATGTAGAGAGGTCTCTTGGCCTTTTCTGTGTGCACTGGGATAATTTAGTTTACAGTAACAAAGCATCGCTTGCAAAGAGAATAAGGCAAGGAATGAGGCAGCCAACCATCTGCCCAAAAACACAGTTCTCACAAACAGCTTGCACTGCTTTTAGAGTCAGCATTAGGTCACCAACATGGCACATCCCCCCTTGATTTTCAGTGTTTTTTTCCCTGGGTCTCACAGGAACCTTCTCCTGATGCAGAAATACATATTTGCCATATGCTACACTGCTGGTGAACGTTGTGACAGCTTTTGCTTGTGACTGGTCACAAATGATACAGATCAGGTGTCACCTTCTTATTCAGATCAAGCCTAAACTTGATAACTTATTTCGTGCTATGCAAGAAACCGGTGTTGGTTTTGTTAGCCATAGCACATTGTAATTACTTTTAAAGTATATTAATATAGCAATTTACTTTTAAAGTACACTAATAGGGAATTTAACAGAACTGTAAATTTAAGAGTACACTAGTATTAACAAATAAACAGTTGACAACTGGGTTGAAAAATGATATGGCATTAAAATTATTGGAACAACAATGAAGAAAAACTAGAACAGTGAATATAAGACCTTGCAAACAAAGTACTCCAAACACACCTCTATACATCTAAGATTAGTTTGTTGGATTTACCTTACATGAAAGAATTGTTTTCCAGAGAAAAGATTAATTGTATTATGGTGCTCTTGACATCCTATTTTTCCAATCCATTTGCCAGAGAGATGCTTTTAACTTTTTCATTACAAAGCTTTTACTATTATAACTTTCACCTGCTGAGTTTAGGCAACTAGCAATAATCTGAAAATGCTTTTCTCATTGAAACTATCTTTTGATATTGTTCTCATTGTATTTGAGCACATCTATTTTATGGGAATGTACATATGCAAAATACGGATGACTAATATGAAAGTTACTTCACGCTTATTTTTAAAAGTATGATCAGGTTGCTTCATTTTCTAAAGTTGGATTTATGTGTAGGCTCCTGATGACTTAACACAGATGTTTTATGTGATGTGAAGGTGGTTGTTTTGCAAGGAAAAAGGTAATTGTCGTTTTGCACACTCTGTGTTAGGGAACTGCAGCAAGCTGATGGCTGGCTGAATGAAAGGATCGCCTGCCCACCATCTCTGCTGAAGTCACTGTAGGAGGGGATACTTTGTGGGTACTTGAGACTGACAACTCGTGAAAGCCCTTTTAAATGGTCTTTAGCACATATATTGCTCTAGCAATCTCCTTAAGAATTATGTACTTCTAAAAAAAATTTAGACAAAGGAAAAAAATGGTAGTATGTTTCTCTTCTGGGACGTGTAGACTTGTTTTGAAAATATCTTTGTTGAAATAAAAGGAAGTAATTAGGATGAAAAAATCCCAACCTTAGATATTTTATGAGAGTGTATGGTTTTCAGTAAGGATTTGTATTTGAAAGATGTTAATTTTAGGTATATGAAAACCCAGGGCAATCCTCATATTCACAGAATCTCCACAGCTGAATATATGAAAAGCACTTGAAACAAACATTTTGGAGCTCTCATTCCTTTGGCTTGGATCTTGATTAACTCTTCTTCCAAGAAGAGTGCCTCCTGGGGATATTGAAGTTCCTTCCTCTCTTCTTCCACTTTTTGCTCTCTATTCCTTGAAGGACTTCAGCAGGTTGGAGGGAGCGTGAATGTGGTGCACAACCCTCAGGACTAAAGTAGCAAGCTTGTGGCTGAAGCAGAGGTGGCCCATCATCCTTCAAGTGGTTGTGGGGGAGCCTGAGTGCTCTGACAAGCCAATCTGCCTTGTACACTGTGTGGGCTCGGCACACAGCTGCATATGTATAAGGCTGAATGTTATTCCTCACTAGAAATGACGGGATGACTCCTGTATACGTGTACAGTATAAATACTAGGGGAAAATGCTTTGGGATGAAAGGCTGCACATAATGATCAGATACTATTGAAATGTCAGGTAGCTGTGGGCATTGAAGAACTGTCTCCCTGTGGAACTCATATGAAACCTGAAGTCAAAAAAACTTTTGTGATTTGCTGAGTGGGTGGCTGAATGGGTTTTATCATTGAGTCTCAGAGTTCTCTCTTCTCCTCCCTCAGATGACAAAAATTCAACTCTAATCAAAAGCCAAGTTATGATGCCACTCTGACACTTTTAATTAGGGACAGGGGAAGTGGTGTGATTTCTTGCTGCACATGAACAAAGGGGTTATCGCTATATCCTAGATCTGCTCCAGTTACCACACCTCGTGTCAGGATATTCCTCAGCCTGCTGTAGCTATTTGCTCCCCACAGGGCTAGATCCTGGCTGAAACTGCAGAGACTGAGATTCGGCCAGCAGAGAAATCTGCACCGTACTAATGAAATGTTAGTGCTGCCTTCTAACATGCTGAGACAGGGCTGCAGTGACGAAGGGCGGAACTCAGGGGAACTTGATCTGTCAGTGCATAAGAACTTCTGAAGGCTGAGCAGGCTCTTTGATAACATGGTCCTAAACAGCCAGTTAAACTCCTGGTATTTTTCAGGCCTTGCAGTATTGAATTCATGAAGTGGTCATTCCTCATGCCTGTCCTGGTAAGTAGGAAAGCTGCTGATCTGCGAATGGTCATAGCTGCTTGAATTTATCATACTCCACATGCCTTAAATTCAAGAAAATGAGTGATGGAAAGGCTACAAACAAATGCCTGGAATGGAAAAGGCAGGAAGTAGAAAAGAGGCACGGCCGCTCCCCTGCTCCCTGGTCCTGGTGCCATCAGGACAGAGGAACACAAATACAGACAGTGAATGGGTCTCTGTAGTCTCTGGGGGCTTTATACCTCTCTCCAGTTGGGGTGCAGCATTCTTACACCTTCTTCTAACAATGTAACACACTCTTGATGAGAAGCCTAACCCCACATCTCTCTCCCCTCAAGGGGCTATTCTCATCTTTGCACTGCACCACTACTCTTGCTTCTTCTCTTTAGACATTTAAGTGCATTTGTCAAATTAATTAGTTGACCAAATACAATCTTGTAAAGAGGAGCAGTTAAAACAGAGGGGCTGATGAATACACGTTGCTCATGCTCTTCTCAGAAATGCCACCTTGAACCTTCTCAAGATGAAGAAGAAAAGCAAACCCCATCTTCTGTCATCCCCTGTGAGGGATGTAAACCCTGAGCTGTTAGGTACAGAAAGGCTGCCAGCACCTTCTTCCCACCCTCAAATGCACCCAGCTGTCACCACCTCACTTTTTGCAGCTCCTGTGTGCTCCAGAAATGCCTGCTGGGAGGCCAGAGGACCCCAGCCAAACTGAGGCAGATACTCCCTGACTCACATCTGCTTTCTGAGGCTGAGGTTCATAGCTTGCAAACCCCAGGAGCCCAGGAAACTCATACAGAACAGAAACACATATTTCCTGGTGTCTGCAGGCCCTACACTGGCGTTTTCTGGCCTATAATAACTTCAGGCCCAAATTGCTTTCATATTTACCAGATAGAGCACAGTTTTTATCACGAGCCCGTGTTCTGTGAAGAGCAAGCTTTTCGAAGAGCGGGGTAGCCAGGAAACTGCTGTGGCACTCACAAGGAGTTGAAGCAAAAGCATCAGCAATCTCTTGGGATCTTAATCTCGTTGATGACCAACTTCTGCCCTGTAGTATCAAACCACTGGGACTATTTGAGCAGGCCTTGCACTCTTCTAGCTTTCTCTCCTCTCCCTGTGTTCAAGGGCCCTTTTCATCTCACCTGGCTTGGTGTGAGGCAGTGACAGAGCACGCAAGTGCCCCATACTATGGCAGGTGTGTACTAAGTCATACGCTAACATGGGACATTCACAGCAGGTACCCTTGGGTACTTCTAATTAAGGGTTTGCATAGTGAAGGACAACAACTGAACTCTGATGAGTTTGGTGGAATTACAGACTTCTCCAAAAATTGTAGGGGGTTAGCTTTCTTAATCTTTGCCCAGCTTGTTGCAAAAATGAGCCTCATTTAAGAACTGTCTTTACTTGACCTTGGTAAAAATCATAGAATGGTTAGATCTGGAAGGGACTTTAAAGATCATGGAGTTCCAACCTCCCTGCCATGAGCTCAAAGCCCCACCCAGCCTGGCCTTGAACAGCTCCACAGATGAGACACCCATAACTCCTCTGGGCAACTATTTCAGTGCTTCACCATCCTCACAGTGAGTATTTTTTTACTAATATCAATTCTAAATCTAGCCTTTTTTGGTTTAAAACAATTACCCTCATCCTATTGCTACACGCCCAACTCTTACAGCCTGTCTTCATAGGAGTGGTGCTCCAGGCCTCTGATAATTTTTGTGGCCCTCCTCTGGAGTCACTACAACAGGTCCATGTCCTTCTTATGTTGGGAACCTCAGAGCTGGATGCAGCACTCCTGGTGGTACGAGAATAGAGTAGAAGGGCAGAATCACCTCATTCAACCTGCTGGCCACACTTCTTTTCATGGAGCCCAGGATGCGGCTTTTTGGGCTGTAAGTGAATACTGCCAGTTCACGTTGAGCTTCTCATCAACCAATGTCCCCTACTCTTTCACCTCAGGGCTGCTCTCAATCCATTCTCCTCCCAGTCTATATTTGTTCTTGGGATTGCCCAAATTCACATGCAGGTCCCTGCATTTGGTTTGGTTGAACTTCCTTAGGTTTGCACAGGCCCACCTCTCAAGCCTGTCCAGGTCACTCTGGATAGCATCCCCTCCCTCCAGCACGTCGACTGTTCCACAGAGCTTGGTGTCATCAGCAAGGAAAGACCATCAATGATTAACCAATTAACCAACAGTGATTAAAGTGAAAAGAGAAGACTAGGATGTAGACAGTAATAACATCACTCCCAGTGTAGCATAAAGTGAGCAATAAAAAAAAAAGTGATCATAAAGCGAGAATTCTATGGTTCTATGATTCTGATTTAATAAAATGGTTGAAATATTTTATCTTGGGTATACTCCTCCTCAGAGCACCTCATCTGGTAACTGCTTGAAAAGCAGATACAGAGAGGAAAAATTAAAGGGAGAATCAACATCAAATGTAAGATGCTTGGTTGAACTTGAGAAATGCTCTGATAACAGCTTCAAGCATTCAAATGGAAAAGTGCATCCCTACTTAATATTATTGATTTAACGTCTGGAGAAAAACCCACAGAATATTGTGTCCAAGCTGCTGGAGAATGAGGTCAAAGTCATCACTTCGTTCAAACAGAATAAAAAGCTGGAATAAAAACTTGTGGTGAAATCAGTTTCACTCTCTGAAATACCTTCATTCTATTATGCCTTGGTGATAATGAAGAAACCCTAAAGGTCTTTTGGTGAAATCACGGCTTTTTAATCTGACGGGAATCTAATTATTGACTTCAACCAAGTCAGGACTTTGCCATGAAATTGCAATCTGTTCATTCAAAGTGCTTCTCCATGACCCATCTCTTGCTTTGGTCTGAACTTGGAGAACTGATATCCCTGACTACCATTTTGTGGCACTTTTACAAAGGGTAGGAGGTATTCACAGGACTTATCTAAGGAAGGCAGATATATAGCTGTCAAGGGAGAGTGCCAAACTCCTAGAAGATCACAGAGTACTTCTAAAATGAGGCTTGTGTAAAAAAAAATCTCCATTTCTCCATTACCAATGGAGGGATACCATGGATTTTAACCTTTCCACCCCAAAACCAGGGATATATTCACCAAGGCTATATAGCTGTTTTTGCATGCAGTGCCCTATGTATACTGAACTCAGCAGTGAGCAAAAGGAGATAATTAACCTATACACAAGAAGCTCCACAGAAAGCCACTGAACTTACAGAAGTGGAAGAATAAATTGCCTTTACAGATTTAGCCACAAAACACGTGATTAGCATTTTCAGCTTGCAAAATATTCTCTACTTGAGCACACCTTGTAAACAAATTTTTTTTCATGTTGGGACTAATCATGTCCCAAGAGTCTAGGAACATACTGGAAAAGGATTATATCAGAAATTATAATCGTCCATTGGTCATTATTTTTTTCTTCAGTTAAGATAGTGATGTGAATTAAATATCATTATATGTAGCAAAGAAGAGGAAATTAAAAGGGGGGCAGATTAGAAGAGGCAATCCTTTCCTAACTGCAGGGCTGAAGGAAACGCATGGTCAGTGACAGAAACTCTGGCAATTCTGGGTGTTGAAGTCTCTGTTAACACCAGACCATGATCTTGGGTTCTATGTACTGCTTGAGCCTGACATTTGGCCTTTCCTGCCATAAAGTATAGCTGGGAAATGTCAACAGCCATAACAAATATTACTGCATGTACCTGGCAAGTCACTCNGGAAGGTAACATTGCAATTACTCCAGTCTCTTAGCTAACTGTCTTCAATTCCCCTTGCAAAAAACAATAGAAAAAATGAAGATTGATCCATTTATAGGTGGGGCACATTTTAAGAGGGATGCTTTTTTTTTTTTTCCAAAGGTGTCTAGATCCTAGTTTCCCTTTCAGGATGGTCTCACATAATGGAAATGAAGAAGACATATCAGGATAGGTCTAAGTATATGTTTTCATCTGTATCTGCTTTTTCCAGGTTATATTTTAAAAATATTTCCAGGTTATATTTTAAGAAAAAATATTCTCTAATGCAAAATATGATGCAGGCCAGTGCCATCAGCAGAAAGCCTGAGGACTGCAGAAAATAATTTTTTCAAGTTTACAGTATGGGCTTTCTTCATGTATATGCACTGTGCCTCAAGCTTCTACTGTCCTTTCTAGGACTGTGATTTTCTGGAGCAAGTTATCTAAATACGCCACAGTGAGAAGATTAGATTGTATGTTCAGCATATAGACATACATTGCCACTTTTCCTTACCAACACCTCCCACTTATTGCTCTGCATGTAAAGGTATTTCATTTGCTGAATTCAACCTGTCAACTGTAACAAATATGTCCTAATCTTATTATATGCATACCACTTCACTAAAACCCACGTGGGAGCCACCAAGCCTTTTTCTCTTTGATCATCCCAGATTTGCCCACTGGCCAAGGGCAAGAACCATGAAGTCTGCTGAGAATAGACGAGGAGAGACAACCTGCAAGGCACAACACCTGAGCACTACAGGTTTGATATAAATGGCAATTGTTTAAAAGGTGCCTCAACTTCCATTTTGCAAAGTTCATTTACTGTTGCAAATGCTTCAATGTCCATTCTTTCCCTTATTTCTCTGTCTCCATTTGTGCTGCTCTGCCTCCTCTGATTTCATGGTGGCACAATTGTTGAATACATGGCTGCAACTGTGACTCAATAATTGTAGCTGTCTGGTTTCCCTTTCTGCCATCAATTTAGGTATTGACTTCTTTTCCTCAGAGTCTAACATTGCTATGAGATCATCATGGGAAAAGCTCATGGCAAACAGAGGCAGAAAATAGAGTTTCTATCCTATAGAAAATTCAGGCATATAAACATATCCTGCAATTACAAACTGGAAAAAAAATACATTTTGAAAAATTTACCATTAAGCAAAGATCCTGAAATATTTTGTTTTAAATATCTGGGAATGATGTATTGAAACACTCTCTTCACACAATTGAAATGGTTCATTTTAATGCTATTTCAACCTTTATATTAAAAAAAATAAAATTTTCAGGCTCTTGAGTTTTATCCAGTTACATATGAGCCAGAATGATGAAAGTTGAGGCATCTAAGTAATTTTCCTTTAAGACACTTCAATCTTGAAAAACGTTGTTTTGGCCACATTTTTGGAGAGTTTCTGCAACCAGCTGTCGTACAGAGACAAGTTTTTTAGGTAGCAAATGTGAGCATTTCAAGATCATGAGTGGATTAATGTCTTTATTTTGGTTTGCAAACAGAATCTTTCAAAGGGGCGACGAGACGCTGAGCAGACAGACTGCAATTGCAGATTTGTTGAAGCTATCAGACAATATTGAATGTCTCCTGTCCAAATGCTGAGAGCTATAAGGCTCTATCGACTTCACTGCGGAAACAGACCACAATGAATGAGATTCAGGAAAGGATTAAAAAAGAGAGGACAACATTCCCTTATCACAAAGCAGTTCTGAAAATTTGAGCCTTCCATTCAGGCTGAAAATAAAACTGCTTTTCTGGCTGTGCCATTAGACTAAAATAGATGTTAAACTACATTAGTGTTCAGACTGTTGCTAGTTCTCTTGGCAAGGAGGAAGATACCACATATAATCAGTTTTAATTTTCATATGTTTATGACAAAGCACAAAGCTGTGTGGTTTGGATGACAAGCATAGCAGGAAAGTTTTCCTTTTTTTCTCTCCCCTTATCCAAATTGCTGTTTTGACTACAATCATTAAGGGAATAACAGAAGCTTTTTCTTTTTTTTTTTTTTTTTCTTTTTTTTTTTTTTTTTTTTTTTTTGCTATTTTTTTTAAAAAAAAANTAGCCACAAAACACGTGATTAGCATTTTCAGCTTGCAAAATATTCTCTACTTGAGCACACCTTGTAAACAAATTTTTTTTCATGTTGGGACTAATCATGTCCCAAGAGTCTAGGAACATACTGGAAAAGGATTATATCAGAAATTATAATCGTCCATTGGTCATTATTTTTTTCTTCAGTTAAGATAGTGATGTGAATTAAATATCATTATATGTAGCAAAGAAGAGGAAATTAAAAGGGGGGCAGATTAGAAGAGGCAATCCTTTCCTAACTGCAGGGCTGAAGGAAATGCATGGTCAGTGACAGAAACTCTGGCAATTCTGGGTGTTGAAGTCTCTGTTAACACCAGACCATGATCTTGGGTTCTATGTACTGCTTGAGCCTGACATTTGGCCTTTCCTGCCATAAAGTATAGCTGGGAAATGTCAACAGCCATAACAAATATTACTGCATGTACCTGGCAAGTCACTCATGAAACACTCTTATGATTGTTTACAGAGCCTTGTAAGATGGTTTTGCTTTCTGGAAATAACAGATGTACTGGCAATACACTAAAATTTCAGTTCCTCCTCCCTCCCCCCTCCCCCCCCCCTGCCCCGTGGCAGGGAAGGTAACATTGCAATTACTCCAGTCTCTTAGCTAACTGTCTTCAATTCCCCTTGCAAAAAACAATAGAAAAAATGAAGATTGATNCATACATTGCCACTTTTCCTTACCAACACCTCCCACTTATTGCTCTGCATGTAAAGGTATTTCATTTGCTGAATTCAACCTGTCAACTGTAACAAATATGTCCTAATCTTATTATATGCATACCACTTCACTAAAACCCACGTGGGAGCCACCAAGCCTTTTTCTCTTTGATCATCCCAGATTTGCCCACTGGCCAAGGGCAAGAACCATGAAGTCTGCTGAGAATAGACGAGGAGAGACAACCTGCAAGGCACAACACCTGAGCACTACAGGTTTGATATAAATGGCAATTGTTTAAAAGGTGCCTCAACTTCCATTTTGCAAAGTTCATTTACTGTTGCAAATGCTTCAATGTCCATTCTTTCCCTTATTTCTCTGTCTCCATTTGTGCTGCTCTGCCTCCTCTGATTTCATGGTGGCACAATTGTTGAATACATGGCTGCAACTGTGACTCAATAATTGTAGCTGTCTGGTTTCCCTTTCTGCCATCAATTTAGGTATTGACTTCTTTTCCTCAGAGTCTAACATTGCTATGAGATCATCATGGGAAAAGCTCATGGCAAACAGAGGCAGAAAATAGAGTTTCTATCCTATAGAAAATTCAGGCATATAAACATATCCTGCAATTACAAACTGGAAAAAAAATACATTTTGAAAAATTTACCATTAAGCAAAGATCCTGAAATATTTTGTTTTAAATATCTGGGAATGATGTATTGAAACACTCTCTTCACACAATTGAAATGGTTCATTTTAATGCTATTTCAACCTTTATATTAAAAAAAATAAAATTTTCAGGCTCTTGAGTTTTATCCAGTTACATATGAGCCAGAATGATGAAAGTTGAGGCATCTAAGTAATTTTCCTTTAAGACACTTCAATCTTGAAAAACGTTGTTTTGGCCACATTTTTGGAGAGTTTCTGCAACCAGCTGTCGTACAGAGACAAGTTTTTTAGGTAGCAAATGTGAGCATTTCAAGATCATGAGTGGATTAATGTCTTTATTTTGGTTTGCAAACAGAATCTTTCAAAGGGGCGACGAGACGCTGAGCAGACAGACTGCAATTGCAGATTTGTTGAAGCTATCAGACAATATTGAATGTCTCCTGTCCAAATGCTGAGAGCTATAAGGCTCTATCGACTTCACTGCGGAAACAGACCACAATGAATGAGATTCAGGATAGGATTAAAAAAGAGAGGACAACATTCCCTTATCACAAAGCAGTTCTGAAAATTTGAGCCTTCCATTCAGGCTGAAAATAAAACTGCTTTTCTGGCTGTGCCATTAGACTAAAATAGATGTTAAACTACATTAGTGTTCAGACTGTTGCTAGTTCTCTTGGCAAGGAGGAAGATACCACATATAATCAGTTTTAATTTTCATATGTTTATGACAAAGCACAAAGCTGTGTGGTTTGGATGACAAGCATAGCAGGAAAGTTTTCCTTTTTTTCTCTCCCCTTATCCAAATTGCTGTTTTGACTACAATC